>CM039479.1:14212398-14255013 GCA_022433065.1 Begonia loranthoides | reverse complement strand
CATGATGCATGAACGTGACATTAACAATAATTGAATTGCGCATATAAAATAAAGTAAATGACAATAATTGAATAGCGCATTTAATGAAAGTAATTAACCAAAATTGAATAGCACATGTGAATGAAACCAAACTGTAATATAATGAATAACGCGCATAAAAGAAGGTAACAATAATGAACAGGGCATATAAGGGAAAGTGATAGCAATGGAACACCCAATAATTGAATGACATAATTTACAAGCAAAGCACATGAAGGAACAGATTAAACACGACATAACTTAGTTAATTAACATGCTAATATAGTTAATTACACATGCTTAATTAACATGCTAATATAGTTAATTATACATGCTATGGCATAACTTAGTTAATTAACGTGCTAATATTATGTTTGTTAATTAAACATGCTCACAAAGTAATTACAATCATTATCCTAGTGAATGATCCTAGTTGTAACATGCTCAATAAGTGATCACGTTTATCATCTGGTTAATTAATCTAGTTAATTAACATGCTCATGGAATGTAAACATGCTCTCATGGAATGCAAACATGCTCATGGAAGATTACATTTATTAGTTATCCTAGTTAATTAACAATTAAACATGTTCAACTTCTAATTAATAACTTAGTTCATTGTTACAGCTTAGATTAAAAAAGTTAAACTTCTAATGAACACAATTACCATGTTGTTTTAGTTAATTAGACATGCTCAGTATTAACCAAATATTACAGCAAGTAAACAATAACAAGAATTTACATAATAGAATCATGGAAACAACAAGTAAAGCAATAACAACAATTTACAAAATAAAATCATCTTCAATGAAATTCATAGCTCATAGCTAGTTCATACTCAGCATAAAATAGGGGTCTTCGTTCATCATTATTTACAACTACAGTTATCATTCAATCAATAACATTCATAACCTAAGGAATTTGCACAAAACTAACAGTAGTTATCAATAAGGAACAATAGTATATCAACCAAGGAACTATCAACTAATAATATCAACTAACAATTAACTAACAGCAATAACAATAACGAAAGCATAGGGCACTAGACATAAAACTCACGCAAACTACTTGTGGGTAGGGCCACCACTGGCCAAGACACACCCAAGTCCTTATCCTAGTTGAGGAAACCAACAGGGACAACAACTTCAAGCTCCAAGCTCACAGAGTTCTAACACTCATCCATTTAGCTTCACTCACGAGCTCAAGCACAACCTTCACAGACCACGTAGGAACTATCACCCACTCACAATTTTCTCCCTCGAACTCTCTCTCACAGGTCTCTCTCACACAGGGGCAAATGCTGGTCAGAAAATGGAGAAGGGATGACTTGAGTTAAAAGTCATACCTGGAGACCAACGTACGCCTAAGGGTAGAGAGGGCATGGCGTCGCGATGTGGGAAGGGAATGCTCGGGCATGGGGAGGGCATCCCTCGGTCGGCTGAGTGGAAAATTAATGGCTACTCGACAAATTTCTATTATTTTAAGCCTAATTTATTCGCAAGTCTGAGGTGTTTCGAAAGCGAGGAGTCGTCTTGACCTCGTCCGCATGCGTCCGAAAGTCACTATTCCTAAGGCAAAATTGCATATTCAGAGGAAGGATGGTGTCCTCACCTTAGTTTGCACCCGTCTGAACTTTCCATGCGGACAAAGAATGGCATCTGCATTCAAGCGTCCGCGTTCGTCCGAAAGTGTCCAAAAATCGGACAGATTCAAAATGACCATGACCGTGACCGCATCTGTTCGCCGTCGTCCGCACCGTCTGAAACTGTCATTCAGACGAAGGAAGGCATCCACATATAGCGTCCACACATGTCCAAAACTGTCTAGGAATTGGACAGATTCAAAATGCCAGCGTTCGCATGCATCCACCTTCGTCCGGGATCATCCGAAACTTTGCAATACAGGTGAAGTTAGGACGTGAAATCATGTCCTGAGTCATCCCAAAATGTTGGGATGACATTCCATGCATTCACGGATGAAATTTCTCGTTCCCATGTCGTCTGCATGCGTCCAAACTTGCCCAGAACGGCCCTTTCTTCACATTTTCCTACTAAATTTTCATCCCAACATATTTTCCCCATAAATACACGTTACAATTTAACACGTATAAATACGCAATGTAATATGTTAATCATCCCAACAATTTATTATATCGCGTATGCGGGAAAAATAATATCTGGGTATTACAAAACTGACGTCATCCTAAGTAAAACTCTAGGGATGAGTAAAGGTCCTAAACTAGGACTAGAAACATAAACAAAATAAGAACGGTAAACGACCATGAACTTCGTTGAGGCGACAAAATTTTCTTTTAAAGGCTGTTGTGGACATCTAGATCCTACCACGGATGCCCAATCCAAAAGCACTTTTCAGCTCGGATGTCCAGACCCTTTTGGAGGATGTTGGGGTCTTGCACTGGACGATCGACACGGACGTCCAAACATCAATCGTGGACGGTCAGGGTGGATGCCCAGTCAAGAGACTCAATCTAGTGTGGATGTTTGAGGCGTTCTCAAACTCGAACACCTCGCCTGATGTTATGGATGCCCTTAGTGGACGTCTAGACCTTAGCAGCATTTGCCCACAGCGGACATCTGGGCTGTTCCTACGAACTCCAACAACGAAGAGTCAAATGCGAACTTACATACCTTTATTCAATGCAAACACTTAAAGCCAACACTCTAGCGATGGACATCGCAAAAAATTTGACCTTTTTGACCATTTTCACCTTCAATCGATCTAAAACTCTGTATTAACTCAAAATCAATTGCAATAATGTAGAAATAACCAAAGCTTACTAGTTTTCCAAGTTTGAATTTGAATCCGACATATACAAAATCTCAAATGGGAAAACGAGACTTAAAAATGGATGTACCCTAGTAGAACCTTCACAAAATTTGTACATTATGACGTAAAGGATAAGGGTTAGCGTCAGAAATGCACTCTCTCGCGATCACACTCCCTCTCCCTCTCTTGCCTTTCTCTCTCCCTGTGCAGCTAAGAAGGAAGGAAGGGTTTTCCTTCCTTTTAAAATAAATTAATTTTATTTATTATATTTAATATACATAATATTATATATATTAAATAAACACTAAATCTCGATTCGATGGAAATTCAATGTTGCAAAACTCAATCTGCGATAACTCAGATCCATTGAACATTATTCGTCAGATCAAATCATGAGGTAACATAAAATTCAATTGCTTTGACCATCTGATCAAAAAATTCATATGTATAGTCCCAAATGAGTCACAACAAAATTTGAGTCAACACGACCAAGTTGATTTCGAATAACGTGAAAAATTTACTTGGAAATTTATAAATTTAAAAAATGACAGGTTTTACAAGAACAATAAGATGATAACTCGCTTAACTCTCACAAAAAACAAGAAATTGGAACAAACTCAATCGGAATGACAACACTCCAATGGAGAATGGTTTTACATGAAGCAAACAGCTGAAGTTTGGTGGTTTTTCTTAATAATCAAAAAATGTCTGTGACGTACATAAGAGAGTCTTAAATACCGTAGATATTTTGGGCTTCAAATTTCAGAGTGTGATATTTTGTTAAAGTTGTTATTTTAGTGCGATGAGTTCAATGAAATTTGATATTTCGTTGTTCGATTAGAATACGAGATTTCTATTATGGCAGGTAAAGATGTGAGATGTTCTCACACATATGGATTTATATGATGCGTTGTTAGGGCTCGATAAAATGCTCAAGTCTTGAAGTGAAGAGGAGAAACTTTGAAAGTATCAAAAAACCCTATCTTTGATACGTCTGTATTTGTGAAATTATATTTTGCAAGATGTTTTGAACGAGAAATCTTCCGTTGAGTTATGGTTCAAATTGGAGTAGTTGAGTATGAAGAAAACCCTGACTAGCAAGTTACATTTAAAGCAACAACTTTATTCTCATCAGTTGATAGAAGGAGGTTCTATTGAAGAACACTTGACCGCATTCAAAGAGTTAGTTTCATATTTGGAGACTATAGGATGCAAGTACGATGACGAAGATTTAGGGTTGATTCTACTATGCTCGTTACCTACTTCATAGGGTGCTTTCGGAGAAACAATTTTATACAGTAGAGAAAGTATAACTCTAGATGAGGTTTATGGTACTTTGCTATCAAATGAGAAGATGAAGCAGATTGTTGTTGGATCTGAGTCTTGAGGTGAGGGATTTGTCTTTTGGGGTAGAACAAGAGATTCAAACAACAAAGGTAGTGATAATATTTAGGATTTGAAGGGCAGATCAAAGTCAATGAACCGTGATGGAACCTGTTACTTCTGTCAGAAGAAGGGGAACATTAAATCTGAGTTCCATAAATAGCTAAATGAAATAAAGAGAGCTGCTGAGAAGGGAAAACAATTGATGATGTCCGGTGAAGTTGTTGTCATAGAAGAAGATGACTATAGTAATGGAGATCTTCTAATTGTGTCAGAGGGAACCTCAAAGCCAAACAAGGATTGAATTCTGGATTTAGCTTGCGTTTCATATGTTTTACAATCGAGATTGATTTTTGACATATGAGACCATTTCAGGAGGTGCTGTGTTAATGGGTAATAACACACCTTGCAAGATAGCTGGTATTGGAACCGTTAGAATTAGAATGTTTGATGAAGTTGTGAGGACATTGGGCAATGTGCGACATGTTCCCGATTTAAAGAAGAATCGGATCTTGTTGAGTACTCTGGATTCGAAAAGGTACAAGTACAACGCTATAGGTGGAGGTATAAAGATCAGTAGGGGTGCTCTTGTCATGTTAAAGGGTTACAAAAGCTTTGCAAATTTGTATGTGTTACAGGGTTCTACAGTGAAAGGTAATAAGGTTGCAAAGTTTGTGAATTCACCTTCTAAAGGCTTTTTGGAGAAGACTCAGAAAAAGTCAGGTTTTCAGGTGGAGTTCAAGTTGGGATCTGAATCTACATCAGAGCCGATACGTCAGTTTATTATAAACGTTCAGGGTGATGCAGTCACCACATCGTCACCAGTTTCAATTTCACGTTAGGGTAGTATCGTTAAAGAAAGAACCAAGAAGAAGGGTAAAGCTCCACGATGATATGATGAAACTACTTCAATGGGTTATGCATTGAGTGTGGTTGTGGGTATTGATTCCAATGGGGGGTCTTCAACATATTCACATACAGTTCGTTGTGACATCTCTGATAATTCAGTAGTACCATGGAGCAGATTTGATTTCTTCCTAAATGTGTCTCTCAAGTTTAAGTAGGGCTTAAACTTGATCTGTATCAATTATTGAGTTGACCCTGCAGGGGCCTTTGTGGAAGAGGAGGTCGTTTTTCATTGGAGTTTTGCAGATTCATTTGCCTTGCATTAGAATTTCTTTGAAAATGGAGATGTCAGAATTCAGTGTTTTGGATTCATTTTGGGGTGGGTCGAGAAGCCTGTATTGGATCTTTCATGTGAAATTCGGGACAAGGTGGAGATTATTAGAATTCAGTGTGACTCAAATTCTAGTTGGATCAGGTTGGGCTCATATCCAATATTAGAGTTTTCTATTTTCTCTATATATTGATGCTTGAGTTGTAAAACTCTTTGTGCCTTGATTTCCAAATAGTAAATTTCTCCTATGCCCATGGTTTTTTCCCCAAAAAGGTTTTCCATGTAAATCTTGGTGTTCCTGTTTCTGCCGTTTTCTTTTTCTGTTTCGCTTTTGATTCTCAACACATCTTCATTCACAATTCGATCCCGCTTTTTTCTACATTGGCATGTAAAATGTTAATTTGGCGAACAAATAAGCTTCTTTCAATGTGTTTTATTTTTCCACTAGCGCGAGACATGTTTATGTTGTGGAAACTTCTAAA
This sequence comes from Begonia loranthoides, assembly GCA_022433065.1. Classification (NCBI taxonomy): domain Eukaryota; kingdom Viridiplantae; phylum Streptophyta; class Magnoliopsida; order Cucurbitales; family Begoniaceae; genus Begonia; species Begonia loranthoides. The sequence continues at coordinate 14,249,166 of CM039479.1, read as the reverse complement.
ATGGCTGAGTATGCTCACATGCTGGAAACCCATCGCTCGGTCAGCGGATTACAGTATGTTTTACATTCACTTGTCTTTTACTTTGTTTTGCACTTTAATGAACCAAAATTTCTTTAATTTTATTGTCAAAACATTTCATAACTTTGTGCTTTATGATTTATCATTTAGATGATTAGGGCAAGGTTGAAGTTGAATTGTATTTTAATCTCTGAGTCGCTGGGTAATCACCAATATTTTATAAATGTTTATAGACACTGAAGGATAGCAAAATATGTCAGTCATTATCCTTGTATGATGCCCTTCATCTGTTAGTGACAGAGTATTTTGTCTAAATGGAAAAAATTTTACGCTGCTGTATAATCTGTGTTTGCTGGTCTTTGAAGGAAGTCCAATTTGAGATTTTGCATCTTTCTTGATTAATGAAAGAATGTAGGAATCCTATGTGATTGCAAAGGATCGAACATATTTTTTATTTCAAAATCTGTAAACGCATGAAATTCTACTCTCCTAAAGATTATAATCGAACAGTGGTTGATATCATTGTCGTACCTATTCTTGGATAACACTATCCTGAACTCTGATGAAAAAACATTTGGCAGCCGGTAGACAAAGACAGGTCAAATCACTTTGTGATTGACCTTGAGATTAGAAGGGAGCAGCTTAACATTTCAAGGTGAATTTTTCAACCATTGATGCCATTTTAGGTTTCAGATTTGAGGAACAGAGAAATTTGAGGGTTCGATTTTTTGAGAAATTTGTGAATTGAGAATAGAAAAATCAAGAAGAGAATCGATTTTGAAACTTCAAATCACAAGGAAATGCTCTGAGAAAGTTGAAACTGATGGGAGGTCGCACAGAAATTGTTTAGAAATCAACTATGTCGCACAACTTGTGCAGAGGGCTTCTATTGAACTTTTATAGTTGGAGTAATAGACATCTACTCTTAACGTGCGGTCATCCGAACTTACATATGAAAGTATGAATTTATATATTTTGGAAAGCGCGGTCATGTGCTCTTACATGTGGTTGCCCACTTCTCTTTAAAGTCAATACTCGAATGTCCATTATTTAAGCACTGTCATCCGAAAGTAAAATATTTAAAGGAGTGGACGTCTGCTCGTAACGTTCGTTTGTTCGCTTCTGTGTAAGGTGAAGACGCAGACATCCATTATATAAGTATGGTCCTCCGGAACTTATATCTTTAAGGAGGATAGACAACCTCTCTTTGTCTGTGTTTGTTCACTTTATGTAAAGGCATATACATGAACATTTTCAGGTTGGTACGGACGGCAGGTACATGTTTTTTTACGGAAACCATAGTTACAAGATTTGCCTTGTTCATTTTCCATAGTTTAAGATTTTATTTATTGGTAAAATTAATTTAATGGTTGGCTTCATGCTATCTCCTACGTGAGGGTTTTATTTGGTTAAATATCATTTACTTAACAAATAAGAGATTACGAAAAGGTGGGATTGATCATTAGAATTACTACTAAATGTCACAACTCGCAAGGGATCCGAAACAAAATGAGAAACGACCCAACTTGAAAGAACCGAATTGCTGACCATTTTTCACTTTAAAATTATTAATGAGCAGCGGAAGTCTTAAAAATGTTTAATTATAAGCCAGGGCCCAACAAACATATGTTTAATAAGTCCAACAAGTGATATCAGATAACATATTAATATAATCCAAATAAAAGATTGTGGGAAAAATAAAAATAGAAATCACAATTGTTTATTACAAAGTTTGCCTCACTAAAGTCTCTCAAGATAAAATTATTAAAAATACCAAGAATAAAATAATTCAGCCAAATTTAGCTCTGGTTCGACAAATGAAAGTTTTGTTGGTAAAATTCTTATAAGGTGTTATTAGGATGAGTTGAATAAACTCAATAGAGATCAGATTTTCATTTACAATAATATATTTGAAACAATGTTTAAGTATGCATGAATTTAAAACTCGCAATTTATAAATTCATTTTTTTTAAAATTTGTACAAAATGACACGTGTTTAAAACAATCATCTACTATGTGGTACAAAATTAAAATAAGTTCTTTGCTGTACTAGATAAAAATCATAGTGAAAATAGAGTCATTCACGGACTTCGGGCACATCATGTCATACGCATATCATAAAATAAAGGTGATGTTTGGCAATCGAGAAAGCCACATAAAATATCCTTATCAGGTTTATGATTTTGCACTCAGGGACACGACACATACAGTCGTCTTATTACTTTATTTAACAACAAACAAACACATCCTCCCACGGTCGAATGTGCGTAAAGTAAAACAGACCTCAAACCAAGTCGATCGAACTCAATTCACATGACCAAATTGATCCAATAATTTTAATATGCATGCTTAAATAAAACATGCATAGTGAAAAGTAAATATAATATAAAAATCTGACGGACATAATATGGACATGTCATTTTTATATGAGACACGTCTCAAAATATTTATTTTATAAAAATTATGCAATGTGATGCATAAAAATAAATTTCTACCTTGAAATGGATTTACACTTACCAAAGTCCAATAATTCAAAAAGGTCCAAATTCAATAGTCCATGAATTTTAATTTTATATTTGGGTACCTATACAAAAATAATTGGTTAAATTTTTAGGTTTAATTTTTTATACATTAAAATGTCCAATTATCATTTAAAATTAATCTAAGTTAATTGGGTAAAAGAATACCCAAAATTTGTCCCAAAACAAGCCTAGAAAAGGCCCAAAATTGGACCTAGACAGCAGCCTAAAATGGGGCTGGATCCCGGGCCACTAGTCTGTTTTGCATACCCAGATCGAGGCCTTAATTTAGTATGGCTCGTAGTCCACATATGCTACTGGACTGTGGCCGAGACTCGCGAATGAAGATGGCAACACTCGGTTGCCATATCCATCACGACATGATAACGTTTTCTCTGACTGAGACAGAGTCTCAGTTAGTCGCTCAATTGGTTGGAGTTGTAGGAGTTCTTTGTTGGGGCTCAGGGTTTGCTAAGCCACAATTTGGCATTCCACTGTCGACGCAAACTAGGGGTGTTCAAGAACCGATTTGATTTGGTTTTGTTGTGGAACCAAACCGAACCTGCCGAACTAAAACTGAGTTTTCGGTTTTCTGAAACCGAACCGACATTTCGGTTCCAGTTTTAGTTTCGGTTCGGTTCTGGTTTTACCATATATATATATTTTCAAATATCAAAATAATAAAAATTGTTACTATTACTTTTCCTCATTTTATAATATACAACAAACATTTCGGGATACTAACGTACAACTAAAATTTTTTTTCCATATTTTTACCCTCCATTATCTCAGATTTTTGAATTCTTCAAAGGTGCAGCATATAGAGAAGAAGAAGCTGATGGAGTGGATTTGAACAAGTGTTGTCTAATTCTATTTCATGGTCAATCCACCATTCTTGGAATTTTAGTGTCTTGTATCAGAAACATCAAGTCCCAACTCGAATCATGCACTAATCATTTGAAATCATGTTATAGCAGAAAAATGACAAATCAACCATCGTACTTTGTGATCAATGACAAGTCAACCACTAAACTATTTTTGCTAACAAATTATCCACTGAATTATGAGAAATGGTCCCCACAAACATCGTTGTCACGTTTGCCATTAAACGCATTGACTTTGATCCGCTGCAGATCGTTTACTGTTCCGCTGCGGATCATTATTTTTAAAAATAAAGTTATAATATTCATGGTCCGTAGTGGATCATCATACAAATTAAGTTTGATCTGCGGCGGATTGATGATGATCCACTGCAGATCATCATGCATCGTCTGCCTTGTATAAATTCAGACTATAGTACTCATGATTTTCTCAGTGATTTTGTCAGCGATTAGCGAACTCTAGAGATTTTTTAGGGCTAAATTATACCGTATTTTGGCAAAGTTGAAGCACTTTTTGAGAATCAAATGGCATCTTGGAGAGTCGAGGAATCTGTTATTAATTGCCAAATTGAAGTGGGGCCTATGTTGAAAGTTTTGGCGAATGATGTACATGCAATTGGAGACAAAATTGCAATAGTGTTACATTCTGTCTCGACTACACTAGACGAGGTGAAGCTCTGTTCATTATGCGAATCCAATAGTGACGAAGACATGGACATGGCCTAGAGTAGGCCTAGACGCCCACCACAAGCAGAATGCACGTTCGCTGGTATGGGTCTTGGCAAGAAGTATAGTTCACTGAATAAAATTTGATAAGAAATTGTCGATCATGCGTTGAAGAATGGGTACGAGATAAAATTCACCAGCAATGATGCTCATCAGTTGAGGGATACCTGCTAGGAAGGATGCACGTGGCCGATGAACCCCTAAAAAAATGCAAGGTGAAATGACATTTCAAATAAAGTGCTACAACAACGTTCACACTTGCTCGAGAAAGATGGAAAGTCGTCATGCCTCTGCCAAATGGGTGGCAGCGCATTACTTGGACAGATTTAAAAGTCAGGTTGATTGAGACATTTCTTCCATATGAGACATTTCTTCCATAATTGAGACAATCAGGAAATAATTTGACGTCAACATCACACCCAGCCTTGCAGAAGGGTAAGAAATGCGGCCAAAAAATTAATAAAGGGGATGGCAATAAGCAATACAAGCTCATATGATCCTATACTAAAGAGATTCGGAGGTCTAATCCTGGAAGCTCGGTGCGTGTTCACCTAGAGATGAATGCATTTAAAAAGATATACATGTGTTTGGCTGCATGTAAGATGAGCATGTTGAACTGTGGTAAACTGGTTATTTGTTTGGATGGTTGCCACTTGAAGGGAGCGACTCCAGGCCAGGTGCTCACTTTTGTCAACATCGATGGGAACGATGGAATGTATCTGATTTTTGTAGCAGTGGTTGAAACAGAAAATAAGAATTCTTGGAGTTGGTTTCTAGAATTGTTGCTCGACGATCTAAACACTCCGTCCGGCAATGGGTGGACAATCATTTCTAATCGACAAAAGGTGCAGATGATTACTTTTGTCATCTATGTTTATGATATGCGTTGTGTACCAATGTTTGACTCATACTATTATTTTTTGTAGGTGCTGGCGCTAGCTGTTAGAGAAATCGTTGAGCAAACAGATCATCGTTTTTGCATCCGACACTTGTATGCAAATTATCAAAAATGATTTAAAGGGAGGTTGTTCAAGGATGCAATGTGGGCCACTTCTAGAGCCACAACAAAGAAGCACTTTGAGAGAGAGATGGTGAAGCTATTTTTGCTTGACTCAATAGCCCACAACTATATACGAGGAATAGATGCGAGATGTTGGGCCAAACATGACTTCTGCTCTATCCCAAAGTGCAACATAAGCCTCAACAACTTGAGCGAGTCCTTCTTGCCCGAGAAAAATCAATTCTCAAAATGTTCGAGATCATATGAAAGTGCATAATGGGAAAGATCGTTGAAAAAAACAAAAAAAAAATGGCGCGCTCGACTGACCTTTTATGTCCACAGGTCAAGAATCGGCTTGCTAGATTACAACTTGCAGGTCGCAATTGGAGTCCCCAGTTTCAGGCACTACCCAGTTTAAGGTCAACAACGATAACAAACAGTACAATGCTGATTTGGACAGGTGTATGTGTAATTGTTACGGTGGGAGTTGACTAGCATCCCATGTGTCCATGCAGTCCCGTGTATGCAATTCATGAGAAGATCTCCCGAGGACTTTGTGCATGAGGGCTACCACTGGGAAACGAACATTGCGATGTACTCCCACTTTGTCAGCCCCATCAGCGAACAAATAATATGGCCTCTAGTGATGCATCTTGATCCAATTACGCCACCCCCATTTAAGAGACGTTCCGAAAGGCTAAGAAAATGAAGAATATGGGATGTGGACGAGACCCCAAGCCAGACAATGCGGCCCAGTAGACATCTGAACATGATGTGTGTCCGATGTGGGGGTGTGGGGCACAATTCCCGCACATGCGAAGGTGGAGGCTCAGAGTCCAATGCATGTGGCGGCCGTGGGTCTAGAGGTAGAGGTCATAGAGGAAGCTCGGAGGGCACATTTGTGGGTTTCAGAGTCCCCGAGACACCTCCCAAGACAGTTCCCGACATAGTCCCCAAGACAGTTCCCGACATAGTCCCCAAGACAGACCCCGAAACTGTTCCCGACATAGTTCCCGAGACACAGGTGAGCACATTATTGCATTTTCATTTTCATGTGTTACGTTTTAAACTATGCTATTTTATTTGCAATGTGTTATGTAGGAGTATGATGCCCAAGGTCCACAAACACAAATGTGGACCTCAACCTACCTTGATTAGAGAAGACAACGCACAATCAAAGTGACTATTAACGATGTGACAAAACCAATATAATGATGAAATTTCAATCTATAAAGGAAATTTTGAATCTGTACTACATTTTGAATTGTAATTGAATTGTAATTAATGATGAAATGTTTCATCTGTACTTCATTTTGAATCTGTAAACAAAATTTTGAATCTGTACCTCATTTTAAATTTGTACTTTTTGATAGACCACGCTGTCTATTTGATGCAAAAAATTGACTTTCTGCTGCAGTATGTTGTCTATCTACTGCGGACAGTCATATATTCCGCAGCATACAAACGTGTGTCCGTGGCAGAATATCAACTTCCCGCGGCAAACAAACAGATTTCTCATGCCTTGTATATTTCGGTGTTATGCGTAGGTTACTTAAATGATTGTAATGAACATGTTAGTTATTTGTTGATGATGAATGAAATGATTTGAGTCAATTTCTCTTTAAAAAATTGAAAATTTTGCAAGAGTTTCCCTTATTTTTAGTTTATCCCCCCCGTGACATTAGCAACAACCATATATTATCCAAGTCAAATATTTTTCAAACAGATATTATCAAAGTAAACAAAACATAAACATCAACCTAATTTTTAACATCCATATCATGCATATGTGCATTATAGACACAAATTATCAATTCAATTACAACCATATCGTGCTTATATGCATTACAGACGCAAACTAAATTATCAATTTTGTTACAAGCATATACTATACATGTGCAGTAAGAATCGGTGTCTAATGACATCAAGCATTTGTATTGTTCCCTAAGGAACATCCAACTGTTTGCCTCGAATAAACTATTGTAGATGATGTATATCTGGTTTCGATGCACAATACATTTATTGATCCTTGCATGTTTTCTCACTCAATCCTATTATCTAATGTTCCTTGGATATAGGTGTTGGATGCAAAACCAAAGCTCTGCTTTCCACCCATTTTGCATAGGCATGTCATTATATGACTTTATTTGAAACGTCATTTCACCTTGCATTTTCAAGGCGTGCATCCGCCATGTGCATCTATATTGGCAGGCAGCCCTCAACTGCTATATGCGAGCATTTTTTATGTGCATGTGCCCTAGTATATAAGACTCAACAGTGCAGTCCAGTGAGTTGACCGTGAACCACAATATCCTCGGCGATGCTTGATGCAATGTTGGAGTATAGCTCAACGGCAATGTTCTAAGGGTTAAGTACAATGGTTTTCTTGTCGAGCAAGATGAAGTTTTCGATATTCGTAAATTTGAGAGCTAGAAAGAGGTGAAAGAGTTGGAGTCTAGGTTTTGGCCATTGTCGGTACAGTTAGAGGAGCACCTCAGATCACTCGGAGTCCTGTAACTATACCGACAATAGTCGAAACCTAGCCTCCAACTCTTTCATCTCTTTCTAGCTCCCAAATTTATGAACATAGAAAACTTTGTCTTGCTCAACAGGAAAACTGTAATACTTAACCCTCAGAATATCGTCGTTGAGATATACTCCAACATTGCACCAAACAACGATGAACTCGTCGGAGCCCACAGTCGAGTCTTATATACTAATGCATAGCACGAGCCGCGTCAAATCGTTATTAATCCGCCGCAGATCATAGTCAATCCACAATGGATTAATAACAATCTGCCACGGACCATCAATATTTATTTTTAAAAATAATGATCCGCGTCGGTTCGTGTACTGTTCCATCATGGATAGATATTTTTGAAAAAATGTTATAATATTAATGGTCTATCGCAGATCATATACGATCTACCACCGAAATTACCATCCGCCGCTGATCTACTACAATCCGACATGGCTTGACTTCGATCCACCGCGGATTGATAATGATCAGCCGTAGATCATCGTGCGTCGCGGACTTGTATAAATTCATACTACACTCCTCATGATTTTTTAAGTGATTTTGTCAGCGATTAGCGAACCCTGGAGATGAATTGTATCACATTTTGGCGACGTTAAAGCATTTGTTGATGATGGATGAAATGGTTTGAGTCAATTTCTCTTTAAAAAATTGAAAATTTTGCAAGAATTTCCCTTGTTTTTAGTCTATACCCCCTGTGACATTATCAAAATCCATATATTATCCAAGCCAGATATTTTTCAAACAAATATTATCAAAGTAAATAAAAGAAAACATAAACATCAAAATTTGTATCTCTATTTGTATCCCTACACATCCCAACTACCCTAAGCCACCTTCTTGCCAAGTCTCTTCTGCAAATCTATGATCTCAAAATACAACTGTAGGTCCATGACTACGTGGGATGCTTTGGCGAACAATGGACCCTTCGCCCCGACATCATTGTGATGGTGGAAGTCGTCCTTCTTGCAATGTAGGATCACCTCCAACCCCTCAATCGTACACTGAAAGATGCCATGTGGGTTGAAATACAAAGGGAAAAATCAACACATAAGCATAAAGCAATATAAATTACACAAGGGAAAAGATATACCACTTTTTATCGGTTAGCGCTATGACAATCGTAATTGCTTCAGGCAGCAATGCCTTGTGAGGGAAGTGAGTGTGCAGGTCTATGAACGACAGAAAACATGGTTGCTTTGGGTGTGACTGAAATGCAAAGGAAGCACGTATTAGAACTGTTGAAACATGAACAACAAACTGGAAAAGCAAGAAGTTTACTTACGTGAATCTACTCTATTATAAGGAGCAATTTTTCCATTTGAACTTGGAAGTATTTTGTTTCGTTCTCCGCATAACACTACATAAAAAGAACGCAACGCACAGATGAGTATTAATATAACACCATCTGACTACTTAATGTAACATAATGTAATTCTCACTGTATTTGTCGTCCTTTTTTGCTGCGGGAAAATGATTTCAGTGATGGTGTACTTATCCTGACCAACTTTCCCAAAAGAATTGCGCATGTCTCCAGGTTCTTTTGAGTATTTCCAAAAACATATTTCTTGAAAATATCCATCAGCTCACTTGGCTTCAAAAAACATTGACAATAGACCGTCAAAATAATAAGTCATGAATAAATGCAAACACGTAGATAACCAACTCGAAGACGTACAATGCTCCCAGTTTTCAGTGGCGGAGGTTGCGATCCACTCGACGTAGGTTGGCTTCTAAGGGCAATGGTGCTACAAATTTTATACATGTTATTACGTCATATACAAATAAAGTAAAGGGAAAATAACATCACAGATCCTATAGTTCACGGTCAATGACAAGTCAAATCTTGGAGAATTTTTTTTAACAACCAAAACCCTGAACTATAGAAAATTGTTGCCGGCGACCTCGCAGTCATGTTTCCCATCCAGGACTGTTGAGCTTAATGCCTTGCTTTCGTCTTTATCAAGTACAGTCAAACAGAGACAAACGACGTCAAACACCATCCCTCCTGGCAGTTCGAAGAAGAAGGACGATGGCGAGGGATGGCAAAGACGAAGCTCATTGGGCGTTGGATCGCGGAATGGACAACTAGGATTGAATCTAGCGATTCCCAAAGGCGACAGACGGACGACAATCCCTGGCTGTTGGATTGAGTGAGGGACATCCCTCATCTAGGTCAACGGCCAGGATTACATCTTGCATTTTCCATAGGCGACGGACGGACAACGATCCCTGGCCGTTCGATCGAGTGAGGAACGTCCCTTATGTAATACCTCAAATTTTATATTGGAATTTAAAAAAAATAATTGAAAAGTAATTAAAGATATTTGGATTAATTGGAAAATTATCGGGGTATTACCAAAGACATAATCGTCAATTATCATCAAACGATATTTGAATTAAATCGAAAATTTGAAATTGAGATTGAGAATAATTTAATTAAATGAAAGATTTAATTAAATTATTAAAGAGGAAGTGATCGATGATAATTATGATTAATTTGGAAGGAGAATTATTAAGTGACCTTCAATTAAAATGGTTGAAAGTGTGATTAATTAGTGATTAAATGATGATAAATTGAGTAATTAGAATTAATTAGAATTGAAGTAATAAATAGAATTAAATTAAATAAAAGGGATTTGTTAGAAGTTAAAAGGATAATTTGATGGGGAATTAAGGGCTGAACTGGTTCAGCTTGTGACGCGATTCACGCCATTTTGTTGGCTGTGATTTGGTTTATGAAGAAAGAACAGAAGAGGGGGAGAAACCGAGTGACTGAGAGAAGAGAAGAGAACAAGGGCGAGAGTGAGCGAACGAGAGAGGGAGCGAGTTGAGAACGCGGGGTTGACGGCGATGGAGGATGAAGGCTTGGGGGTCGCTGTTCGACGACCAGACATGGCGAGCAGCGAGCGGTTGCGGGCGTCGGGTCGCGGGCTATCTAGGGCTCGGAATCGGAGCTCGTCGATTTGGCGATTCGGTCGATGCTTCGGCTATGGTTAGTCAAAAACGTTAAATTGGTTTGGTAATGTCCTCCTATGTTTTGCATTTTGGCGTGTGTATGTGGCCATGAAATCGGCAGCAAGAGTGTGATGAAGAGCAGGACAGGGGACTGTGGTTCGACTGGGCAGCTATTGTTTGGTCTGGTTTGCTCGCGGTTCAGTTTGAACTGGCCCATCCTTTGGTTCATCCTCTGGTTCAAGGACGACAAATTGTGTTTCAGTTGCAAGGATTGAATGACGAAGTTTTGGCCGAAAAATCTGGATTAGTAGCTGGAATCGTGAGATAAGATAAGTGATTCAAATTTAGTCCTTTGTGTATAAACAAGGAGACGAATTCTGAATTTTCAATTACAAAAGAGAAGAAGGCAAGGGCCGTAGCAGAAGGAGAAATTCCTCTCGGGTTTCCTGCAGGTATCAGGCTCTCTACAATTGATTGGTTGGTCTGCTACAATGATAGGATTAAGGTCTGGAGAAATTTTGGATAAATTGTGTTGTATACATTGTGCTCTGTACTGCTTGGATAATATGTGAACTATTCTCTGTTATGCTTTGTTGGCCGTGAGATTTTTAAAGTAGTTATATTTGGTTCCACTTTGTAATTGAGACTGAAACAATGTAATGAACAATTGAATTAGTCTCTGTTAGTGGATGAACTTTGTTAGGATATTTATGGAATGATGAAATAATGTGTTCTCTATTTGTGGATTTAATTGATGAATAGTTTGGATTGTGATGATTTCCATTAAAGAAAATGAATTACTTTGGTTGTTTATAATTTTGTTTTGAACGTATGTGATGGATGAAGCCTCTGTCTATTTAAAGGCTTGCTAGGTATGCTCATATGTTGTGGTTATGAAGCATGGTTCAGTTACTACTAATTGTTACTACTAGTGGATATCCTTGTAGTGATTCTCTGTTGATAGTCATTGATGATTGAAACTGCCTTGGTTCAGCTCTATGATCAAATTGATGCCTTGATATATGGATAAGGAAGTATATTGTTCTCTGTTAATTCTTATGTCATCTTTCTGCTAAGTTGTTGGATGCTAAGATGTTGTTGGGTGATATGTTCTATGGTGTCGGATTCGAGTCATTATGGAAATTGAATCAATGTAGTTTTATGTCTCGATTCAAATATTAATATTGGATGTTGATTAATAGGCCTATAATTCATGGATGGAGTCACGTTGGTCTTCGTTATGTGAAAAGGTTGGTTTCTAAATGCTGTCAATTTAGATTAAACTATTAGGTTGAGTTATATTGATAAAACGCTTTCGTTTAGAGAATTTTAGTAAGTAGTAACAAGGATTAAAGGTATAAAATACAATAAGATTAATAAGTTGTGATTGTTATTAATATTGAAGGTACTAAAGAAGGAAGAAAAAAATAACGATTAAGCGTTGAACGCTTTAAGCAATCGAGGTAAGTGATATACATGTGTTTTGGTCTTCAGACCCTACATCGTAAGATTAGGAGATGCATATTTCGTTGTTTACAGCTTTCCTAGCATGTTTCGTTGTTTACAATTCTAAATGCACGTTGCGTTGCTTACAGCTTCATTAGTATATGATTAAGCATGCTTCGTTGTTTACAGTTTTTAAGAGCACGTTTCGTTGTTTACAGTACTTAAATGCACGTTAAGTTGTTTACTGTTTTTATAGCATGTTCTGTGAATCCTACGTTGATTGTTTATTTACGCTTTCATATGAACTGTTGTGTGCATTCATGAGCATCACGCATCAGGATTTTCAAAAGAATACGAAAATTATTTTTATGCAGGTTTTGAAAAGGAAAAACAAAAAACGAAAAGAAGTACGAACGAATAGAAAACAAAAAGAAAATACAAAGGAATGATTAAGAAAGATAAAGAAGAAGATTCTTGTGGACCGGTAGGCCAAGCCTAGCGCAAGAACAAAAAAAAGAATAAAAGATAAAGAAAAGATAAATGTTTCTGTGGTTTGGTATGTCACGCCAGGCACAAGAACAAAACAAAATAAAATAATAAAATATAAAGAAAAAATAAATGTTTCTGTAGCCCGGTATGTCATGCCCGGCACAGGAACAAAAGAATAGAAAAAAAAAAGTAAAGTAAACAATATGAAAGGAGAAACGGATGCATATACGGGAACGGAAACGAAAACGGTATGAGCACAGATACGAGAACGAAAACGGGAACGGAAACAGAAACGGAAACGAGTTTCCATAAATGGAAACGGATACGGATACGGATACAGAAACAGACACGGGAATGGATACGAAAACGTGTATGATCACGGATACCGAAACGGATACAAAAACCGAAACATAAAGAAAGTACGTCAACGAGAAAAGTTATAAGATAAAAGAAAGAGAACGAAAAGAGAAACTGCACACAATTTTAAAATGGCACAGCATGTGCATGTAGCATATTAGGTATTATCCATTATTAAGCGTTAGGCTCATAGTTTATGACTTGCAATGTAGGTACAAGTACAAGAGAAAATGACGAATTTTGCAAATGTAAAGTAACACTTTATTTATTTATTGTCTTTTCAAATAAACGATTTATGTTTCCTCCGTAAATTGAGAAAAAGAATTTTATAATAAGTCTTCCACTGTTTATAACGATTTAAGTAACGAGTTTTAAGCAAATGTTTGTAATGGTCTGGTTTTAAGAAAAGTACTCTGATTTCAATCTAAAAAGTTTTAATAAAGATTTCAATTGTTTTATAAAAGTTTTAAGTTTCACGTATTTTTAAATACAAGAAAAATTGGGTCGTTACAACTTATCTGGATCGACGGCTAGAATTGACTCCAAATTAACTGGGTCACGTGCAAGGCACACGCATTTTTAAAACATTTAACAATTTAGACGGACGTCCCTTGCCCAGAAACTGACGTCCGTCAGCCAATACTACGTCGTTCTGCCCTCAATGAATGCCTCTGGTCTTAAGACGGCGTCGTTGAGGCCATTACGGACATCCGTCTTGAAGCGAGGGATGTCCGTCGTAATGCAAGGGACGTCTGTCATTAATGCGAGGGACCTCTCTCTCTCTCTCTCTCTCTCTCTCTCTCTCTCTCTCTCTCTCTCTCTCTCTCTCTCTGTTTTTAATGTTTCATCGTTACTTCAAAGTCCCTATTTTTTACAATTGACTCTTTCTCTCTAGTGAGAATTCTCATACGAGGTAGCTTTCGAACTTAAAAACTTAGTTTTTACTTATTGATATATGTTTATTAGATTCTTGATGGAGATTCTTAACCTCTTCAACTTCAAATGACCATAACTTTGACTTCATGTGTCAGAATCGGCTCCATAAGATATTAAATCAAGCTCTCTCAGAGATTTATGACATGTCACTAGGTTTACCTGTGACCCACCTTTATCGCCCCCAAAATCACTCGTTTCGGCTCTCAAATCTACCCTTGAAGATTTTTGAAGTGATTATGATTTTACAAACAAACGTCGCTCGCATTAAGACAGACGTCCGTAATGGCCTAAACGACGTCGTCTTAAGACCAGAGGCGTCCATTGAGGGCAAAATTGACGTAGTATTGGCCGATGGACGTCCGTCTAAATTGTTACACGTTTTAAAAACGTGTGTGCCTTGCACGTAACCCAATTAATTTGAAGTCAATCATGGTCGTTGATCTAGATAAGGTATGTCCCTCGCTCAATCCAACGGCCAGGGATCGTCATCCGCCATCTCCTCTGGAAGACGCCAGATGCAATCCTGGCCATCAATCCAGATAAGGGACATCCCTCGCTTGATCCAACGGCTAGGGATCGTCGTCCGTCCGTCGCCTATGGAAGACGCTAGATGCAATCCTAGTCGTCGATCCAGTGGGGGACGTCCCTCTCTCAATCGAACTGCTAGGGATTGTCATCCGTCCGTCGCCTTAGGGAATTGCCAAATTCAGTCCTGGTCGTCCATTTCGAGATTCAACGGCCAATGAGCTTCGTCTTTGCCATCGCCCGCCATCGTCCTTCATTTTCGAACTGCCGGGAGGGACGGTACTTAACGTCGTTCGTCTCCATTCGACGGTACTTGACAGAGACGAAACCAAGGCGTTAAACTCGACGGTCCTGGACGGAAAACGTGACTGTGAGGTCACCAGTGACAATTTCTCATAGTTCAGTGTTTTAGTTCGCTTCTTCAGGGATTGCAGTTGGGACACTGTAGTTCGCTTCTTTGGGGAGGGCTTGGATGGAGTCTTGCATTACCATACACCTTCAACTTTGTCGAGCCCCATTCGATCCACCTTCAATTTGTTGTGGACATCCATGGCCTTATCTTCGATTCTCGGCTCCTCCGAGATCGGTATCCCGTAATGCTCAACAATCCTCTCAATGACAAAGCAAATGTCCACTTTTTTCCTGTTAAACACCTTTTCGAGCAAATAAAGATATATGCAGCTAACATGGTCTCGATGTCCATCCTAAGGCAAAATAGTGTGCGTCATGATGATGTGGATCACTCGAGCTATGACATTCAAGTCATTGAACTTTGGCTTCTTGTACAACAATCTAAGCATAGTCAGCCCTCTTCATTTCTGATGAAATGTGGTTCCTGAAACACGTGATAATGGCAATCGCTTGGTCCCTCCATTGAACATCAAAGCAGTACGTTAATATCACTGGAAGTCAGCCTCAACTCTCGTCCAAACATGTAAGTCTGGTCCTCTAGTGGTTGGGTGGAATGTTCCAAATTTGCATAAAACAGTTTGACAATCCACTCACAGTAACTTTCACCAAATTGGCACAAATCGGCTAAGCCAGCCCCCTCAAACAATTCTCAATTTCATATTCAGCCAATGACTCGAAGTCCACTATTCTAGAAACAATAATTGAACGGTGTTTAACATCAGCTTCATACTGTTCCTTCGCGTCGGTTGTATTGAAGAGTGGGCAGTAGAACCTCGTTGTAACGGGTTGGAAAATGACCAATGCACCTATTGCCGGCCTTTTTTGAGGCTGAGGTTGTGCTTCAACCTCGGCTTTTGTAACAGGGGCAATCGCTAGTCCTCCAACGTCAACTACGGCTACTCTAACCTGAACCTCGGGTACTCCACTTGCACCACGGCGGGTACATTGTCGTGTAACTACCGACGAGCTCAGTTGTAATCCGTCTTCGTTCACGACTCGAGTCTGTCATTTCAAGCCGTGGCCGAGCCTCTGCCTGAGAAAGCCCACTGTTTCGGTTGAGCGGCATTTTCTTTGTTGTGCGGGAATCCATTGGTATCAATTAAACAGTGTGGAATGAAGGTCTGAGAGTACGAATGTTCGCCGAGGATATCGTGGTTCACCACTATAGTCAATCGAGTCTTATATAATAAGACATAGGAACACAAAACGACGCACGATAATCTGCAGCGGATCATCATCAATCTGCCACAGATCATACTTAATCCACGACGGATCTTATGATGATCCGCCGTGGATCATGAATATTATAACGTTATTTTTAAAAATAACAATCCACGGCAGAACAATAAACAATCCACCGTGAATTGAAGTCAATGCATTTAACGACAAACGTGACAGTGATATTTGTGGAGACCTTTTTTTATAGTTCAGTAGTTAATTTATTAGCAAAAATAGTTTATTGGTTGACTTGTCATTGATTACAAAGTACGAGAGTTGATTTGTCATTTTCCCTTTAATAGCACATGGAAGTATTTTCTAAACTCAAGGTACTCTCGTTTGTTTATGTAATTAAAAAAATAATTACCTTTCAATCTGTTATTTGTAATCACCACTCTGATCATCTTCCTCGTCAACACCAACTCTTTTTGTATGATAATTTCATCCCACCATCTCAACTCAAGAGATTAATTGTATGAGCATTTGGTATTTCATCCCCATCAGGCATTATCTACAACTCTTCCTCTTCTATGCCAGTTGTTTTAAGAAGTTGGTCTGATCAAGTGCTAATCTCTTATATGACTTCAAGTATTTTTCTCCATAGCAGTATAAATCCATGCAAATTGGAGTTGTAAATCTCATGATTATATTTTGATCTTCACATAGTGATTTGTTTATTTGTCCACCATTTTTTTTTTTTACGTAAATTTGATATCCCATATTTGTCTTTTCTTTTTCGGATAGATCAGTTTCTAACACTAATGAAGGGATCTCATGAAATGATCTTGGAGGTGAATCACAAAGAGGTCTTAGAAAATAAGAGATTTTTGGGAAGATGCACGAGAAAGATGCAAAAGGAGAAATCAACTAATGTCATAACACAAGTATGTAATCCAATCCTCCTGGAATATGTTTGTCTTGATATATAGTCAGTGGCCAACCAGATTGCTGTGGCGGAATAAAAACGCATGCTATCTTTCTTACTCAAATCCTAAATTCCAAAAAAATGAATGCAATTGTAAGCATATGAAATCTGATTCTGATTCATAGCTCAAAAGAAAATACATTGACAAGTAAAATTCAAAAGTTTAGAGATTTACCTTCCAAAAAAAGCTGATTGCATATCTTTGAATGAAATACCCATGTCAAACCCAATTCAAACTTACCCAGAATCTAATAAACAATCTACAAACTCAATTGAAAAAAGAAGTTGTAAATCATCTTGACATTACCTGGCGAGAGACTTCTTCGCATAGAACATCAGTCTTTTTAGAGCTACAATGCCCATCAGACGTGGCGAAAAATAGAACGTCAAGTCTGTCCACTGTTTCACTTTCAATTCTACCTGCGACTTTCATCACTCTTCTAAATCTGGCCCGGAGCAATCTACACAAGAGCTGGAGGGCAAATTGAGGGTGACTGGGCGAGAGGCGACTGGCGAGTGACGGCCGAGAGGGTAGAGGCGACTCTCCAACTGGCGACTGAGGGGGCGACGTGGCGATGTGGCGAGTGGCGAAGTGAGTTTCCGATGCAGAGCAGCGAACAACTAGCGTCTACTTCTAGCGAGTTGTCTTCTGCAATCTGCACTTGCAGATTTAAGCGTTGGAGAGTGAAGTGGGCGCCGAAGACGAAACGACGAAGGTGAACCACAAGGCACGAACGAACAGCCCCAAAGGCTCAAATGCGGTTTGGTTTCGGTTTTGTTGATTTTGAGAAATCAAAACTAAAAACCAAACCGAAACATCTGGTTCTTACCAATGAATCGGAATTGTTTTCAATGTGTAAAACCGAACCGAACAGAATCAATGGGTTCCGATTTGGTTCTTCGGTTCCAATTTGGTTTGCACACCCCTGACGTAAATAGCGCGGTCAGATCATACGTTCGTCGTCCAAACCTTCTGTCATCATCAAACGAGAACAACAATCCAAAATCAACACTCTAAAAATGCAGACAAAGCAACATAACATAGACAAGAGAAGCAAACATTGAGTCTTGAATTACCTCCCCTGTGGAATGTTGATTTCCAGAGTTTAAGATTAACATAGAGAATCCCGGCGTTCACTCAACCCGACCCTGCACTGCCACTAAAGGTAGTAGAAACTTCCTTTCAAAAAATTAGAATCTATAACTTGTGAATTGGTTTTACAAAGTCAAGATGTAGATTCCTTGGACACAGAGAAGGAATTGGTTTGTTTTACCAATTCGTCTACTAATTCTATGGAGAGGGAGAGGGAGAGGGAGAGGGAGAGGGAGAGACAGAGGAAGAAAAATATGGCGTTAAATGGAAGAAACAAAGGAGAAGTAAGGGGAATTTGTTTTCTGGCAAAAAAAATCACTTGTTCGGTAATATAATATTAGTATTAGAGAGGCAACAAATACTTGTAAAGAATTAAAAAACACAGAGGTTGAGACATTAAATGAAGTTAGGTGTGTGTGTGTGTGTCATTTTTACAAAAATTAATACCCATGTTCTCCAATCAAAGTTAAAATCATCAATTACATCTTCAGTTCTGAATTCTACTTCCATCTCCATTTGGATTATTGGTCAATTAAATTAGATTAGGGTAGCTATCCCCTCCCCACTAATTCCATTACACACACTTGGAGGCCGAGGGTAGATGGAATTTATATTTACACACAAATGTAAATATAAAATGCTTCTCCATTCTGTATAATTTATAAAATACTCTTACATTTAAGGGCAAGTGGCAAATGACATAAACTAATTTTATATTCACATTCTAATTTCATATCTTCGTTTGCGTGTAGTTGGTATGATATGAAATAATTATTAAAAATAATAAATTAATAAGTTAGTGGCACTCACGTTGATATATTAAATTAAAATATCAATGTAAGTATATAGTTTTATTGTTTTTAGTATGGGTATTTTGGTCTAAGTCCAAGGAGAATATGCTTCAGATATTTAATTATTCTCCTTCGTTACCAAATTTACGAAGGTAGTTTGTCACGAGCCCATCTAACACATTTAATGATTTGAGTGACACCCAAAATTTTAACTCTCTCTCTCTCATTATAAAATATTAACGGGTACCAAAGAATTGAATAATTTTAATATTAAATCTTCTCTTTAATTATTATCTCAATTAAAATTATATAGAATAATTCAACCAATAATTTATTATTTTAAAATAAATTTGATAACATCAATCTCCACCGTGGGTTCAATCAGAATAGCGACTGTTTAAAGGTTCAAATTTCATGTAATAAAATAATATTTTTCAAATGATTAAATTCGGACTCTTATTTCTTGTTGACTCTTTTAAACCCAAACTGAACGCTCGCGGTGGTCATGAAACCAATTATATGTACATATTTTTAATAGAAATTAACAAAATAACAATTGTATTAAAAGGCCAATAATAAATCAATCACTTAACAATTTTTACTGATAGCTTAAATGTTAAATTATGAAAAATTGACGGAACAAATATTAAGATTATATTTTCCGTTAAAAATATTGTCATTCCGTTGCATAACATTATTTTTCTGCTGCGAAATGATGTCTTTCCGCTAACAAATTTAACATATTACTTTTCGCACACGGAATGATTATTTTTCACTACGAAAAGACAACGTTTCACAGAGGAACGACAATATTATGCAGCAAAAAGATAACTTTTTCGCTGCGAAAAGATGACTTTCCGCAGCGGAAATATTAGTTTCCTTTGTGAAAAGTGAGACATGTCGACAAGCACTTGACGACAATGGACCAGGAAGAGGATTGAGAAGATGGTGAAGAGAACTGGACGGTTGAAATCGAGAGGAGGGGTGAGTAATGCCGACGTTCAACAACGTTTTCAGAAAACAGAAAAACGTGTGAATTGTTTTCGATGACGCCCGACATCGTCTTCGCAGTAAGATTGCTTCAATTCTTGCAATTTTAGCATAAAACTGAAATAGAATTAGAATTGGATAGGGTATGTTTCGGCATCGTCTTTTGCGGTAATTTTTCAACATGCAATGATGATGTTGGTGTTGTGAATTTCTCATAATTCAATGTTTAAGTTGTCAGCAAAAATTATTCAATAGTTGACTTATCATTAACTAGTTCAGTGGTTATTTTGGTCACAAAAAAATACTTCAACGGAAGATTGTTTTCAACGTAGTAAATTTACGAAGAATAAAAAACAAACGATGGAGATAACAGAATATAGGGGGACCAAATATTGTAATTATATACATTACAATTGAAATACACTTGGATGTATACAAAGACATGCATTCATTGGAAGCAGGGAGAATATTACTATTAGACAGACAGCTTTCCATCTAAAATGGTTCAACGAGATGGAAGGTGGGCACGTGACATTTTGATTTAGACTTCCAATCTTTATTTTTAGTTTTTGAAAGATTATGCTAAGATTATTCTAAAATTCTGGAAAAAAATAAAAATACTTTAAAGACCGGCGATTTCTTAATTTAATAAAGAATCGGCGAAGGAATCTAAATCAACTTGGTTTTCATCGGTTTTGAGTAGATGAAAGTACTCCTCGTAAAGTTTCTCGAAGCTGTTGTTCGCCGGAGGCACGTCTGATTGGCACTCCAAATCGGCACCCATATGGATCAGGTGGTCGTGATTTTCTGCTCCGATGAAGAACCCGACGCCGTTGCAGTGGTCTTCGTCTCTGCAACTCCACGATGGGAAATTTTCTGTTTCTTTCTCTTGGCTAGAGGAGCCGCTGGTTGCTTTGAACTCTAAGCTGTCGTTTCTGGGCAAGAAAAAAGATGTGATTCTAGTGGGTTTTGGGAGATGAACTTGCGGCTTCTCCGGTTCTATCTTTGCTTTGTTCTTGTTGCTCCTCTGTTTCCTCTTGTTTCCGCCATGAATGGTGGAAAGGGTTTTGCAGCTTTTGGTTCTAGAGAGACGGTGTGGTAGTTTTTGGCCCGCGTCCGGCTCAGTCCCTTGGTTTTTGAGTCGTTTGCTAAGATGGGTGTTCCAGTAGTTTTTTATCTCGTTATCGGTTCGCCCAGGCAGCCTTCCGGCGATGAGGGACCACCGGTTGCCGAGAAGAGAATGCATTCTGATGATGAGGTCGTCTTCGTCGGAAGTGATGTTTCCTCTCTTTATGTCTGGTCTAAGATAGTTCATCCATCTTAGCCTACAACTCTTTCCGCACCTAAGCAGACCTGCCAGAAAATAAAAAAAATGATACCGTTCAACAAACCTTAAGCTAGTCGAAGAAAATGGCTAAAAACAAGAAAGTTCAAATTCAAAAACAACTGTTACGAATTTGACGATGAAAACAGAGAAGCTTACCAGCTTTTTTGGGGAGTGATCTCCAATGACCTTCGCCATGAGCTTGAATATACTTAGTGAGCAATGTATCTTCTCTAGGAGTCCATGGCCCTCTGTGTAACCCCACCTTAGAACAGCAAGGAGCTCTTCCCATCTCTCTCTCTCTCTCTCTCTCTTTCTCTCTCTTCCTTCAAGAGAGAGAGAGAGAAGGAAGGAAGAAGAATGGAAAATCCCCATAGAAAGACCAGCTTCTCTCCCTTAATAAAATGACTGCAGAATCCATGGATGGTAATCTCAACAACCTTTCTTCTCTATCTGCCCTTCTGCAAATCTGCAGCAGCCTTGAAGGTAAAATCCATGGATGGTCAAACTTCATTTTCACCTTTTGTTTTGTGTGAACATTGACGCATCGCATTACATTCAATTACAACCGTCCACGAGGTGGAACTTTGGTCATGACTTTTGGAGTATACTTTTACAGACTTCTACGAAATCATGTTGTGGAATTTAGTCATAGTTTTAGACCTTCGTTTTGAAAAACTATGCAGAGAGTTTCAAGAAATTATGCAAATCATTAAAAAAATAAAGAAAAACATAGAGAGAGGCTAAGGTTTCACATCTTAAATCAATATCAATAGGGACTAGGGAGAGTCCAAATACAAGCTTTTAAAGGAAAAACTAAAATAGCAAACTAGGGTAAAGTAAAAAGACTAATATACCCATGCAACATAAAATAAATAAAACCTAATTTTTCTAACATCCCCCCTCAAACTCACGATGCACGTGAGTTTGTGATTCTGCGAATGTCAATGCCAATGCCAATGCCAATACCAATGCTAATACCAATGTCAATGTCAATGCCAATACCAATGTGAATGCGAATGCAAATGCGAGTCTCGACTTGCGAAACACTAAGTCTGAACAAAAGTGCGAGTTAGGGTTTGCGAGTAACAACTTCGCCCTACGGCCAAAGAAAATCCGAAACGACTCCAATTTCGCCTTCCTTATCAAACTAGAACTCGAATTCTTGTGTATGACGACAACCTCTGTTTCCAGTGCGAAAGATCCCATTCCCGAGAGAAAAATCCTCTTTACTAAGCCATGTTCCACAAAACCTTCATCAACTAATCCATCCATCTATTTCTCAATAGAAAACTTGTTCGATACAAAACGACTGGATTGAATTTGTTTCACCACACTTGGAAACACGAACTTTCGATACCAAAGCTCAATCGATCACCTTTCGATTGCGAATTGCGAATTGCGAATTGCGGATTGCGGATTGCGGATTGCGGATTTGCGGATTGTGAATTTGTGAATTTGCGAAAGCTGCTGAATGAACTAGGCTCTGATACCATGAAAAACTATGCAAAGAGGTTTCAAGAAATTATGCAAATCATCAAAGGAACAAAGGAAGAAAGAGAGAGAGAGAGAGGGTAGGGTTTCACATCTTGAATCAATATCAATAGGGAGAGTCCAAATACAAGCTTTTAAAGGGAAAACTAAAATAACAAACTAGGGTAAAGTAAAAATACTAATATACCTATGCAACATAAAATAAATAAAACCTAATTTTTCTAACACATTTCTCACATGAGCCTAATCTTTCTTTCGCTGTGCAACCAGCAACAACTAAAAACCCGACAAGTGTTTTCATTCAATTATATTGTCATGTCACGAGTTGTCTAAACTACATATTTTAAACACCCGCATTTAGTTTGGATATCATGTGCTATCTTGACAACATAAAAAAGAAAAAAGCAAAACAAATAATAGAGAAGAGAAGAAAAATCTTACGTGAAAAATGATTATCAGACAAAAATAGTGACTAATAAATGAAAGATCAAGAAATAAATATGGTCTACTATTTAGTTGTTCAATTAGATAGCATGGTGGCCGTGGGTTTTTGCTTCAGTCACTTAACTTTAATTTTAATGGGGTATGGAAGTAAGAACGTCTGTGTTTCAGTATTACAAAAAACGTCATAGAAAATGGGTTTGGTTAGAACAGGAGAACACCAAAATAGAAAAAACTTGGTTTTTACAGCGCACTACATGAAGGTTCTTTTTCCCAAATTACTGGGACATGTACATATATTTGATCATCCGTTCCCATTTATTTGGAGCAAAGAAGGAAACATTTAAACCAAAAGTTGTGGAAACGACGGAGTTTGAGCCTTGAGGATGTAACTGCGAACTCAACGTTATCTGGACCGTCCAAATGTATGATTAATTAATTAAATGATGGAGTAGGTAACTACGCTTCTAATTTTTATTTAAAATTTGAATAATTATTTTAAATTACTAATAAGATTTTGCGAAAATAATTAATTGTTGTAAGCTCTCACAAAGAATGAGACCCTGACCCACTTGAAATTTGAACTCTATATTTTATTTTAAGATATCATAATTAATAATTAATTTTACCTTCATTATTAGTTTTTTACTAGCTTTTACTTTTTCCAGTCTTCTCTCTTTCAATCTGAAGAAGAGAGACTCAACAACACCTTCGCTTTTCTTTAGATTCCCAGAAACGAAGACAGAATATATTCAAAATCCCGTGCTCATAATCGGGACAGTAAAATTGCTGCGACCAAAACACAACTTCACAAACCCCAGCAAGGACTGGACTGGTAGCTCTCTCTCTCTCTCTCTCTCTCTAATTTATATCTCAAAAATTAGATTGAATCAAGATATGGTGGTGTTTTTCTGAATCACAATGAAAGTTAGACGACTGGATTTTCTGAATCAGGACTTGTAATCTCATTCCTTGAATTTTCTTCCAGAAGGATTTGCTGGAGACGCA
Source organism: Begonia loranthoides (assembly GCA_022433065.1). Lineage (NCBI taxonomy): Eukaryota > Viridiplantae > Streptophyta > Magnoliopsida > Cucurbitales > Begoniaceae > Begonia > Begonia loranthoides. The sequence goes on along the minus strand of CM039479.1, from coordinate 14,225,080 downwards.
CAGTTTAGAAAATATGGGGGAAAGAGTGAGAACAAAACCCTAAAACACCTTCTGCGAATCACATGAAACTGACGCGATAATCATAAAATCGAACCCAGAAAAAAACAGAGACAAAAACAAACTGGGAAATATAGCCAGCCTTCAATCAAACTATATATCAAGTTACAAACATGGAGAAAGGCTACCTTGATTAGCCAGACAGAGACTTAAATACCTAAAATAAACAAATAGCAACTCCATCTACTACTTGAATAAACGCCATAGCAAATGAAGAAGAATCTCGTATTAAATAAGTCGACAAAAGAAATTTCTAATGTCAAGCTCCCATCCATATCAGCACACATGCTGTGATACATTCTGCGACAAAGAACACTTGATTCCATATTCCAATATCAAGCCCGATTATTTTCTATTCTAATTTTTAACATGACTTTGCAAAGCAGTAGTTATAACACATCAAAGATCTTAATGATAATCTAAAACCATATCATACCATACATTAGACCATGAAGACATGCATTGATCAAAAGAAAATAAACCAAATGTAGTTCCGTTTCCAACTACTCAAACAGCCCATCATAATCCCTACACACTAAAAGTTATCAGTGATCTTCAAACGTGTCCATGCACATTCCTCAAATCCAGCACAAAAAAGAAAAGCTTAGCTAAAACACCACTTTCTAAAGCATAACTTTAGATATAATGATCAACCAGGCTCACATGACATCTTTAGATTTGTTGAACTCCTGAACCAGCTAGAGAAATTTCTACCTACCAGGTGATCGGCTGCATTAAAAATTGAGCGAGATTGTAAGTACAAAAACAAGGACGTGGGCCATATAAGGTGTGCATTGGTAGTTGTAGAAAAAACACAATTACTTTATCAAGCAACAAACAAATAAATGTGAAGATACCTTCTGTATCTACCACCTTCAGGACTGCGATTACGTTCATAATTAGGGCTTCTCCGTCTCTCATATGGTCCCCCATATCGATCATAAGCTGGGCTACGGGGACGACCATAATCTGGACTAGGACGGCGATGATACACAGGACTGGGTGGTGACCTCCCACGAGGACTGTACTCTCGTCTCCCATAACCTCCTCTCCGAGGGCTGCCTTCATAGCGGTCCCCCCTCTCATCATCATCTCTCAAAGCATACTCAACAGAGACAACCCTGTCCAGTATCTTGCTGCCAAATGCAGAATTACCACCAGACTTTTAGGCGCATGTAATTAGATACGAAACAAACTGCAAAAATTATTATGGCTCACCTCATGTGCGTACACTCAAGGGCTTTAGTAGCATCCTCTTGTAAGTCGTACTGAACAAATGCAAAATTCCGTCGAATTCGGACATTTAAGATCTTCCCATAAGGTTCAAAATGCCTCTCAATGTCCCGAACTCGTGTGCGAATTGGATCAAAGTTAATCACAAACAACGTTCTCGTTGGCCTCTGATTAGCCATTGACTTGGATCCCTCACGATGACGACCACGCTCACCCTTGCAAAATTAATAAATCAACTTGTATTCAAATGAACTACAATACTAATGGTCAACCATATCATGGGACTACAGAACACAAGAAAAACTGCATGACCACAAACAAGAGATCAAAATAGAAAATGGTGTCAAACCTTGGCCCATTCCACAGAAAGCCTACGCCTGTCATTACCAAATGGTACATTGTCAAGCCCTCTAATAGCATCATCAGCATCTCTTTCATCCTCAAAATAAACAAATGCAAAACCTGAAAAAAAACAGAGATATAAATACTGATGATTCAGGACCTAAGCATTTATCCTTTCAACAAGAAATACATCAGCCCAAACTTTCATTTCCCTGACATAAACTAAAGAAAATACAAAACCTGCAAATATCAGAGAGGCTGAGGCACATAAGGCTGTAGAAGTGTTGCATGACTAAATCAGGATAGTTTCATAATTATGGTTTAAATCCAAAATATCAGTTCCGAATCACTGATAAGCATGCTTCGCCTCTCAGACCGCATATCTACCGTAATGGAAGACATGGCATGATAGATTTCAATTATCCCACTATGATAATGTAGTAGGCATGGCCAGATTCAGTGATGACCTATGACCAGAGATGGTAGGCATGGCATGGAAAATTGTTTGAATCTTCTATGCCCATTCTTGTGAAAAGGAAAACTTTAAGCAATGAGGTGAGTGAATGACAATAGATCAAGTGAAGAAAATGAAGGATGATGCAAAGATTATTGCAGAGAGATGATGATCCCAGATAGAAGTTCAGATCATTTTCCTTAGAATAAATTCCTGCATCAAAAGAAATATTTAAATGTGCATACATTCCCCAAGGACAGTGAATCTCTCTCCTTTTTGTGAGGTATAATGCATTTGATATTTACATTCATAGACATTTTTTTTTATAATGAAAAAGATCTCCCATATCCAAACATACAGCCGCAGAAGCATGCAGGAATCCATGGTCAAAAAACAAAATGTGCTAAAACTTGCAGCAATAACTAAAAGCGAATACTCCTATGAGCAATTTCATTACAAATGGTATGCAAAAGAATTTCATTTCGGGATAGGACCTTTGAACCAACATATATTAAACCTTAAAAAGCCAATCCTTTCCTCCTATTGGAAATAGACGATGCCCAAATGCAAACTCATGCGGGGTACAATCCAAATAAGTATTCAAGAATTTAAATACTAGAAACAATTAAAAATGACGTAGGTTAGAAATAATCGACAAATTTTACCAGATTTCATATCAACTCGGTCAACCCTGCCGTATTTGGAAAATAAACGTTCCAGTTCATTTTGGCGAGTATCGTACTCGAAGTTCCCAACAAATATTGGCCTCATGGTAGACTTTCCCCCCGAATTGTAGCTGTCAGTTGTACCAATGAACAAACATTGATAAGCGAACCTTATACAAGACAGAAAAGGAAAAACAAATTCAATTTTTAAGCACAATCTGAAACTTTCTCCAACTTCGTTCCAGCATCTCCTGACCCTCTCAATCATTCTCCCAAAACAACGAAATTAAAATTAGAAATTGTGAGAGCTTTGTAGGTAGAATTAGTTAGAAGGAAAATGAAGCAAACAATATGAACTCAACATAAATATGAATAGACAAAAAAATCGTAAGGGCGAACCTCGACAGGTTTCGATTTCGACAATCAGAGTAAACCCTAGAGAAGAGAGTGCAAGCTCAATAAGAGCGGTGGAAAGAATTATGCTGCCCTAAGTATTTATTTTGAAATGGGGAATCTGTGATGGCCGTCGGATCTCGAAACTTTCTTTTTTCAAAACTTGGCATCTTTTCTACCGTTCGATTAACGAATTGTTGATTCTTTCGATATGTCGGCCAATTAAAAGACTGGGCCAAGGGTTATAATTGTCAGAGTAAGAGGGCCCAAACCCAAATTAACCACATTGTCAACGCTAGTTTTTAATTTTAATTTTTAAAAATATTTTAAGCCCCATCTAATTTTAGACTTCTACATCTTATTGATTTCTTAGTATAAGTAATTTATTATTAGAATATTTATAATTTCTCATAATTAATTTATAAATAAATAAATGACAAACGAGTGAGTTTAAAATTAAATTGTAAATCTATCATTACTCTCTAATTTTTTAATCAACCAATTACAAAGTTTTCTAGACTTAAAGTAATAACGATAACAATATATACTAAAGGAAAAACCATGGACGAAGAAGCCTTAAATTAGAAATTGTTCTTAGGTTGATCATATGCATTTTATTAAAAGTAGAGAAAGTTCGTAGTAAGATTTATAAGAAAAATCTTTTTTAGAAAAAAAAAATTACAAACATAGAAGAAAAAGTCTATATTGAAAAATCGATACAAAGATCAACATAAATAGCAACGTTGTCGTAAACCTTAAATGATTGAAAATTGATGTGGTTGTCGGGTATGAGATGGAAATAAGTGAAATCAAGAAATTGTCTTCGTCTTCTTGAAATAGATGGGCTACTCTTTTATTTTTGTTGCAATCTACTTGGGAGTAACTTTGAATATTCTCTATAATTGGATAAATATGAATTTTGTTTGGCACAATTCAAAGAGATTGTAGGGCGACACATGTCTTGAAATTAAATTATGGGGTTCTTTTTTGAAGAGTTGAACACATACATGGCATGTTTGTTCTCTTATCTTGTTGCACCTCATATTTTATTTTTATTTTTATCTTTTTAAAATAACATAGTAATGGGTTCAATTTTATTGTTAGGCTTTCAATATCATGTCATTCCATGTCATCAATATAAAACAATGCAATAGATATGCTTTTCAATCCATATCTTTCCATTCAAACGGCAAAAACTACTAATTTTTATTATAATGAATTTTACATATAAATTTTTTGTGTAATAATTGGTTAAGGTATTTGGAGTTGACTCGTTTGTCACATAACGGCGGTATATAAAATTTTGGTCAATTAGTCAAGTCAGTGAAAATTGTGAATTACTGCGAGGTACTATTTGTGAGTGATGCTCAATAAATAAGAATTACCATGGATCAAGTTAGGTAATATTTGGAACTCCGAACATAGAATTTAAAATCTTATTTAATATATAAAATATTATTTTATAATACATTATATATTTTATAATTAAAAAAAAGTGTTTTATCTATAAAGAGGGTGAAACCCTTTCTTATTATTTCATTTGGCCGACACTTGTGAGAAGAGCGAGAGAGAGAGAGAGAGACCGAAAGAGAAGTGAGAGTTCCGATGAGATGAGGCTTGAGGAATGTTAGCGAGACTTTAATCTCCTGTTTTTGTGAAGAGATTTCGAGAGTAAGTTGTTTCCTCTTCTCATTTTTTGCGTTTAAAGTTTGGGTTATATTTTGGTTTAGGATTCGAGCTTGAAAATTCAAATCCATAGATTGAATCAACAAGTTTTGGGTAGATTTATAGTTTATGTAGGAGTTTGGGCTGATTTGAGGTGAGAATCGGTGAAATAGGCACGTTTTGCCACGCAATTTTGTGCTGGAAGCGTTGTCCCTTGTCAACTGCGAGAGTGTTTTGAAATGCCTAGGGACGTCCCAAACGTTTGAATTGTGATGCAATGTCGAATGTCTGAGGTACAATTATGATACCATTGGCATCCGCAATGCGGACTTGGTGTCTGGAGTCACAGACGTCCGTAGGAGTGTGCAATGTCCACAAAAGCACGGACATTCGTGAGAGTGTAGGATGTTTGAGATACAGTATGCGAGGCCTCAGCACTTGGATCAGACGACTGCATTGAATTTCAACTTATAGACCGGGCGATCATGTCAGTCGTCCGACGTACGGTTCAGACTACATCAGCAAACCTTTTTCGGTCAAATTTGTATATTTTCTTTCATGTTTGGGTTTCTAATCCCGATATAGGACACATCTCTTATTTTTCTCTTGAGTATGGATAAAGACTTGTTATGATTGGCTCAATTATACGTCCAGACGACTTCGTGGATTTTGAGCTGATTTTCTAGGAGGTTTTGCTCTAGTTGGTAAGAAAGATTGCCGCAAAGGTTGAGATTTAATACTTTATCGCACTACATCATATCATTGTTTTCAAAATTGTATTTTATGGGTTGCTACATATGAAAACGTGACGGGGGCTATTCGACAACACGTCAGTTTTTATACTACATATGTATACGTGAGTTTTACACTTCTATATTCACGTGCATGGTATTTCATTGATTGTTTTGTAATGGATACATGATGGTGAATTCTCTTGATACTTTGGACGGTCACAGGGTCAAAGTATCACGAAGCTATTTCAGTACATCTTTGCAATGTGGGAAAATGGGTAATAGGGCGTTGATGAAGCGCTCATTGAGTTTCAAATCCCTAAACATGATGAATGTGTATTTGTTTTGGGTTGTGTCGTCACTAACTAGTTCTCTGGCAACCCCTATAGCGTGGCTTGATCTTTGGATCACCCTCGCAATTCTTCCTCTAGGCTTATAAAGTGTTGTCATATTCAGACTGCTGCCTTTCTATGTGATTGTATTGGAGGGGTGCTTGAGTGACCCTCCTTTTTCATGGATTCCTATTTATAACTTGTGAAAAGTGATGTAAGCTTATTTTACTCTAGCTAGCTAGATATCTAGCAATGTTTTGACAATTGCCTCATCAATGAGTCGTAGAGCTTGTTTTGATGGTAAATAATGTTTTTGAAATGATTATAAACTCATACATAAGTACAATAACTTCATTTTTATTCATCATGTTTTTCATATAAAAATATAAAATCAGTTTTACATGCATTGCATTTTGTATAACTTGTCTACTGAGATAATCATTCACCTTAATGACCCCCTCCCTGCAAATAAGGGCAAAACTAGTCAAGAGTAGCTGTTGAGTGGCTGATCTTCCCTTTTCCATTATTTTCTCATGTGTGTTATTTGTACTGATGAAGACTATGTATGTAGCTTAGGCCTATATTAGAATATTTGAATAATGTTTGATTTTTGAGTTGATGCACAGTGTTTAAGATATTTACACTACTTTTTCTCGTAATAACTATGTGTGCTATGATTTTGATTTATGTTCAAGTCTTCCACTTGTGAACCAAGCCTTGGACTGGCGCGATTGGATCCTCTACAAGGATCAAGTTGTTTGACACGACCTTTCTGTTAGGCCAGCCTCCAAGTTGTGACAAAACTAAATTAGTGTTAAAGCCTAAGGTTCCTCAAACTTCCAAGTAGTGATTGTTTGAGAATTTAATAGGGTAAAGTTCGGATGATGTCCACTGTGATAAGGAATTATCTAACCAAGTGTAATCTTTTTCTCAGAATAGCCGAGATGTCACCAAAAAGGGCTATCTGTAACCTACACTAGGATGACAGTGTTGATCTTATAGCAGCCATGATGGAGGCGCTGCGAAACCTGTTAAGCAGTAGTTTAGCTCAGGATCTAGGCATGACTCAAATTACATATATCCAAGAGTTCTCCCCTATGAACCCGTCAATTTTTTAGGGTGGAACAAATCCTATAGAGGTAGAAAATTGGCTACAAGCAATGGAACTAAATTTTGAGTTCTTGCAACTTCCTGAGGATAATCAGGTTGGGATTGTAGCTCACTATTTAAAGAAGTACCCAAAGTTGGTGGAATGCAGTGAGGCCGAACATTGAGAGACACTTGATGTAGTGAAAGGACTTCACTAAGTTGTTTAGAGCCCAATACAGTAGTAAAGACCATCAGGATTCATTCATGAGGGCATTCAATGAGCTGACCTAGGGATCAATGACATTGATAAAGTATTATAGTCGATTCCTTGAGCTCTTGCCTTATTTTGAGGTGATTTCCACAAGAGGGAAGATAATAAAGTTCCAATAGAGTCTAAAACAGAAGTTGCAACGAAGTGTATCCCTTATGCAGTACAGTTCTCTTTTAGAAGTTTTTGAACCCGCTCAAGGGATGGAGCGCATATACGATGCCAGCTACGATAGTTACCATGACAAATAGACAAATAAAGAGGAGGGAAAGACTACCAAAAAGAATAAACCAAAGCTTTAGGGACAGGGATCCAGGGGAGGTCAAGCCCTAATTGTCAATAGTAGATTGTCTGGCAATGGTTGGTGTTGTCCTTATATCTGCCATACTTATGGACAACTAGGGCACTTGAAGAGAAATTGTCTGTAGAATCAGCAATGGCTGCCATGTCAATCTTTCTTGTCATCCCAGGGTAGTGCTACTCAGAGTACTATTGGGGACGATCATGGTTTTGTTAGGTATTCTTTCCAACAATTCCAGGGGCAATAGTTTTCCACGCTACAACAGTAATTAGGGCCTCAATCATAGTACTACCCCTAGTACTAGCCTATTAGTCCAGATTTTTAGAGGTAACTGATTATCAAACAGAGATATGAGTCTAGTCCTTATCCACAACAAAGGTCTGGTGATTTTCAGGAGTAATCCTTATAGAGCAGTGGTGTGGACTCAAGCTTAGTCAAAGGTTGTTGTGGAAGGGGCCTCAAGTGCAAAGAAAAGGTCTTTGGGCAGACATATGCAGTTGGTGGGACTGAGTACTTCTATAGCCATGAAGAGCAGGGTGTCGTCACTGGTACAAATCTCATCTCTCACTCTTTTGGCTAAGTGTTGTTCGAAAACAGGTCGACATATTCCTTTATTTTCTTTTTTGTGTAAGTTTTAAGTTTGTCAGTGGAAGAAATGGAATCTCCATTGGTTCATAGCACTCCCCTAAGTGTTTGGAGTAGAGTGTCCTCTGTGTGCATAGCAATCTGTGTAGTTATTGATGACTACAAGTTTTCAGCAAACTTAGTTGTCTTACCAATGAGTTAGTTCGATGTGATTTTGGATACGGACTAGCTGAGGAAATACAAAGTGACTGTGGAGTGTCACCTAAAGAGGGTCATAGTCATTTTAAAAGATGGGCAAGTTGTTGTTTATTGCAAGGTCCTAATGCGGTGACAACCAACTCTATTATAAGGTATTGTCTACGTGCCCGCAGTGGATTAGAGCAGTATGGGAGTGTTTGGTTCATTGATATTGATGGCAAGACTGCTGGCAAAGACATTGATATCTCAGTTCTAAGAGAGTTTCTTGATTGTTTTGTATCTATTTAGTCCCCAATGCTACCCCAATTTCGAATCGATTTAGTCTCTAGTGCTACCCCAAATTTGATCCCTGCATGTAAGATAGTCCCTGCAGAGTTGTCTAAGTTGAGGTCACAATTGGATGAGCAGATAGAGTGAAGGTTCATCTAAGAGAGCACTTCACCCTGGTGTGCTTCAATTATGTTTGCAAAGAAAGTCGATGGTTCTCTAAGGTTTTACATTGATTACCGAAAGTTGAATTGAGTTACCATGAAGAATAAGTGTCATTTGCCTAAGATTTATGAGTTTTTTTATCATCTTGAGGGTTCACTGCACTTTTCTAAGATTAAATTGAGGTTCGAGTATCATTAGATGTAAATTCATGAGGAGTATATAGCGAAGACAACTTTTTGGATGAGATATGAGCATTTTGAGTTCTTGATCTTATCTTTCAATTTGACCAATGTCCCAGTTGCCTTCATAGACCTTATGAATTAAGTTTTCAAGCTGTATTTCATTAATTGTGGTTTTTTATTGAAGATATCTTGGTTTATTCAAGATCTTAGTGTGAGCATAGAGAACATCTTTGGATCATGTTGCAAACCTTGAGAACTCATCACTTGTACGCCAAGAGGAGTAAGTGTGATTTTGGAATGTAAGAAGTCGAGTTTTTAGAACATATGATTTCGAGTAACGGGATTTTTATTAATCTAGTGAAGATAGAGGCTAATGTGAAGTGGCAGCCTGTCGCAACCCGGAGGCGGGCCTAATAGAAATGTCGGGTTAGACAACCCGATCCTCAAATAGAACCCAATCGCATAGCCCAAGACTAGGATTTTAGCAAAAGACTTTTAAGTTTTATCATGTATCAAAAAGCATGGGTCAAAGTTCATATAGTGATCACAATAATAATAGTGCATGAAAAGTAAATAAACCAAAGGTACTATGCCACAAATCCAAACCAACAAATTATCTTCACTAGGAAACAAACACTCATAAAATACAAAAATAAAAGGAAGCCCCAACTATGAGGTCTCTAGATCCTCTTGTTTTTACATGGAATGGAGAGAGGTCATTTGGGTTGGAATGACTAACTCAGTAAAGAAATCTAGACTTATTGCAATGCACGAGAAAACGGGTTTTCACATCTGTCGAAAAACCAAGTCATGCTTCTTTTTACCGTACGTAGATTTTAAAATCAATCGAAATCTCTTCATCATTTTATCAAACCGGCCTGTGGTCATCGATGAGGCTTTTATTAAAACACGTTATATACATAGATAGTTATATCACAAAGATAAGCCTACATTGTTTTTCCTTTGAAAATATTATTAGTGAAAATTAATGGTTAGACAAGAATCCACATTGTACATATCATAGAAAAGGCGGTCATCCATCGATAGCAACACCTTATGAGAAAAAAGAAATAAAATGATGGTGATCCAGAGATCCAGCACGTCACCTAAGTCACCAGCGAGCTATAATCCGCGATGACACAACCCATATAAATGAAGTAACAAATAAGGTTACCGGCTATAGATTGCTCCTTAACTAGCTACCCATAGGATCCAAGTTAACGAGGGTTGTCGACGAGCAGAGCTACTAGCCGTCACGCCACACATCAAATGGAAAGGCACTAAGCAAGCAAAACTCAGCAACTAACAACCTTTTGATCCGTGTGACTAAAAGTCCTTGCTAGGTTCCGGGATTTGAAATTTGAGGAGCGCGTCATCACCGCCCTATTACCCATTTGACTTCCAGGATCCAAAACCCAAGGACATGTCATTATGACACACCACGGGTCTGCTGTATTTTTATTTTAATTTAAATTAAATATTTTATTTTGTAATAGCTTAAATTGTTATTTGTTTTTTTATTGTCTGTATGTGTTGTATTTTTATGGTTATTGCTGTAATTTAGTTATTAGGTTTAACCCTAATTAGTGGAGTATTTAAGCTTCTCTAACTGAATTTTGTAAGGGTGAATATAGAAAACTGAACGTTGTTTAAAAACTTGGAGTTTCTCCAGTTTGCCACATCCTTTTCGGTGAGTCATATCCAAATAAGTTTGTGTGTACAAATTGTGATAATCTCTTGTAAGTTTAGGTGTTTTTTCTTATTGCTACTTCTTTCTCTTCTTTGTGCCGTCGAAGAAGAATAGCCTGCAAGGGTGTAGAAAACTTTCAAAGATTCAAGTTGGAGAGCTACTTCTTGCAAAGTAGTCATTGAAGTCAGAAAACACAACAGTAGTATTTTTCGAATCAGCTTGTTACTTTTTTGCACTGTTCATTTCATCTCTTACTATTGGAGGAAACGAGCCTCAAATTACAGTGGAGGATTGTTCCCAAAGTTTCCACCTTTCATCTTTAGCCGTTCCATTAATTCGGGGCATAACTTCATCAAGAANGCCCAAAAATCCAAAATTTTTATTAACAAACAAACAAGAAACATGGGAGGGTCCTAAATTGAGATTAGGAACCCAAACCAAACGACTAGGTGATCAAAAACAAAAGGTAGTGTGTCTAAGAAAATAAGGTAGTGCCTTCGTGAACGATGAACAGTGGGCCCATGGACAAAGGACTGTGTGTCCGTGACATTCTCTTGCGTGAAACCATGGACAACTACAATATCCTTCCGTAGAAGGTTTGATGCTTCGTGGCACTGTACAGGGGAATGTCCCTAGTGAAGTCTTATTTCCTGCGGGCACGTGCAGACCACATGGTCACTTAAATTCATTCTACTCCAGAACAAGGGTCTTTTTGCTTCGGAACAAGATACTCCTAGATCGTTCCACTGTGAAAGAAGATCCTTCCGGATCATTCTCTCACTGAACGTTTTCCTTCTGGTTTGCTCCCCCGCAGAACGTTGTCTTTCCAATTCTCTCCCCCATGGAACGATGAACCTTCTGGTTCATTTCCCGCAGAACGTTGAACTTTCTGATTTGTTCCCTCGCTGAACGTTGGACCTTCCAGTTGATGTCAAACTAGATTTCCCAAGTTGCTTCCCTCTCAGTGTGATTTTTCCACAACACATGGACCATAGGAATCTCCATGTGACGGAGAACTCAAGTCTCCTTACCCAAAATTTGTTCTAGTAATTTCTCATATGATATGTCCTCCTAAATGGAAACGTGAGTCTCGGTGATGACGTGGGATCAATCAGACGTGTATTTCAGCTGGGATATATAGAAAACACTGTGTACATATCCAAGCTAGGGACGTAGATCAAGTCGATAAGCCATGTTGCCAATCCTCTCAATTATGTGGAACAGGTCAACGAATCTCGGAGCTAACTTTCCTTTCACCTTGAAGTGACTAATACAACACCTTAGTCAAACTTTTAGAAAAATAAAGTCTCCCACATCGAATTTAACTTTCTACCTATTTAAATTAGTGTAACTCTTCTGTCTGTTTTGCTCTATCTTGAGTCTTTCCCGTATTAATCTGATCTTGTCCGTAGTCTCTTGGATCATATTTGGCCCAAGAGAAACCATCTCTTCTACCTTGGCCCAACATAGTGAAGAACGACATGGTCTCTTGTACAATGCTTTGTACGGAGAGACACCAATGCTGGTCTGATAACTGTTATTATATACAAACTCCACTACCAGCAAATTATTTATTCAGTTATCACCAAAATTCAGGATACAAGAGCGTAACATGTACTCCATAATCTGAATAATCCTCTCTGACTATCCATTTATCTGAGGATGATGTGTAGTGCTGAGGTTTAGTTCCGCCCCTAGAGCCTTATGTAAAGACCTCCAAAACTTGGACGTAAATCTTGAGACAACACTTGAAGGGACGCCATGGAGATGAACAACATTTTTGATATAGAGGTGACTTAACTTTGACAAGAGGTAAATTATTCGGATTGGAATAAGGTGAACGGACTTGGTTAAATGATCCACGATGATCCACACCGCATCCAACTTCTGAGGAGTTATAGGAAGAGCCTTGACGAAATCCATGGTGATTCTATCTCACTTCTACTCTAGAATAAGCAAGGGTTATAGTAATCCTGCTAGTCTTTGATGTTTGGCTTTTACCTGCTGACATGTTAAATTACCTTACTACGAAGTCTGCCATGTCACGCTTCATATCCACCCACCA
>CM039479.1:14169962-14212392 GCA_022433065.1 Begonia loranthoides | reverse complement strand
GTGTTGTTGCTATTTATATTCCCTAGATGTTCAGTTAGAAAATGTATGTTAATCTTTACTTGATGTTAAGGATGTGGAAAGATGAGTTAATGAAGTCATGACAAGTGTTAAGGATAAATGAGATAGACTCAATGTTATTTTCTGGATATGTTTACCTTCCTGTCATTTCTTATATATATATCCTCATTGTGACTGTTAAAAATAGGTGAGTTGACTCCGTGGTAAGCACGTTAGATTATTGTTGTTACTGTTATTATTATCTTGTACACAATATTCTTCGTTTGCTGCTATTAAGCATGTTTCTGCTGCTATATTACTGCTATGCCATTGTCATTGTTATTACTTTCGATATCGCTGCTATAAAATGAAATGCATGATAACTCTCATGAAAGAGAATCCTAAAAGCATGAAAAGTAAAATTTATCGATGTTGTCCCCTACTATCATATTTTGTTGCTGTTGTATAACTATAAAACTAATTGGATGTTAATTAGTTGACCCTAGATAACTCTAAGCATGATAGTTTATAAAATTGGTTGCTGTTAGATAACTCGCAGTTAAATTATTACTGTTATAAAACTCCACGCATGCCAAGCCACTATAAATCTCTGCTATATAACTGTTGTTGGATTAGTTGTTTAAAAACACAGTAAGATGTTCGTTTTTGCAATTTTACTGGTTGTTCTGTTTCTATAATATTCGTTATCAATAAAGAACATGTTTCTATTGTTACGTTTCCAATATTACTCGCCGTTTGATTAGTCGATTGTATGCATGAGTAGTAACTATTCTCCACTGCGTTATTTATTGCTTAAGAGCATGATTCACTATTCAAACTCGATGATGTTCGCTGTTGTTATCAATTTAGAAGTACATCTTCACTGCTTGTCCCGTTTTTCTCATGTGGCTGTTTACAGTCAATGTAGAAGCATGTTCTATTGTTCCTTTTCGCCATTCAAACACTGCTATTCATTATCATCTTCTAAGCATATTTCGCCATTTACTTAGACTTGTTATTTACTGCTATTTTAGTCATTCAAAGAGCATGTTCTGTTGCCCCTGTCCTTTATTATTTCGCTGTCATATATGATCAAAGCAATGCATGTTGCTGTCCTTTTATAATATTTCACTGTTGTGGTAGTCAACCTGAAGGCATGATTAGCGTGTTATTCTGTTATTTATCATCATTTGAGAAGCATGTTCACTGTTGCATTTCAATTAATATTAATTGCCGTTATTTAGTCGTTTAGGAACATGTTAGGTTATTTCATTTCATTATCTATTTCCTTAATTGCACGTTGCCTTACGTCGATAAAGTTTGTTCTGCTGTAAATTTACTGCTCTATGATTTCATTTTGTTCATAGCTTATAGAATGTTATGTACTTTATTTGAGGTTAATGACAACGCATGCTATTGATTTCCATCATTTCTTACGCATGATTAAGTTTTGTGAGTTTGGACAATTATGCTTAGTTAATCTTAATTCAATTGCTCGGCATGTTATCATAGCGTTCTACGTAGATACACCTTGCTTTCCTTATGTGTTATGTTATGCTATTTTATTACGAATTTCCTTAAAAGTAATGTTGTTTGATATCCATGTATGTGCTAGTCTAGGTAGGAGTGTCCTCATACACTCATATAATAGAAACAAAGTAGGGAGTACCCCCTCGCGATGGTACTCACATGCATGGTAAGGAAAGTAAAACGATAAGAAAAGACGAAGGAAAGGAATAAGGGAGTTGGGAGGCAGATGGGTAGCAGTCCTAGCCTGGCAATTAGGAAATGCCCAAACCCTATCGGGAACGGGACCTAGTTGCCCATAAGAGGTAAGGTCCGACCCACTATACCATCTCATACTGGTCTTCCAATCTCAAGCTCGATGTACGAGTAAAGAATGAATGAAAGAACGAAACGTAATGAAAGAATTGGTTTGGGTGGCCCCCATTCCAAAGGAAACTAAAGAGAGACATATGCGTTTGTTTTCCCCCATCTCCTTACTGGGCGAAAGCTCACGTCCTTACTTGTGTTGTAGGTAATGAAGTGATTGTGCTAGATGCTGCAGAGGAGGCCATTCTGGTGGAGCCTATGGTAGATCCAATAGAGACACTAGCATAGTAGTAGTATGACACTAAGTAATGAAGAAGAATAAGATTTTGTAAGGGCTAACATCAAAACTTCTTTTTGTGAACATTGATTTTCCTTTTACCCTTATCAAATGTCCGTCCGGAATAGTACGTGGATTTACTTTGGTAACTCAAACATTTAAAGTTAAATTACCACTTTACATGATGCTTTAAATTACGTTTTCCCTAAAATGGTTAGTCATAGTTTTCCTTGGCAAATGACAGTTTTCATAAGTTAGATTTTCGTTTAGTTATGCTTCTACAACTTTTATAGATAAATTTTATATCACTTTCGCAAACAGTAGATAATAGTTCTCCACCATTTAATGAATGGTAAAATGAGCTTTTGGTAACGATCGGATTTTGACACTCTGATAACCCTTTTTATGAAATGAGTCATTTTTTAAAGAAAAATTGTAACTCCGAAATTTGTTTTAGTGAATATTAACGTACTCTTAAAACGGTTAAGAATCCGAGTTGTTACAGCAACCAAGTCCAACTCCCGATGAGTTAGTGTAGACCGCATAAGGTTGCTCACTAGCAGGCACTGTCAGGATAGACACACTCATCAGCCTGTTATTCAATTCCTCAAATGCACCTTGACATTGGTCATCTTATTCAAATCTGTAATATTAGGAAATCTTTACTTGTAAACATAGTGCATAAGAAATTGGTATCATTATATTGTTTTCATGGCTTTGGAGGAGTAGAATTTCTAAGTGTTATGGTTGTTATCATTCAAGAAGTGGTCGACTAGTTGGAATGTTGTGGTCGACTAGTTTTGTATAGATTAGAGAAAAGGGGGCTCTCGAGTAGATTTGTGGTCGACCAGTATAAATGTGGTCAACCAGAATATCAACAAATTGAAAAAAAAGGCTCTTGGGTAGAATTGCGGTCGACTAGTTGAAGTGTTGTGGTCGACCAGAATTTCAAAAGATTGAAAATTTAGGCCTCTCGGGTAGAATTGTGGTCAACTAGAAATAAAATGGTGGTTGACCACAATTCCTGAAAAATATAAGAACTAAGCTTCGGGTAGAATAATGGTCAACTACCTTTGGAAAAAAGGGTTGACCACCTTTGGAAAATGGTTGACCAGAAATGCGAAAAGTCACTATAAATGAGGGAGATTGTCATGTTTTAATTGGCTAAAATATGGTGAGTCATCCCTACCATGTCCTAGCCTAAGAACACCTCCAACTTAAGGCTGGAGATGATGGATTATATAGGAGGAAAATGAGAATATAGAAGGGAAAGAAGAGGAAAAATTCTCTCAACTCTCATGGAAGCTTTCTTCTTCTTCTCTCTCTGAAGTTTAAGGAAATAAGGTTTTCTTTATAAATTATATAAGTTATGTGAAGTTCTAGTAGTGGTTATGGAGGAAAGAAGCAAAAGTTGAAGAAAATGGTGAAAACATAGTGTTTTGAATGTTTGACGTTATTGTTCATCTTTCTGCAATCCTTGGGTAAAATCATTTAAATATGTTGTTAAGGACATCTCTAGGGGGACATAGGTGGTGGAATCGGTGGATTTGGTTATGTATAGAAAAAGTTATGGATTAAAAATAGATAAAAACTGGAAGTAAAACTGAGATTATATTGTGCATATTTCTACTTCTACTTCAAAGTGTTAAGTGTTTATTGATTGTAATATATTCGTTGTGAAGGTGTTAATGTTCAAGAGGATGCCCTAGATATTGGAATCATATTGCAAATTGAATGTGAGAGATATGCATGCTCTTGATCATTGTGGTCTACATCACAAGAAACTAGGCTATTTTGCTTTGTATTGTTGTTTGCGGTATTGTTATGCTAGATGGTTAATATAGGTTATGTTAAGTATGATATACTGAAGAGTTTGGGTTTAAGTATTGAATGAAATGCATACATGACATGTATAATGAGTTAGAAATGATATGAAACTGTTTTCACACATACACATTGTTAATAAAACTGAAATGAATTGAATAAACGTAAATAGGCATTGGAGGTTGGGGAGATCAGCAATGGTTCTGCTTGAGAGAACTACAAGATGATATATCTCATCCCTGGTAGGGATTGAGTGACGGTTCTGCCTAAGATGGACCATAGAATGTATGTTTTCTTTTGGATTGATAATCTCCAACATCTTGACTATTACATGGTTATAAGTAAGGGACTGAAAGAAAATGCTCTTTTAATTTGTGACAATACATAGCATGAACAGTACATTGATAATTCTCATTTGATCCCTTATTGAGCATTAAACTCATAGTTTACGTCTTGTGATGTAAGTGAGGAGTTCAATCAAACCAAAGTGAATATAGAGTGATAGCAATGATTGCAGTGGAAGGAGCATAGCCACGTCGAGCGCTTATGTTACCCAATGCTTTTTGACCGATGGGTTGTGGCTTACCAAACTTTAATAGTTATGTAATGTGTAAAGTGTGTTAAGAACTCTTTAAGAGTTTTAATGTTCAAAATGTATCTTTTGAAGTATGTTAATGAAATGTGATTTTGCTTCCACCATCTTTTTCATTTTCTCTCACACATTTAAAAAAAAAAACATTTTTCATAAATCATATAGAAATCAAAAAAGAAAAAGGGTCGTTATAAAATTGTACCCCCTTTCTGGTCAACTTCGTTAGTGGCGATGCCAACAAAGAAACATTTTTTACAAATCGCTAGTAATAGCCAGCAAGACCAAGAAAACTATGAATCCCTGACACATTTTTTGGCCACTGCCACTGCACAACTACCTCGATCTTTGTAGGATCCACTAAAATTTCATCCCGTGAAACTACATGTCCTAAAAATTTGACCTCTGACATCCAGAAGTCACACTTGCTCATCTTGGTGTACAACTGATGATCCCTCAAGGTCTGCAGCACAATTCAAAGTTGTTCCGGATGTTTACCCCGAGAATTCAAATACACCAAGATGTGATCGATTAACTCCACTATGAACCGATCTAAGTAAGCTCTAAAAACCTGGTTCATGATACTCTTAAAGGCAGCTGGAGCATTACTCATAGCAAAGACTAAGACTAGGAATTTAAAATGCCCAAATCTTATCTTGAAAGGTGTCGTTAGAATATCTTCTTCATGAATCTTCATCTGATGATATCCGGACCTCAAATCAATCTTAGAGAAATACCGTGAACCACCCAGCTGATCAAACAATTCTTCAATCATTGGAAGCAGATACTTGTTCTTCATGGTAACCCGGTTCAACTTTTTGTAATCAATGTAGAGTCTTAGGGAACCATTGGCTCTCTTGAAAAACAAAATTGGAGCACCCCACGACGAGATACTCTCCTGGATGAATCCCTAACTCCTCAACTCATTTAGTTGCTTTCTTAACTCAGTCAATTCTGCAGGAGCCATCTTATTTGCAAGAATATAAATTGGGGTAGCACCTAGAACTAAACCAATATGAAACTCAATCTCAGGGTTTGGAGGTAAACCTAGTAACTCATCAGGAAACACATCTGAGAACTCCCTCACAATGGAGACATCCAGATCCTAAACAACGGTCTCACCCTCAACATCAACAGACCAAAGGCTCCTGTATTGCGCTAGTCCACTTCGACCACCCAGACATGCTGGTAGAATTGAATTGGTCATTACCACACTATGACCACTGCGATAAATGGCAACTTGCCCTTGTTTTGAAATATATGTGACCCTTTTAAAATGACATTCCACGGTTGGTCTATACTTCCTTAGCCAATCCATGCCCAAAATCACATACAATTGACTCATGGGAAAAACAACTAAGTTTGTAGAAAATTTGCAGTCATCGATCACTGTTTAGACTGCTCTACACACAGAAGATACTCTACTATGGACACCCAAGAGAGTACTATGCATGAATGGAGATTCCATCTTCTCCATCAACATACCCAATATGGAAGCAAAAGTAGAAGAGACAAAAGAGTGTGTCGACCCGGTATCGAACAACACTCGTGAAAAAGAATAAGAGATAAGAATCGTACCATCCATTACGATACGATCACCCTGACTACTAAATAGTCTAATACCCTAACTACATATGCCTACCTGGATACTTTTTCTTTCCTCTTATGGCCTCTTCCATGACCACCCTTGGCTGAACTCGATCCTGCACCACTTCTTTAGAAGAACTATTTCCTAGAATCCCCCAACCTCTATTACAGATAAGGATTGGAACTATAGCTTTGCTGATAACCAGTCAGCCTCGAGAATTCAGGACTGTCAGAACTGAGAATGGTAACGCGAATGGTTTCCTGATGATTGTGGTGGAGTAAAAATTGGTTGTCCTTGATACTGAGAGAATGGTTTCCTGCAAAAACAACGTCCCTCCCTAAGGGCACTACGAGTAGCACTACCCTAAGAGGAAGAGCATGACCTATGTGGCTGCTGCTGCGATTGGTTCTGTGGGCAATTCTTCCTCATATGACTCGGTTTCTCACAAGTATGGCAAGTGTAGGGGCTATAGCGACCACTGTTAGATAATCCACTGCTAGCACTCTGGCTCGAACCTCCACCAGATCCTCTCCCATAAAACCTTTCTTGGTTCTTCTTGGTCACCTTCCTTTCTCCTTCCTCCTCTGCATACCCAGATAACCCCTAAAATTGGCATCCAAAACTCTTTCCAATCTTTGGGTGGCCTCAAAGATCTCCAAAAGATTGCTGAACTGCATAGCTACAACTCCCTACTACAGCCTCGGCCTCAAACCCAACTAAAATTTCACCCCTTGTCCCTGCTCAAAAACTCCCCCAGAGTAAGGTAGGAGCTCAAAGAGCCTAATGTAGTACTTCATCATTGTACTTTGACCTTGAGTCAACTCATGGAAGGCTCTGGTCATTGACTTGTGATGACTACATGTAGCGCCTTGAAGTGTTGAAATATTTTCATTCCATTTTTTTGAAATAACACAAATCATTAAAAAATTCATAGTATGAAAACCTTTGCACCAGAAGACAATAAAACTGAAAACCATTTAAAGTTAATGTGATAAAAACCAACAAAATAAGTTCTAACATCCATTTCAAAATTATAAATAAAGAAAACCCATGAAATAAAAAAAAAATCATTTTTAGTAAACTTATTCCTTCTCTCTCTTTGATACCCAAGGTCAATCTTGCTCCAACAACGTGTTAACTTTCCTATGAGTGTACTCCTTCAACTGCCATATTAAATCTTTGTCTCATTAGGTTCATCAATGGTCTTATCATCACCTATATCATAAGGTTCAACTAATGAATTTAACGCTCAGCAAAAGATGCGTAACATATACATACATACATACATACATACATATAAAACGAATAATGCAGTTCATAAAGAAATCGTGTCATGTTCAATATTCAGTCTTCCTTTATCTTTTACTTTACAATTTAATCGTATAGGTCATCAGTATAAGGGAGAGAAACACCATTAGGTCCTCCTCATGTGGGAAAGCTAACTCAAACCTCGTCCATAACGATCCCTTACATTTATTAATTTTCTTTCTTATCATTTATAAGTGAATTCATGAACGTGCATGTGACATAAATATCGATATAATATACAGTAAATAAATGGTAAACAAAATAGTAACAAAAGAACAAATCCTCATCAATTACCATCGGTACAAAGAGATATAAATTAAGCAAATACTATCAAAGATTCTTGAATGCACTTATCCTTGTAAACAGAGTCATCATCATGAAATAACTAAAAGAATTGAACTTCAACATCATAAATAACAGTTTCCTAACAATAGACTATGCTGGAAATAAATAGACATCTATCATCTGCGGCTCTTTAAATATAAAATAAACACAACTGGGAAGACATCATGTCCTCGAGTATTATCAGAATTATAAACACAACAAACATATCATCAAATCTTCAACATCACCAATGGCTAAAATACAAACTTTCTACCTTACCCTACACCTTGTGATGTAGACCGAAATGCCAAAAAATTCAGAACATCTCTTACCTTTGATAATAAGTTGAATCTGTAACCCACTGTTCAACTTGTGGATAGGCTTATCTTTAATAGAAAAATGGAAAAAGAATTAGAACAAAGGTTTCTAAAGATAAAGCTGAAAATCATCACACAGTTTTCATCTTGTATCCTTACCAAAACTCAAGCTTTAAATACAAAACTTATCTCTAGAAACTTGAAGAGAAAAAATGTCGAGAAAAGCACTGTTCTTCTTCGTCCGAGCGACAGTGGAGGATGTAGGGTCTCCTTCCCTATAACGTCGTATATATAGATTATCGAACACGGAGTCTAGCAAGATAGAAATCCCCTAAAAATCGTGATTTAAATGTGATTAGTTAGTCCAGAAAGGCAAAATTTAGTTTGCATGAACTCTGAATAAATCATAAAATTCTATTTTGTCAATCCGCAGATGCCAAGGCTACCACAGGGGTGTCCGCTTTGACCAAATCGATAAATGGTAGTAAGCCACGGTAGTATAAATCCTTGAGTTCATAGTTGCCAATGCTAACGTGGATGCCAATCATTCGCGGAAGCCTATGCTGCCACAGAATCCCAATGTTTCCGCCAAAACTTGTTTCCAAATGACATCGTTCTATCCGTTTAATTTCGTTGACATGGACACGAACGCTATTGTGGAAGCACGTTCCAATCCAACACAATGTTGCTTCACTTAAAACTCACTCTTCCACACAACAACTTTTCTATCAGTGGGAGAATCTTTTCCTCCCGCCTTCAGATCCAACGGTTGATGCTTCTCTCGCTTAATTCTTTTTGATCCAATGGTCAACTATTCTCATAAAATGAATCTTTTCTTTCCACAGGAGCATTTTTTTCCAGATCCAATGCTCTATGTTCCTCCCTTAAATCTAATATAACAGCTCCACATTCATCCAAAATCCCTTGGCTCCTAACACTTCCGCAAGAGTATCCACACAAATTCGGTTAGATCACAGCCGTCCAACGACTCAATCCAATGGCTGAAGACTCGCTCACCCTTCCACTCACTGCAAGAAAGCCTTCTCTAACGGCGACGTTTTCTCCAAAATATTGTCACGGAAAAGTTTCCATCTTTAGCCAAAAATCTTATTCTCATTTATTAATTTACTTTATTATAATTATTTATTTACTTTATACCTTAAGATAAAATTATAAAATTTACACTATATAAAATTCACTAAATTGCGACACTATATATATATATTAAATCCCAAATGTCACATTACATAACTTAAATTAAAGTATGAAAAATCTATGTGTTACACTACGGCTATTGTACAGTGCCCTGTATACTTCCGTAAAGTCTTTTCACTCCATAGATTGAATATCAAAGCTGGACTGCACAACATTCTACTAGCTCGATACCAACTTCTCTAGGTAGTGAGTGACAATCCCCACCTAGAATTGTTCTAGAATCTCGAGAACCTCAAAATTCTTTTCCATTTTATGGAGCCAATTCTCTACTCCCAATGGATCTGCACCACCCTCAAACATAGACGGGTTTAGCTTTGCAAACTCTTAGAAACAAGTCATCCTTGTCACAATGAGCTCTCAAACAGGACGATTACTACCAGCTAGATTTCGCAATGCTTCCAATATTGCGGCGATAGGATCAAAATCGCTCTCTTGAGGTTGAGCATGTGAGTTTCTTCTCCTTGGTGGCATCTTGTTTATTATGAGAAAGATAAATTTCACTTGGTTAGAAAACTTGATTTGTGCATAGTTAACGAAAATCCAACGCCTTAGTGTAAAGTTGGATTTTGTTTACACTATTACATTCTCAAGTGATCACTACTTAGGAGTTTAGGAGCCTTGAAGCTATGATATCATAAAATTTTTATCACGACCCGGAGGCGGGCATAATAGAAACGTTAGGTTAGACGACTTGATTCTCGAAGAGAACTTGATCACTCAACCCAAGGCTAGGATTTTAACAGAAAACTTTTAAGTTTTATCACAGCTTGAAAAGTATGGGCCAAGATCCTATAGTGATCACGAGAATAATAATGCATAAAGGTACCATGCAATAAATCCAAACCAACAGTTATAAGTTTTTACAAACCAACAAATTATTCTCACTAGGAAAACAAGTCCAAACACTTGGAAAATACAAAAAATAAAAGGAAGCCCCAACTCTGCAGTCCCTAGCTGCTCTTGCCTTTACCTGGAATGAGGAAGGGTCATTTGGGGTGAGTGACTAACTCTTTAAGAAAATTAGACTAAATACAATGTTTGAGAAAACAGCTCTTCACATCTTTCAAAAAACCAAGTCATGTTTTTTTTTACCGTACATAAATTTTAAATCAATCGAAATCTCTTCATAATTTTATCAAATCAGCCCATGGCCATTGATGAGGCTTTCTATTAAAAGACGTTATATACATAGACAGTTATATCACAAAGATATGTCTACATAGTTTTTCCTTTCAAAATGTAATCAGTGAAAATGAATGGTCACACAAGGATCTACTCGACACATCACAAAAAATGCGGTAATCCGTTGATAGCAACACCTCATGAGGCAGAAGAAATAAAATAACATCGATGAGGATTGCCGAGGAGCGGACCTATGAGCCCTCATGCCACCCATCAAATGGAAAGCTACTAGGTGAGCAAAACTCAGTGACTAACAACCTTCTGATCCATGTGACTAAAAACACTGGCTAGGTTCTAGGATTTGAAACCCGAGGAGCACGTCATCACCACCCCATTACCCATTTAACTTCTGGGATTTGAAACCCAAGAGCATGTCATCGGTGCCCTATTACCCATTTTACACTTACAAATAAACAATCTTCACGCAACAGAAGACTGTACGGGATAGCCTCGTAATGCTTTGACGCCAAAACTGCCCAAAACATCAAGAGGATTCATCTTCCCAATAAATGAACACAATACCAAATAGATTACCATGTATGATAAAGTAAATGTGAGAAAACATACATTAGTATACGTAAAAACAGACGTGCTATCGAAATAGTCCCCATCGGGTTTTGATGTGCGGTATTCCACAAAATATCAGTTGAAAAATCATGATGCAATGTAATGCATAAAATATAGAACTCCCTACCTTTTTTGATGATCCTTCTTACCAATAGGAGTTACTACCTCCTCGGGAATACTCTCAAAATCTCCAAATTCGTCTGAGCCTATAGCACTCAAAAATCTAGAATTTTCATCAATAAACAAACTTGAAACATGGGAGGGTCCTAAATCTAGATTAGGAATCCAAATCAAACGACTCGGTGAAGAAAAATAGAAGGCAGTGCCTTCGTAGACAATGAATAGTGTGCCATCGAATGCAGGACCGTGTGTCCGCGCAGTTCTCTCTTGTGAAACCATAGATGGCTACAGTATCCTTTTGCAAAAGGTTTGACTCTCTACAGCACTGTATAGTGGAATGTCCCTGGTGAATTCTTATTTACCACAAGCATGTGTAGACCATGTGGTCAATTTAAGTTCTTTCTGCTCAAGAACGAGGGTCTTTCACTCCGGAACAAGACACTTCCGAATCATTCCTGTAACAACCCGAAAACCTTACTTCTATTAAAGATTCATGCAACTTTTATTTTAATTAACAACTTTGGGGAAAGACATATTTTTAGAAAACGTTTCATATTTAAAAATCAGAGTGCTGAAAAATTTCGAGTGTTACCAACCTTCTAAAACACTAATTAATTCAAAGGAATCAACCATACTTAATTAAGTTTGTAGAAACGTAAATTTGAAAATGTTATAATCCAACATCTATTTAAAGTTCAGATAATTCAAATACGAAATCAACTAAACATGAAAAGGTTAATTAAACATTACAAACCATGTTTGACGTTAACCCTTATTATTAACAACTTCTCTTCCTTATCTGAGTGTCATACTACTACTACTCCACTTGTGTCTCCAGGGGATACACCACAGGCTCCACCGAAATGGCCTCCTCATCAACTACTGCCACAATTACTTCATTACCTACACCACAAGTAAGGACATGAGCTTTCACCGAGTAAGGAAATGAGGAAAACAAAAATGCATGTCTTTCTTTTAGTTCCTTTGGAATGGGGGCCACCCAAACCAATTCTTTCTTTACGTTTTCTTTCTTTCTTTCTTTCTTTCTTTACTCGTACTTCGAGTTGGAGATTGGAAGACCCATATGGGATGGTATAGTGAGTCGGACCTAACCTCCTATGGACAACTAGGTCCCGTTCCCGATAAGGTAGGGGCATTTCCTAATTGTCATACTAGGACCCCTACCCATCCGCCTCCCAACTCCCTTAATTCTTTCCTTTGGTCTTTTCTTTATCGTTTTATTTCCTTGCCATGCATGTGAGTACCACCCCGAGGGAGTACTCCCTACTTGGTTTCTATTATATGCATGCATGAGGACATACTTATCTAACAAGCACCTACTTAAATATCAACCATGATGCTTCAAAGAATCTAAAACGAGATAGTGTTATCTAACACATGGGAAACAAGTATACTCTAGTTAACATAAGAAACAATGGAATTAATGGCATGCTTAATTATCAACGCTAAATAAAGAGATTAACGGTCTACAATATATATATTTGATAAAGTCATGCTAATAGCGAAGTCACACCGTAGAATAGAAAATGTACCGTTTACAATTATTGTAGCTAATAGCGTATGTAAAACAATGAAGCATGTTATTTAAGCGGAAATAAACAACAGAAAATCTCAAGGAAAGACAGTGAAACATGCAGTTTTAATAACTATATTTAATAGCAACTTTACAATATCTAAACATGCTTTTATTCAGTTCTTTATGCTATTGGAAAAATCAAGGATACGGCAGAAATTAATTGTTAATCATATATTCATTTGGTGACCAAACAACGATAATATACAATTATATATTATTACCGCATGTTTTGAACAACTAGAGTCAACAACGAGCATTATCAAGGTAAACAGTGAAGCATGTTTTTGATCTACTAATGACAGGAGTAATTATTAATTTAAACGGACAACGAATGCTTAGAAGATGATAATGAATAGTTGCATCTAAATGGTATAAAGGGACAATAGAACATGCTTCCACAGTGACTATAAATAATATCACGAATTTATGGAACAAGCAGTGAAGTCATACGTCTATATTGATAATAGCAGCGAACATTATTGAGACATGCTCTAGATACTATACAACAATGAATATTACCAAAAACAGAATAACAAAATCATGCTAGAACAGTGACTTACAGATATGAATACTACATCTAATGGGCAATAACATGCTTCTAGTTCAATGATATAACAACGTGTAAATTATACAGAATCTAACATGCTTATTAACGATATTAGAGGCATCATGAATTTACTAAGAACGGGTTAATGTGGGCGCATTTGTTTAACTTATAAGTAGTAGCAGAAATCAATGGAACAGACAACAAAATGTGCATACTCATCGACTATGACAGTAGTGATAAAAGTCGAACAAGTAGGAAAATATGCTCATTTATAATAGTAAAATACATAGCAGCAGAACAGTAACAAACAAACAAGACCACAATAATAGTTGACGATACTAACAATGAAGTATACTTAATACTGCAGATGTATAACAATGTATATCAACAAGATAAAACTACAAAACATGCCTTCAATAACTCACCGAGCAGTTGTGTACACATGAAATTCAACACTAGATCATACTTACAACAACAATATTTAAATAATTGCAGCAGAATTGTAAAAACCTAAGCAACGAATAACAGAAGAACAACAACTTACGGCAATAAAAGTAAGTCATTCGCAAGAAACATTAAGGGAGTGCATATAGAGCACAAATGTATCGTTTATGCACAATTTAAATAGACATAGTAGGTATACAACGATGCCCAACCAATCTCATCTCATTCATACTCTTTATTTGACGTTATATCATCATTTTTCTTATCTTCAATTAATAACAGTATCAAAGTAAGGTAAACAACATTCTAGCAAGAAAATTCAATAACAAAGATGGAGTTAATATCATGTAGTACAATGAGTGACTATGGAAATTGCACTAGTCAGGTAAAGAAAATTTGTCAGAAGTAACAACGTCTAAGGATTTCACAGAAATCATTCACAACAATTGAATAAAGCAAGATCAACACACACACATATATACTTGGGTGTAGGGCCTCTAAATGGCCAACAAAAACTCAAATCCTTACCTATTGAAGATTCCCTTTTCACGGACACCTACTTTCCAATTGACCCCCCTTTTCACAGAAATCCTAGCCCTTCCCGAAAGAAAAGAAAAATGGAAAAGGAGGGATTAAGACTAAATAAATAGAGTCCCCTCCTGGGCATGTCGTACGTGAGGTAGAGGGGCGTGAATGATACACTTTACATTCGGTATCATGGGGAGATAGGTGACGTGCAATCGTCTAAAATGACCCACGTCGTTTTTCCCCTGATTTAAATCTAATTCTATTGTTGAATTGATGCGATTTGGACGAGTGTTGATGACTTGCTTGCGTCTGTAATCATCAGCAAGACCAAATATACGAAGGCTAAAATCTGACTTCGGATGGTAGATGGCGTCCCCATCATCGTCTGTACCATCCGCAGTCACGATTCAGATGCTAGTCGGCGTCCGCATGTGTCGTCCTCGAGGGGTATTGAATAAGACAGATTCAATTCGGACGCCACTTCTCGCATCCGTATCGTTTGCATATGTCATCTGAATGTGTCCAGGAATTGGACAGATTCAATTTGGACAACTCTCCTCCTCGTCCGCAGTCGTCTGCGGTTGTCCTAATGTTCCCAGACTTAAATAGAATCGTTGCGGACGCGTCCTGTCTTGTCTACATCGTCCCCGTTCTGTGTCTGCAACACCTCATCATAGTGAGGTTGGGATGTTGGACGGCATCCTGAGTTGTCCCAAATGCATGGATGGCATGCCAGGTGTGTTGCGGACGACAGCTCTCGTCCCAACATCGTCCGTAGGCGTCCTAATGACCAAAGTTCATCTTTCCTTCGAAAATCCAACTAAGTTTTATCCAACTCGGATATCTTACAAAATTATTAAGCCATGGCCAAGGAGTATAGGAACGAAATGCATCACATTAAATTTCATCTTGGAATAAGATTACATCGTTTATGGGAACTAGTTTCGGGTTGTTACAATTCCACTATAGAACGGGATCCTTCTGGATTGTTCCCCCGTGGAACATTGTCCTTCTAGTTCACTCCCTCGTAAAATGATGGACCTTATGCTTCATTCCCCATGGAACGTTGGACCTTTTGGTTAGTTCCCCCGCAGAACATTGGACCCTCTATTTAGGAGAGAGCATTCCCCACTCCATGGTCCGACCCCCAATGACTTCTCTCCTAGAGGCGATCCCTTAATCTTCCACCATCTAGACCATACTAAGGCTAGGTTTTCCACCTCTCACTGCATTAAACCTTCACTGATGCATGGGATTGCTCAAGCTTACAAGCTCGACCCCGAACCCGAACCCAACACCAATAGACTCGGGGCTTAGAAGTTTACCTCAATTGCCTCTGCATGCGAACTTCCTTAACCAAAGTTAGGAATCAACACTCCAAAAACATAGATTCTAGGTCAAAATCCACTCCTCACAACTTTCGAGTTTTGGCCCTCAACCGATCTCTCTCTCTCTCTCTTCTCTCTCTCTCTCAGCTTGTAATTGTTTACCTGTGAGAAAAAAGGATTTTGTCCTCTTAAAAACCTTATCCTCGCTCCTCTATAAAATATACATTTTACTACACTTAATTATTGGTGAAACACTATTATCCAAATTACCAAATAGCCCAAATTTTATCCTTTCACTCGTTAACCAAAAATCTACTCTTGGGCGTCACGTGACAAATCGGTCGAACCTGGATGCTGGACTAATTTAACGAATAAAATTTAGATACGTGGAATCTTATTTATTTTAAAAATTTGTGGTTCTTAGATAGCCACTAAAAGACATGTTAGAAATTTGAAGCTTCCTTGGTTTAGTATGCTAATATCGACATTTTGTGGAAAAGTTTTCTTCATTAACCGCACTGTTGACCAAGCTAACTAGGAAAGAGATATGGTTTGAATGAGATGACCATTGTCATAATGCATTTAAGAAATTGAAGAGCAGATTGATGAGTTCATTAGTTTTGACAGTACTGATAGCGAACAACCCTATGCAACTTACTCTAATACATCGAGAGTTGGACTTGGGTGTGTTCAGATGCAGCAAAGGAAGGTTGTTGCTTACGCATCACGGAAGTTGAAGTCCCATGAACAGAATTACCTAACTCATGATTTGGAGTTGGCTGCGATTATATTTGCCTTAAAGATTTGGATGAGCTATTTGTATGGTGCAAGTTTTCAAGTGTACTCTGATTATAAAAGTCTGAATTATCTTTTCACTTGTGGGATCTGAATTTGAGGCAATGTAGGTGGATGGAATATTTAGAGGACTATGATTTCAACCTAGAGTATCACCCAAGCAAGGCAAATGTGGTGGTCGACTCTAAGTTGAAATCTTTAGAGGCCCCTTACGTGTTTGGTTCTAGATGAGTGGAAATGTTCAGTTACCATTGGATATTTCAACCTTCAGTATTATGAATTTAGTAATACAACTTGTGCATACAATTTTATTGCTACTCCTTCATTACTCGAGAGGACTAAGCAGTTACAGCAGTAGGATGTTGAGAGGTAGAGTTAAGTAGCTGCAAAATGGTGAATAGTTTGATGGTTGAGAGGTCAACGTTGAAGGGACTATTCTTAACTAGGGCAGGGTGACAGTTCCAAATATTCAAGATTTAAGACAGACTATTCTGGCTGAGGTCCACAAGTTTAGATTTGTTATCCACCCAAGGAGTATGAAAAATGTACCAAGACTTGAAACGACAGTACTGGGGGATGGGTATGAAGTGTAATGTGGCACTATGGTAAGGTGTTTGACATGTCAGCAGATAAAGCCTGAGCATTAGAGACCGGCAGGATTATTGTAGTCTTTGCCTATTCCAAAATGAAGATGAGATAGGATTACAATGGACTTTGTCATGGGTTTCCTTAGGACTTCTCATAAGTTGGACACAGTTTGGGTCATTGTCGATCAGCTGACCAAGTCCGCTCGTTTCATTCTGAGCCGAATGGATTTTCCCTTGTCCAAATTGAGCCAGTTGTATATCAAGAACATCGTTCATCTCCATGGTGTTCCCTCCAATATTGTTTCGGATTGTGACCTTAGGTTCACATTCAAGTTTTGGAGCTTTGAAGAAATCCCTAGGTACAGAGCTGAACCTTAGCACTGCAAACTATCTTCAGACTAATGGGCAGTCTGTAATGCTTCGTGACGTTAAAACATTTTTCTTGTTATTTTTTTTTCGAATACATTACAAATCAATTCGTAAAACCCTTTCTTTAAATGATACAATAGAAGACTTAAAAGCAATCTCATTTAAAATCCATTGTGATAAAACCTATCATAAAAATAAATATAAATATTTGTAAAATATTTAAACTAAAATAAACTAATCAAAAACATAATAAAACTCTTTTCTTCTTTTTGTTTTCTTCAAATTCTCACCTATAACACTTTAGCTTCGCCCATGAGAATTTCTCTTCAACTGTAACTTTCACTTTTTCCTAACATCAGGTTCTTCAATAAATTCATCATTACCTACATCACAAAGTTCACACTATGAACCTAATACTTAGTAAGAGATTCATAAATATAATATAAGTAGGAAATGCAATTTCGTAAAAACATGTCTATTCATTCCTTTTTTTCTTTCTTTTCTTTTCTTTCATTTTTGTCTTTCTTTAACGACCTTGCAGTCTTTGTCGAGATTTTTACGGGAAGAGTAGACACAACTGTAGGAAACACACCACTAAGTCTCGTGAACTTTGGTGAGACAATCCTTTTTACCGAAACCTCCATTAGTGTTGTACACTCAATGCACAACTACCTAGTGAACTTCAGCAAGCCTCGACATAATCGAACTAACGGGCTTATCTCCCATAAGACCAACCCATGGGACAACCTTTCCTTAACCCTTCATATTCTTTCTTATATCTTAAATTTTGTTTATATCTTTCTTACATAAAAACATATGCATGTAAACCGTTTTCATTATTTTCTTGAAAACATGATGTATGGAACATACATGATACATGATAACAGTCTAATGTGCATGAACATATAGCTCAACAACAGTAGACATATCCTCAAATCAATGAGACGTAACATATCATCTAACAGTATATCAAACATGTATGAAAACAATCAAAATATCTCCAAAGTTATCACCTTTATCCTAACGTAACATGTTTATAATAAAGAATTCATAAATACAGTCAAAACACATTCTCGAACACAGTTTAGCAACAACAATAATCATATCCTCAAACCACAACTCGTAAGCATCACAACATATCATCAAAACATACTACTTTACCTTAGTATTTTGTGATGCAGCCAAAAGCCAAATACAAGCAAAAGATCTCTTACCTATAGTCTTTAATGAAAGTCACACTATCCAACTCTTTCTTCAACATGTTTAATTTTTTTAAAAACAAACAAAGAGTCGGTTAACAAAAGGATAACCTTTAACACTATATAGTCTAAGAAACAGTTTTGAACTCTTCATAGTAGAAAACCTACCTTCAGAAATTTGAAGAAGGATTCACCCAAGAATTAGAGAGAATTCCTTTTGTTTTTAGGGTTCTCGGGTGACTAGGGTTTCAACCCAACCCTTCATATTTACGGATCGTCTTATGACAATCTTATGGAAGAAAATCTCATAGAAATCGTATCTTAAGTTTATATTTTCCTAATCTGTTCATAATTTGAATTGTAGCTTACAAATAATTTGGAAAACCAATTTGTTAAAACTTGTCTGCAGCAGCCACAAACGTGCAAGCTATTGTTACGGTTGCTCATATCAACAATTCATCTAATAGTAATCTGTCACGATAGCCTTTATACTTACGTTCGCGATCGCCAATGCTACCGCGAACACAAATTCTTACACGGAAGCCAACGTTTAGGCAGATACTTCATTTTGCTGATTTGACCACCAATCGCAATCCGCCACGTATGCATATTCATTTGTGAAAACTTCTTCCACAGACACCAATGCTTCCATAAATTCCTTATGTTCAGACGATGACGTTCAACATCATCACAAAATTGCCACATACATTTTCTATAACACCCCAAACTTTTGTTCTTTAATTTTAGCAATGTCTTGTGAGACTTGAGTGTCACACGTGGTACATTTTTATAATTGAAATATTTGGCAGTGTAATATACATATTATAATTGAGTAAATTGATGATTAAATGAGAGATTTAATAACATAAGAAATTTGATTTTAAATTGAGTGGGGTGATTTTCTGCCGTTGGATCGGGGATGATGTGGGTGAACAGATTTGGTTTTCCAGCTCCTCTTTCCTTCGCGCGGGCTGTGAGGGGATTTCCGAGTTCGCTCGCGAACTTGTCGCAACTTGGACGGAGTGCTGGTTCGTGGGGGATCCTACGACCGGCCGCTTTATTGTTGAGGGCTGTGGCTTTGTGAGGAGGGAATGCCCTTTTCCTCCTCTCCTCAGCTGGTAGTCGAAGATTTTGCCTTTCTTGGCAGATTGTTGAAGCTCTTCTCTCGACTGTGTATCGACGGAATCGATTCACCTCGGGCGAACTCTTGGGAATTTCGAGGTATGAGCTTTACCTTTTGTCGGCTTGGTTTGGTTGCAGAACACGATTGTGTCCGCGGGGTCCTTTTGTGATTTGTAGTCCGTGCGTCCAGTTTTTGCCTTCCTCGGTCGGGTATTGGGGAAACGTTCTCCTCGGGTAATTTTCAGGGAATTTGAAGGTAATGGATTTTATGTTAAGGTCAGGTTAGTCAGTTTAGGGGATTGATTGTTGATGCTAGATTAATTTTGTAAGTCCATTCCTTTAATCCTCTGTTCTGCCTCCGTTTAGGGAAATTCAGTGACCGATTAGTTTTGGGAATTGCCGGCTGCATTGAGTTTCCAGTTAAGAAATGTAATTGTTTTGATTGGGCAGTAGGCCCTACATCACAAGGGTTTTACGATTTGTAGAATGGGTGAAAAATGTGCTCTTTGTTAATTCTTGTACTGTTTGTTATTTTGTGTGGAGTTTAATGAATCAATGGAGATATGGATGTTCTGATCAAATAAGTTAGAAACCTGTATAGGAATGGATGAAGATTACCACTATATCTAAAGTAAAAATCTTGGATGAGTTGCTTGTAACCAGGAATGTGAATCCTGTTTATGTTCAGCGAGGCTTTTACTGCCTTCTTGATAGGTGTAAGGAAACTGTTAGATGCTTGATGAATTTATATTTATTCTATAAGTAGTGTTTGACTGTAGGTGGCCTCTCGGCTTACAATGCGAGGTGATAATGATGTGTTTATTTTTATGCTTGTTCAGTCAAGAATGTGAGGTTCTGTCTTAAGGATTTATTTGAAAAACTCTCAAGGATATGAAGATTTCTTTACCGTTATATGTCTACTTTTTGGAATATATGTTGTGCTGTTAATATGATTATTTTGCTATGGAACCCGAGGATGTTATTACTCTATATGGAAATGAAGATAGATGTAGCTTACTTTCAGTTATTATCGTTCTTGAGGATCTGTTAGTATGCTGTTAATGCTCTCTTAGTTTACTAGTGCTTAGATTGCTATAATTGATGGAATTTTGAGAATCTTGTTACAGTTGCTAGATGGGTTGATATACATTCATTTATGCACCCGAGGATCTTGTTATTACTGTTGGTTTAAATAATTCTCACTGTATTGATGTTAATGATGAGGTTGTGACTGCTGCACTTTTGTGTCTTGTTCACGTACTGTTGGTTAATTGTCGAGTATGTTGTGTTCTATGATGCGTGAAGATAGAAGTTAAAGCTTAATTTCAATTTATGTGTTGTTTCTAACTGCTAGTATACTGTTAACACTATTGATGGGCTTGAGGATTTGTTATAGCTGTTAGATGAGTTTGTTTTCATGATGATGATTGTGTTTGAGGATATGTTTACTATGATGTTTTAGGATATAGTCTGTGATGCCTATGACTGTTATTTGAGACTGTGTGTATCATGATTTTCTATGATGCATACTAGTCTAGATTGATGACATGTTTGTTGTAATTGCTTATATTATGAATAAGGATGTGTATGGGCTTTAGATCGAGGACTTGCTATTGAGGACTTGCTATTGACATAGTCATGCATATTGGACTTTCATCATGTTATGGGTATACATCATGTGCATTCCATGTATCACGTTTTTTAAGAAAGTAACGAAAATAATTTTATGCATATGTTTTCATGAAACAAAATTTAAAATATGAAATAAGTTGACTGTCTCGTATGAGGTAGACCTAATGGTCTCAACTAAATAAATGTAAAAAATTGTTATGGGTGGGGTTCGAGTTGACTGAACCGCACGAGGTGGACTTAATGATATCACTCTCCCATAAACTAATGTTCTACAATGATCAGGCTATAAAATGAAATAAAAGAAAACAAAATAAATGAAAAGATATAGTTTTTACATGTTGCATCTCATACTCATATCACATGTTGCATTATGTATGTTACATGTCTTATGTTATATTCCTTATTGAGTATTAGACTTATTAGATGTACTTTATGATGTAGAAAAGCAAAGAAGATTTAAAAAGCTTGATGAAAAGAACTTATTGATAGGGCGGTTGAAGAGGAATTCTCGTGGGTGATGTTAGAGCGTTCTCAAAGAGAACTTGATCATGGCTGAGAAATAAAGAGTGGACAAAATTTAATGATGTAAATACTTGTTAATATTCATTTATGTTAGATTTAAAAGGGAAACAATTATAAATGCTTTTGGTTATTGGAAGGATGAGTTTTCCAACGTTTAATCTATAAATGAATTTTCTTAAAAACTTTTGTTGCATGATTTTAAAAGAGCATGAAAATATATTTAATAAAGATGAATTTTTATGAAGCTTTGATTTTAAAAGAGGTTTTTAGAAAGTCTTTCCTTTCGCATGAGTTCTTAAAAGACTTAGTTTTTTACAAACGTATAAAAAAAGTTTTAATACTAAGGGGTGTCACATTTTCCTTTCTAGGGAAGAGAACGCTTCCGCTTTAATACTATTAATTGTGGCTCACTAATCCAAATGATGCTATTTTCTTCTCGATAATACATTGCCGCAGACACATTTGCAACCATGGAAAAGCACAATAACCTAAAATGATGATGTTTCCATATACTTAACTCTTTCAAACGACATCTTTTCCTTCTGCAAGAGCATTTTTTCCAATCCAACAATCTACGTTCTTTTCTCAAATTCAATCAACGGTACAACGACCTTCCGCATTCAAGTGGCATCAAACACTTCTACAAAAGCATATTTTACAATCCAACAATCTATGTTCTTTATTCAAATTCAATATAACAGTCCAACGACCTCCCAAATCCAAGCAACTTTAAGCACTTCCATGAAAACATTTTTTTTTCAATCCAACGATCCATCTTGCATCTGGTCCTTCCTTAGAAGATATTTCCTTAATTCAATAACATAAAAAATATAAAAATGAAACTAACAATTAAAACTTTTCCATTATGTAGATTATCCAACGTCGACACATTATTCTTTACTAATTCTAATACACTCAATTTTCCTAATTCCTTAATAAATCCTATATTATTTTATTATTTATAAAATAAAATCATTTATTTTTATTTTCTTAATTCCAATACTTATTTAATAATTCTAATACTTTTTATTCGTTCATTAAAATTCTCCAATTGTGATAATAATTAATCTATTTAAATTCAAAATTGTCACATTATATAAAATCGATCTTGTAAATTTATGGGTATTACATAGTCGGAACAAACTATCTAGATTTTTGAGAACATGTTGCAAGTTTGTATCTTGGACTTTGGTGACAGTTGGATTAGTAATCTGTCGTTGGTTGAGTTTGTGTACAACAATAATTATCAGACTTGCATTATTGTCTCCCCTATACAAAGCATTGTATAAGAGGTCGTGTTGTTCGCCATTGTGTTGGGTCAAGGTAGAAGAAAGAGTTTTTCTTGAGCCAGAGATAATCCAAGAGACAAGAGATACGATTTAATTGATTTGGGACAGGCTCAAGATTGTGTAGAGAAGGCAAAAGAGTTATGTCGATCTAAAGAGATAGGAGGTTGAGTTTGACACGGGAGAATATATTTTTCTCAGGGTTCAACCGAGTGCATGGTATCAGTTGGTTCGGGGTGAAGGAAAAATTATCCTTAAGATATATCGACCTATTTCAGATTGTTGAGAGGGTTGGAAACGTGACCTATAGACTTGATTTACCTCCCCATATTGGATACGTTCATAATGTCTTCCATATATCCTAGCAGTGAAATTATTAGCTAATCCATCCCACGTCATCTCTTAGGCTGATGTTCCTATTCAAGAGGATATCTCGTACGAGGAGAACTCATGATGATTGGCTCAAAGGTCCAAATTACTTCGTGGATTTTGAGCAGTTTCCCAAGGAGGTTGTTGCTCCAGTCTGTAAGAAAAGTCGCCGCAAAGATAGGGATTTCATACTTCATCGCATTGCATAGCATCATGCTTTTCAAAATCGTATTTTGTGAGTTGCCACAAATGAAAACCTGACGAGAATTGTTCGACAGCATGTCTGGTTTTATAGTACATATGTATACGTGAGTTTTATACCTTTATATTCACTTGTATGGTATTTTATTGATTGTTCTATTAAAAATACGGAAGGATGAGTCCTCTTGATACATTGGATGGTCATGTTGTCAAAGTATCATGAGGATATCCCAATACATCTTCTGTTGCATGAATATGTTTTGTTTGTGTGTTGTGTGAAAATGGGTAATAGAGCGGTGATGATGCATTCTTTGGGTTTCGAATCCCTAAACTTGATCAAGGTGTATTTGTTTTTGGTTATGTCATTGCCGACTGGTTCGCCAACAACCCATGAGGTGCGGCTTGATCTTCGAATCGCCATCACAATTCTTTCTCCAAGCTCATGAGGTGTTGCTATCTTCTGACTACCGTCTTTCTGAGTGATTGTATTAGAGGGGTGCTTAAGTGACCCTCCTTTTTCATGGATCATTGTTTATAACTTTTGAAAAATGATGTAGGCTTATTTTACTATAGCTTGCTAGGTATCTAGTGATATTTTGACGATTGTCTTATCGGTGGCTCGTGGAATCTGTTTTGATGGTAAATAATGTTTTTGAAATGATTATAAACTCATGCATAAATACAATAATTGCATTTTTGTTCATGATAGTTTTAATGTGAAAAGATAAAGCTAGTTTTACAAGCATTGCATTTAGTATAACCTGTATACTGAGTTAGTATGACAGCCCACCCTGTGAAGGCCAGGAAATGCCCAGGTGTGGGTCCGGTTCATATCAGTGGGGGTGCACAATCACATATCACTTGAGAGAGTAAAAAATGCATGGTTTATAAGTAGGGTTCCCCTTCTGACCTAGTATAACAAGTTTTGGGCTAACACTAAGAACAAAACAGTGCAGGCCTTTGCAAAAAACAGACAATATTGTACAAGGAGCACTGGGGGACATTACAGTTAGTCACTCACCCTAACGACCCTGTTCTTTCAGGTAAGGGCAAGTCTAGTCAGGAGTAGTTATTGGGTGGTAGATTTTCCCTTTTCCATTATTTTCTTCTGTGTGTTATTTGTACTAGTGAGGACTATGTATATAACTTGGGCCTGTATTAGAACATTTGAATGATATTTGGATTGAGTTGATGCAAAGTGTTTAAGATATTCATGCTATTATTTCTTGTAATTACTATGTGGATCTAGGCCCATATCGTGTGAGCTATGACTTTGATTTATATTCAAGTCTTTCAATGCAAACCAAGCATTGAGTTAGACGATCAGATCATCGACGTTTCTGTTAGGCCCGCCTCCAAGTATTGACAGAAACAGAAGACCAAATTTTATCATAATTTTTTTGGGGTGATTTCCTATGTGGATTTTGAATAATAAGTCAGATGGATTAGATCAATTTATAAGTTGGTGGAGAATTTAGTCAAGTTATTTATAAATTGTCACATTTTTTTAGGTGCTTTTAGTTGGGACATTATCGTTAGTAATACTATTTTTAGTTTTCCTTCAATAATATAAATGCAATTGTAATGATCAGGATGAGATCGATGTTTAGAGTTGCAACACTATCGTGACGTCTTGATTTACTTCTTCGCATATGCCAAATAGAGACGTCCAAATTGAAGGGTAGGTTGACAACCCTATGAATGTGACGTATTATGTGAAAACCATTTATTGGAAGGTTAAATCACTATCCAATCCAATACATTTCAAGTTGACTTCAATTTTACTTGATCAAAATGAGAACCTAACTTATTAGCTGAGACAAACAGACCTCTTTATCTTCCTATGGTTGATTCAATCTCGAGCTTTGCAGTCGACTCTTTGATTCTTTGATTAGAAGGGCCCCCTTGATGTTCTAAATTTATGCGTCATTTACATGTCATGTAAAACTAAAGGAAAATAATATCTCTCTCGCACTCAGAGTGTTGAGAATTCCTATTGTTGACGTTTCTTGTGAAGGTGATGGTGAACAATTGCAGAGAGGGAAGAAAAGCACAGAAGAGAGAATTGCCAGAATGATTTCATATCATCTATTACAACTGGTTTACACAATATATAAAGGTGGTCTATCACGCGTATGGTGTGAATACGGAGATAGTGAAGCAGCTACTCTGACATCCCCCCGCAAGCTCAAGGTGGCCAGACACAGAGCTTGTGACGGTAGGGGCTTCGTTAGGCCATTAGCAAGCAAGAAAATGATGACGGTTGCCAGAACTGACATAGCCGTAGTGATGATTGTTGTAGCCTAGAAAGATGCATTCTTGAGAGCAAGATTGAAGTGCGTGAGAATGGGAGGGCAGTAAGTGATGGAAATGAAGATGAGAATACAGAGAAGGGAATAGAAATACTGAGTTTTGAGTTTAAGGGCTTAAGGGAGGGTGTCCACTTATTGAGAAGATAACATAATGAAAAAAGAGAGGAAGGGCCGAGAGCTCAAATGGGGAGAAGAAGAAACCATCTCTATGGTGTCCAAAGGACCCGTGCGCTGAAGAAGAGAGGCAGAATTTTCGGTGCTCATCAGAGGAGCAGGGACTTCAGGTTCTTGACAACACAGTGAAGAGGGAAGAAAGAAACAGAAACATGATTAGAGTATGAGAAATAGACGAAGAGTAAATGGTTTGAGAGAGAGAGAGTGCTTTGAGCTTAAACTGAGCTCCAAGATTTTGGGAGGAGGAATGTTAGAGAAGTAGAAGAAGTATTCTCTGTTTTAGATATTCTTTTTTTTTGTGGAGATAGAAACAAGAGAGAGAAGGAGAGAGAGAGGCGGAGCAGAAGAGTTTGAATGTATAGAAAAACCAACATGACAGATATACGACCAGTGATGACGAGGGGCTGATCTGAAGGTTGGAAGAAGTAGAGAAAGCTCTTCGCAGGAGGACCAGAGAAAATGGGTTTCTCAATTTTATGATGAGGGAGATGATGAGAGTAGCGATTCCAAAGAAGATTAGGAGGAGACTAAAAAACAGACACAAAATAGCACCGAACTAGATCAGAGGGTTGGTTCGGCGATGCTTAGGTAAGATGGCGGTGCAGCAGCCAGAGACAAGAAGAAAAAAAAAAGTGGACGAAAAAGAGCATTGAGACTTACAAAATCTACATCTTCAAGGTGTTGAAGTAGGTTCATCCCTTCTGTCGATGGAGAAGAAGAAGTGCAGAGAGGAGGAAGAAACTGTGAAAATGAAGACCCGAATGTAAAGAAGTTGAACGGCGTGGTTAAGAACTGGCAAGGGAGCTAGACGGAATGTCGTGGCTCTGGTTGCCATCACCCAGAGAGGAAGACTCCAAGTTGGCAGAGAGGAAGGCCTTCGTGGGGCTGCAAAACAGAGAAGGAAGGAGAGGGGGAGCTCTAGTTTTTTTTGTTAGAGGGGAAGAGAAAGAGGAGGCAGGGAGGAGGGGATCAAGATAAACGCCGGTTTCGGCACCGATGGCTCTGATACCATGTTGACGTTTCTTGTGAAGGTGATGGTGAACATTTGCAGAGAGGGAAGAAAAGCACAGAAGAGAGAATTGCCAGAATGATTTCATATCATCCATTACAACTAGTTTACACAATATATAAAGATGGTCTATCACGCATATGGTGTAAATACGGAGATAGTGGAGCAGCTATTCTGACACCTATATATACTTTTGGACAACAAACCTAATGTACTTGGATGAAACTATCAAGTTTCGAAAACAATATATGTACAATGATCAATAGTTTCTCCTTCTTCTTTTTTCCTGATTATACTATTCATAGAGATTCCACTTTCTAAGTTGGCTAAGTTGTCTAAGAATTGGGGGACTATTCATAGAGATTCTTGGTTTTACTATTCATAGAGATTCCACTTTCTAAGTTGGCTAAGTTGTCTAAGAATTGGGGGACTATTCATAGAGATTCCTGGTTTTACTATTCATAGAGATTCCACTTTGTTATGCATAGATTTCATAGAAGCATACAAAGAGTGATGGGCGAAAACAAGTACAATTACAGAGTGAACAACTGAGTTTTGCGGATTGTCTTGAGAGACTAAGACAATGACCAAATAGAAGAATGTTCATCGAAACAATGTTATTACTCAACAAAAGAACCAGATCAAACAGATTTCGTAAAAGAGAACTATAACAACATTTAAAGAGAGCTAATGGGATATAACTCCGTATCTTCGCATAATTTCTGGTTAAATGAATAGAAAATCTTTAGAGGTGATCCCCACATGCCTTGTAGGCAAGTTCTTGCTCTAACAGATGAGAAACTAAAGCCACAGCCACAAATAAAAAGAGTTGATATCAGAAAGGATATACTCATGCCAACCACCCCCAACAACAGTCTATTATATCAAAGTAGATCCCCACTAAATTCTCTTCCCATATAAGCCATTCAGTAGAATACTCCTATATTTTTCCTACCACCCTACGCATGCCCCACACCCCCCCGCCAGACTTTTCTCGCCAGCCCTTTTCTGCTCTTCTCAATCTCACCACGAGCTTCATCTTCACTCCTCAAAATCTCACTGGTTTTGAACACTTAATTTTCAACTCCATCGCTGTATAGTTATAGGGCGTCATATAAATAAAGCGAAACCAATCTTCGAAAATTTTGAGAAATTCCTAAGCCGATGCGAAATGAAAATTGATATTATAAAAATCTTTCTCTGTTAAGATATATTTTTTTAAATTCAATTTTATAATCTATATTACATCTGTTTTGGATAGAATTCAATCACTTTGAAGGGTCAGACTATAACTATTTATGTAACGACAAGCTATATTTACAAAATATTTGGCCCAACAAATAGCTATTTATTGGTCATTGATGCGATTTTCTTGGACTTTGGGACTGTACTTCAAGTAGTAAATGCATCGAATTTCCTCGGACATTCTGATGTCGGCATGGCAAGAGGTGCTACTGCTAAGCCAGCTAGCCTCTGGCTAAATAAGTTGGCTCCTGATCTACTTGTCCAAACCAAAAAGATCCAAATTAATGGCTGCTGTAGATGTCAATCACAGTTTGCCCTAATTTATGATTCCATCTTCCCCATCTTGCTTAATAACAAGTGCCTGTCAAGCAAAAACCAGAAACTGAGATTAAATTAATATCAACCCAAAAAAGTTCTCATCCAGTCATGAACTATTGTATGATCAAGATCAAGACCTGATTAAATTATCAGGTTGAGTTTAACTTGTTCGTTACATTCATTCTTAATGTTTCTCTTTATTTTAACTGTCTCGCAAGTAATTTTTTGTTCTTTAAATAAAATAACTTATTAATCATTAAACTGGATTTTTTTTTGTGTGTAAGAACCATTAAATATAAGACAAATTTACAAGTGAAAAAAATAAAAAAAACTATTAAGAAAATCCTGTAAAAAAGAAGGGGAGAAAGGACATTTGATAGACATTTTTTAACATTACTTCTGTCATGATTTTTGAATGATTTTCAACCCAACCGACGTCCAAAAATAGCAAAAATGAGTGTAATTTGAAGTTTAATACCCAATAAAGCAAGATCAAGACCCTGAGTTTGTAAAATATATAAAAATGGAAAAAAAATTATTATTTTTTCAATAAATGGCAAGGCAAAGGAATTTCTGATTAAAAAAAGTAGAGAGGTAGGGTTTCTGCGGAATCTTTATATAAACCAATAAGACAACATAGCTGAATTTTTTTGCTGAACTTAGCACGAGGATTAAGGTGTTTTTGAGGGCGTCCGAAGGATCATAAAAAAGATATACAAAATGTGTCCAAAATACAATAAAAAATCATAAACCTTCTAAGAAAATGTAAAAAGATGAATAATTTTATATTTCTTTTAATTATAAATTTTGACAACTATTGATTAAAAATTTCAAATTTATTTTCTTTTCAAATTTTTTTAGAATTATTCTTAACCTTCTATAAAAAAAATCAATCAAAAGTTCTAAACTAAAATCATATTACTGCACACCGAACCTATTAATGAATGATTATAGGGAAAATGACAAATCAACCATCGTGGTTTGCGATCAATGACAAGTCAACCACTATAGTATGTTTTCTAACAAGTTAACCACCAACGTATGTGAAAATGACAAATGCACCATCGCTGTCCGTTAAAAAAAGCTGATGGCCCCACCATGTATGCCTGGACGCCGCGGCGTCCAGGCAATTTTGGCCTGCACGACGCGGCGTGAAGGCAATTTTGGCCTGCACGCCGCGGCGTCCAGGCCAAAATGATTTTGAAATAAAAAAAAAAAATACTTGAACCAATTTCGCCCAAATTTCAAGCCCTAATCTGCAACTCTCGACAGACTTGCGAGGAGGAGTGCGACGAGGAGAGGAGCTGCGTGCGACTAGGAGAGGAGCTGCGTGCGACGAAGAGAGGAGAGGAGCTACGTCTTACGACGATTTGAGGTAGATTTGTGTGTATTTGTTGATGATTTTCTCATAGTTGTCTGTGATAATGGAAATGGACTGTTGATTTGAGGTAGATTTGCTGCGTTTCTTCGAAGTCTCTATGAGGGTCTTCGGCGCCGGTCACACATTTCCGCAGCGTGCAGGTAATTTTTGGCCTGGACGCCGCGGCGTCCAGGCAATTTTGGCCTGCACGCCACGGCGTTCAGGCACTTTTGGCCTGGACGCCAAAAAAAAGAAAAAGAAAATATATACCTAAACCTAAACCTAAACCTAAATATATACCATGCAAGAAATATTCAAGTTAAACTTTTGTTTAAATTTGTAAATCGATAGTTATAGCTTGAAATTATTTTGGAGATAAGTATTGGGGTAATAATCTGTTATCGGAAATGAAATTGGAATTTTGTTTTTGTTTCATTACATTTTTTATTATCCAAGCGACGCAATGAGGAAATACTGTTATGCTAACTTAGACATGTTGTGTGGGTTATTATATTGCAGGTTGGTGAATTACTCTCAACTATCAGAATGCAATCCCGGACTAAGAAATTGACCTCGAAGCGTGGGAAGGCAACGATGGAGGCAGTTGAACCCGTTCAAACTGCGGCGTTCGAAGCCGATGTAGTGGCGGCGGTGGAAGAAACCGCTGAGCCTGAAGAAGGAGAAGCCAGATGCTCTAGCGACCCGTTCCAACCCGTTCAAGTGGGTTCAAGGTCGAAACTATATTGGAACCGGAATCGCAAAGCACGGTACGTAGAAGATATACAACGCCGTACAATTATTGTGTCCAAGATAGTAGATTTGGACTCATTCGCAGGGATGGGAATTGATCGTATGCTTGAGGCTGCTGGGTTAGCCGGGTTGTGCCGGATGAGGGGCAGTTATTGCGAGCGAGTTATACGATTGTTTTATGCAAATTTGAGAATTTCCACCCAACCATTAGAGGTGCATACATATATTTTTGGACATGAGGTTAGGTTCATGGCCAATGATGTCAACATTATGCTTGGATGTGTGTTGGAGGAGCCAAGCGATGAATATTATCATATGGCTCGGGCGCCACCATTCGTCAAACAAGGACGTGGGTTAGAGGTGATTAGATTGTTGCATCAGGATCCCGAAGTTGCCGAGTACAGCAAGCCAAAGGGCAAGGAGTTGAATGCCTTAGCCCGATTGATCCACCTGATAATGACGTACACAATTTTGCCTCGGAATGGGCATCGAGACCTTGTTACCAGCATGGATCTCTATATGCTAGAGAAGGTGTTCACGGGACAAAAGGTGGACATCGGATATATCATCGTGAGCCACATGCAAGAGGTGCTCAACAACTCGGCGAAGTCACTGCCGTACAACTGGCTCATCCAGAGTATCGTTGAGCAGTTAGGGGTCCCCATCCCGGAGATGGAACCTAGAATTGAAGAGTTGGTCAATGACATTTACAACAATTAATTAGTGGACCGAATGGGGATCACCCAAACTGGAGGGGAATGGATGCGCAAGTCAAAGAAGGAAGCAACACATCCACCCCGGTCAGAGCCTAGGCATTCAGTCCCGTTTCATGAACAATCTCCTCCTCCTCAGGCATCTCATTTTAGTTCGATGCCTGATGAGACGTTCGCTTGGATGAGCAGGATGGAGGAGCTCCATCATATGTCCATGACCCAAATGCACAAAATGCAAGAGCAGCTGCAAATGCAACAAGTCCAAATACAAGAAGCGGCCAAGCTCGCAGAAGATAGGTGGGCCATAGCACAACAATGGCATATGCAATCTGCCGAGTGGCATCGTGAAATGGTGGCAGCCCTGAACCCAGGTGAGAGGCGATCACCCCATTTAGCATCCGCGTCATCCTCCTCTGACGCACCTGATACGACATTCCGATTGTAAGTTCATTCCGTTGAACGCTAATTCCACTTTTTTACTTTATTTTGTTTCATGTAATGACATGTTTTTAATTGGCAGCAACCCTGTTGGAAGCAGCCAACGTATTCCTCCAGCCGTGCCTCTCGAGCCGCCGCCCCTTAAAACTGTGCGCGTGGTATGTCTTTCATTTCGGTATATATGTGTGTTCATTAATGTTTACGCTCACCCTTTTTTGACATTTTGGTTGCAGGCTCATGATTTGATGAGTAAGTTCAAGGATTATTGTCAGGGTAATCTTCGAAGGAACATAGAGACATGCGCACTTCTTGGG
This sequence comes from Begonia loranthoides, assembly GCA_022433065.1. Classification (NCBI taxonomy): domain Eukaryota; kingdom Viridiplantae; phylum Streptophyta; class Magnoliopsida; order Cucurbitales; family Begoniaceae; genus Begonia; species Begonia loranthoides. Next base: position 14,180,092 of record CM039479.1, on the reverse strand, counting down.
GGAAAGCTGACCGACAATGAGTACGTCGTCAGCGAGATCATCTTCCCGGATCAGAAGGGCACGGCAGATACTGTGAGAGGCCTTCGTTGTGTGCTAGTTTATAAGCTTTTATCTAAGTACTCATCCAAACTTATATGCAGTGCTATGCGGTGGACGGCGCAGACGAACATGTTTTCAGACATCAACATGAACACGGTCTACTCACCGTAGGATGGATTCACGTAAGTATTCATCTCGCGTCTCCAGTTTGTTGTTAATGTTTATTGATATCATATAATGCGTTGTTTACATTGCAGACACACCCGAAACATGAATGTTTTATGTCGTCCGTTGACCTGCACCAGCAATACGCTTACCAGAAATTACTGCCGGAATCAATATCCATTATCGTAGCTCCCACCAACAAACAGCGGTAAGAAGTTTCCCTTGTGTACATTTTTATTATTGCTTTCCACGTAATTGACCGCCAATTGTTCCCTTTGCATTACAGGCCGTTCGGCGTCTTCCGGTGTACCCCTGCGGGGATGGAGGTGATAGGAAAATGCAAAATTAAGGAACAATTCCACCTGCACGAACCTCCAACCTTTGGGTATGAGGGTCTGTTGTTCGCCCGAGCAGATAGAGTATTTCTTGACCCACAGGATGTACGAGAGTAGTTTTGGGGGAGTAAAGAAACAAGGCACATTATGTCAAAATTTTTAAAAAATTATGAAGTCAGGTCAATTGATTAGTTGTAACGCCCCTGGAATTGAAAAAAAAAACATTAACTTACTAACACAAAGCTTTGAATTTACAAAACTTCTTTTTATATCAGAAAAACACAACTTTACATCAGTGCCATTTCACTGTCATATACATTTGTCGAAAGAAAAAACAATTGTATCATGGCAGGTTAAGGTCCACATTTGTGTACGTTTGTGTGGGAGGACCTTCCGCATCAGACTCCTGCAGATCACATTGAAAAGGAAATGAGCATATGTCAAATAACAATTGAAAGCATAACGTGATAATGCACGGACCTGCGTCTCATGAACTCTATCAGGAACTGTCTCAGACACTCGAGAAGGAATTGTCTCAGGGATTAGGGAAGTAATTGTCACGGGAGCTGTCTCGGGGACTCTGAACCCCATAAAGGTGTCCTCCAACCTTCCTCTGCCGCCTCTGCCTCTCCCTCTGTTGCCTCTGCCAGCCCCTGCACTGGAATGGCCTCCACCTTCGCACGTGCGGGCATTGTGCCCCACACTACCACACCGCCCACAAGTGACGTTCAAATGTCTTCTGCTTAGCACTGTCCGGCTGGGGGCCTCGTCCACATCCCGTATTCTACGGACGCGCGGCCTTCCTGGAAGCCTTTTAAAAGGCAGTGGGATAATTGGATCAAGATTCATCACAGGAAGCCACTCGATTGGTCCATTAAGGGGGCGGAGAAAGTGGGAGTACATCACCATGTATGTTTCCTGGTGATAGCACCAATGCACAAAATCCTCAGGAGATCTCCTCATGAAGTGAATGCACGGGATTGCATGCACACACGGGATGCCGGTCAACTCCCACCGGTAACATGTACAAGTACACCTTTCCAAATCAACAGAGTACATGTCGGTACCGTTGCTGACCTCAAACTGGGCAGCTCCTGCAAACTGAGGGCTCCAATTTCTACTGGCATGTTGTACTTTGGCGAGGCGGTTGCTGATCATTGGACACAACCGTTCGGTCGACTGAGCCATCTTTTCATATTTTTTTACGATCCTACCCATGATGCCCTTTCGAATGATCTCAAACATACTTAGAATAGGTTTGTCCCGGGCGGGTAGGATGCAGGCATTGAAGGACTCGCTGAGGTTGTTGAGGCTTATGTCGCACTTTGGGATCGAAGAGAAGGCATGTTTGGCCCAGCATGTCGCCTCTATTCCACGTAAATAGTCATGGGCTGCCAGGTCAAGGACACGTAACTTGGCCATCTCTTTCTCAAATTGCCTCACTGTTGTGGCTCTTGATGCAGCCCACATTGCATCTTTCAACAACTTGCCTTTAAATTGTTTTTGAAAATTGACATACAAGTGTCGGATGCAAAACCGCTGGTTTGCTTGCCATGCCACATCTCTCACAGCTGGCACTAGTCCCTGCAAAGATGCATAATATAAGACAGACATTGGTAATATATGACAAACATAAACACATAATGCAAAAGCAGTGAATAACACCTTACCTTTTGTCGATCAGAAATAATCGTCCACCCATTGCCAGATGGGGTGTTTAGATCGTCCAACAACAATTCTAGAAACCACCTCCATGAAGCCCTATTTTCTGCTTCAACGACTGCTACAGCAATCGGGTACATACCATCGTTCCCGTCGATGGTGACAGCAGTAAGCAGTTGCCCCGGAGTCGCTCCCTTCAAGTGGCAGCCATCTAAACAAATAACAGGTCTACCACCATTCAGCACTGCCCTTTTGCATGCATCCAAGCACATGTACATCCTTTTAAATACACTCATATCGAGGTCAACACGCAGTGAACTTCCGGGATTCGACCTCCGAATCTCCTCAACATAGGACCATATGAGCTTGTATTGCTCATTGGCATCCCCTTCGTTAATTTTCTTAGCCGCATTTCTTGCCCTTCTAGCTAAGGCTAGATGTAATATTGACGTTGAAGTCCTTCCTGACAGTCTCAATTATGGAAGATATGGCCCAGTCGGCCTGACTTTTAAATCTGTCCAAGTAATGCGTTGCCACCCATTTGGCTGTGGCATGGCAGCTTTCCATTTGTCTGGAGCATGTGTGAACGTCGTTGTACATCTTTATTTGAAACGTCATTTCATTTTTTATTTGTGAGGCGTGCAGCCGCCACATGCACCCTTCTTGACAAGCAGCTCTCAATCGATGCGCATCACTGTGGGTGAATTTTATCCCGTACCCATTATTCATTGCATAATCAACAATTTCTTCTCTAATTTTATTCAAGGAACTATATTTTTTGCCTAGCCCCATACCAACAAATGTGCACTCTGCTTCTGGTTGGCGTCTCAGTCTACTCTCTGCCATGTCCATCTCTTCATCACTAGTGGATTAGCATGCTGATCGGAGTTCCTCATCGTCCTCTTCGTTTAAATTTGCTGAGACAGAATGCAAAATAATAGCAACTTCATTTCCAAAGCCACGTACCTCCTCATTGGCCAATAATGTCTCTGAAGGGCCCACTTGAGCTTCACGGTTAATACCACCTTCTGTAACACTCCAAGATGCTATTTTTTCCAACAAATTCTTCAACTTTTCCAAAATCCCTTTCTCTACTCGCTTTAGCGCAGCTCAGACTTCTCTAGGGTTAGCTAATAAAGGGAAAACGATAGAATACATGCGAATATCGCAGACCACTCGGATTATGTATTCTGCTGAATTAACATTATGTATTCTGCTGACTTAACAGAGGGACGCAAATGGCTTGGAGGCAAATTGCCTGGACGCCGCGGCGTGCAGGCCAGAAATTGCCTGGACGCCGCGGCGTGCAGGCCAAAATTGCCTGCACGCCGCGGCGTCCAGGCATACATGGTGGGGCCATCAGCTTTTTTTAACGGACAGCGATGGTGCATTTGTCATTTTCACATACGTTGGTGGTTAACTTGTTAGAAAACATACCACAGTGGTTGACTTGTCATTGATCGCAAACCACGATGGTTGATTTGTCATTTTCCCATGATTATAAGTTTAAACTCTTTTAAGAAACTCTATTAATTTTACACTTGTTAATAAATGGTCACCAATTTTAAATTCCATTAATTCACTATAAAGGATTAAAAATTGATGAAATCTCATTAATTAATTATTAATAAGGGGTTAAAAATTTTAAATCTAATTAAATCACACACTATTAATTAATTACTTTTTAAACCCTCCGTTCAACATCTTGCACATTTTTTTTTTCCATTCTGTCTTTTTAATTTCATTTCTCACAGTTTCTATGTTCTTTATTGAACTTCTTTATGATTGTGTCTCTTAATTAATATTTGAACACAATATTTTCATAGGACTTAACTTTTAAAAATTCTTTCACCCAATAATTATTGCATGATAACTTGCATTTATATCACATAATGATATGCACGGACAGTGCACGTTTGTGCACTATTATAAATAAAAAAAAATGTAAAAAAAAAGTTTTCATGAATTGTCTCAATTTTGTAAATCTGGACAAAATTTCTGGAGGGGAACAAAATAGAAGGATCTCGTGCTAGGGGCGAAAGATCAAGAAGGATCTTCGTTCTGAAGCAGAAAGATCTTTGTTCCGCAGTAGAAGGATCTTCGTTCCACAATGGAACAAACTTAAGTAATCATGTGATTTGCACGTGTCTGAGGAATAAATAGAATTCGCCAAGGATGTTCTGTGTTGAACAGTGTTGCAGAAGGTTAACTCTCTGCAAGGGCACTATAGCCCATTTCCAATTTCGCGCGAAGGCACCTGCGAGTACATTGCCTTGCATCTGCGGATGCATTGTTTCTTGTCCGCTTATGCATTGCCTTATTTCTATGAGTACCCAGTCTTTCTATTTCTTCACCGAGTCATCCGGTTTGGGTTCCTAATCCTGGCTTAGGACCCTTCCATTTTCCTATTCATTTTATTTATGGAAATTCTTGGATTTTTGTATGATATAGGCTCGAACGAGTTTGGAGATTTTGAATAAACTCCCAAAGAGATAGTTGCGCCAATCTGTAAGAGAGATCGCCTAAAAGGTAGAAATTTTTATACTTTATGCAATCCATTACATCATGATTTTCTTATTGATATTTTGTAGGATACCACACATGAAAACTTGACGGGAACTGTTTCTACAGCATGTCCATTTTTACGTATACTTACGTATATTTTCTCAAGTTTACTTTATTGTACATGGTTTTTTGTTTAGGTATTCTATGTAAATACATCAGAAGGATAAATCCTCTTGATGTTTTGGGCAGTCTTGACACTAAAGCATCTCGAGGCTATTCCATGCAATCTTTTGCTGCGTGAAGATTGTTTATTTGTACGTGCGAAATGGGTAAAATAGGGCACTGGTGACATGTCCTTGGGTTTCGAATCCCAGAAGTTGAAATGGTGATAGGGCAGTGATGACGCACTCCTTGGGTTTCGAGTCTTAGAATCTGGCTAGGGTTTTAGTCACATGGATTGGAAGATTAGTTGTTGATTTTTCCACGCCTAATACTATGGGGGTGCAAACCGAACCGAAACTAAAGAACTGAATGGGAACCGGTCAATTCGGTTCGGTTTTGCACACCTAAAAACTGAAGTTCGGTTTCTTTTGGTAAGAATCAGGTTTTTGTGGTTCAATTTTTGGTTTTGGTTTCTCAAAACCGAAAAAACCAAAACCAAACCGCTAGGGTTGTTCTATTTTGTTCCGGAGTTCCCTTCTCTATTCATTCCTTCTCGAGCTCTCGTTCGTCATCTGCTATTCAATCGTCTTCATCTTCAACACCCCAGCCACTCCACTTTTCTAGTCTCCAGTGCATGCAGTTGTCGCTTAAATCTACAAGTGCAGATTGTAGAAGACTCCACTCCACTCTACTTCGAAAACTCACGTCGCCAATCCCCTCTCCTCAGGTCGCTGTCTCGGTCACTGTCGGAGAGTCGCCTTTGTCCTCTCGGCCGCCACTCGCTAGTCTTCTCTTTCCTAGTCACCCTTAACCCTCTCGCTCCAGTGCAAACTGCAGATTGTTTGGTAAATCTGATTATTTCAAATTGCTGTGATTGCTATTCTAAATTTGATTATGATTGTTGTGATTTTGTTGTGAATTGATTGCTGTGATTCTAAATCCGTTTCATAGATTATTTTTAGCATTGTTGCTGTGATTTTGGAAATATTAGAAATATCCAAACATTGTTGCTGTGATTTTTGGATTATTTGATTCTGATTGCTATGAATTGTGATTGCTAGGATTGATGTGATTTTTGGAAATATTGGAAATATCCAAACTTCATCTGTGATTGTTGTGATTTTGGAATTATTGGAAATAGTTGAGTAACTCTATTTTCCTTAGTGATTAATGTGATTTTGGAAATATTGGTTTAATTATTTGCTTATGATTGTGAGTCTTTTAGCATGTCTCAATTGTGAGTCATTTTAGTTTAGCATGTTTTTGTTTGATTGGATGTTTCTGTTTTCTGTCTGAATGGAAGATTTTTTATTTGGCTAAAATTGATTTTGAAATGGTTCAAATTGTTGAAACTATAGAGAATGGAAAAAGTTAATGAAATTGTAGAGGGTCCTACTATTAACCTTATTACTGGTCAAACCAAGAGAAAAAAAAATCAGAAGTTTGGAATCATTTTACTATGATTGAAAGCACTGATCATAACAACTTTAGAGCGAAATGCAATCATTGTTCACAGACATATGCATGTCATATATTGAAGAATGGTACATCAAACTTGAAAAAACACATTAGTAGTTGCAAAAATATTTTAACAAGTGTGGATGTGAAACAAAAGACTTTAAGCTTCCAAAATATGGATAATATAAGATTCACTTCCAATTTATCATGTTTTAGTGTTGCAACTTGGCAAGAACTACTAGCAAAAATGATTATTATTGATGAATTGCCTTTGAAGTTTGTTGAAGGAGAGAGTTTTAGAGCGTTGATCCAATATATGCAATCGAAATTTGTTGTACCCTCTAGAACTACGATTGCACGAGATATTGTTGGAAAGTATGAGAAAGAAAAAATGAGTTGAAAGAATACTTTAGAAACACATCTCAACGAGTATGCTTGACTACCGATACATGGACTTCAATTCAAAATTTGAATTATATGGTTTTAACTGCACATTATGTTGATAATGATTGGACATTGCATAGGAAGATTATTAATTTTGGTTTGATTGTGAATCATAAAGGTAAAACGATTGGTAGAGAAGTAAAAAAAATACTTATTTGAATGGGAATTGAAAATGTTTTGACTATCACAATTGACAACGCTTCTTCGAATGATGTTACCATTTCATATTTGATCAAAAGTGTTCGAAATTGGAATTGATTAGTTTTGAATGAGGAATACATGCATATGCGATGTTTTGCACATATTTTGAATTTGATTGTGTGTGATGGTTTAAAATACCATCATGAATATATCACGAGAGTACGAAGAATTGTGAAGTATACTCGATCTTCGCTTGCAAGACTGTAAAATTTTGAGAAATGTGTTGAAAATGTTAGGATCACGTGCAAAAGTAGTGTTTCTTTTGATGTGCCTACTAGATGGAATTCAACATATTTGATGTTAGAAAGCGCCGAAAAATTTGAAAAAGCTTTTGAGAAATTAAAAGAAATTGATATTCATTATCTTGTTGATTTGGGTGGAGAAAGACCTCCCACGATAGAAGATTGGGGTAATATTCGAAAACTTATCAAGTCTTTGAAGATTTTTTATGATACGACTGTAAATGTTTCAGCCTCCTTGCATGTCACTTCGAATATTTATTTCAGTGAAGTATGTAATTTAAAAATTGTTATCCAAGAGTACGCTGAGTGTGATAATCTATTATTAAGAAAAATGTGTAACATCCCGTAACCTTTTTTGTATAAAATTTTTCTTTTCTTTAAAACCATTGTTCTTTTCCTTAAAACCATTGCTCTTTTCTTTAAAATCATTGCTTTATAGAACATTAGAGTAATAAACAGCGGAAGTCTTAATCATATAAAATACAGAGTAGACATACAGTGGAAGTCTTTTACAATTTAATACCACAAATCCATTATTTAAATAAACACATTAACTTAAAACATTTATTTGAAATCATAAAACACTTAAAAGCCTCTTAAGAAATTTATTCCTTTCCGTGAGCCATAACCCCAGGTCAATGTCGCCAACAGTACAAACTTCCACACATCAATACTCCACTAGCTTCGTCCTTTAACAGTTTTATCCATTCATCTGCTCCTTACCTACATCAATGAGACCTAACTATGAGTCTAATGCTCAGTACGTGATATAAACGAAAAACATGAATTTCACATACATTTTCTATAGTATCGCGTAAGGTTTTTTTGTTTTGTTTCTCTTTTACTGTTCATATCCTTTATCGTTATTTCATTTTGCTTATATGTCAGGCATATCAAACCGGATCACACAAACATTCGTTTACTGTTTCTGTCTTTTACTGTTTATATGTCAGGCGTATCAAACCGAACCATACAAACATCTGTGCCGGGTGTAACAAACCAGACCACAGTCATTTATTTATCTTTGGTTTCTGTGTCGGGCATAACTAACCAGTCCACAAAAACAACTATTTATGTATCTTACTGTTTTATTCTATTGTCTCATATTGTTTCAGTTTTTTACTGTTTATGTGCCGGGCGTATCAAACTGGACCACACAAACATCTGTGCCAGGCGTATCAAACCGGTCCACAGTTATTTACTTATCTTGATTTCTGTGCCGGGTAGAACAAACTAGTCCACAGCTGTTTACATATATTCATTTTTGTGTACTTTATGATTTCTTGTCTTAACGTTGTCGTGGACATACAATCTTATCTAACGCGTTCCTTAATCATACCCTTAAAACGTGATTCATTCCTAACTAAGGAATTAAACTTATTCTATAAACATACAATTTATAACAATCAATAATACAAATAGTAAACACCTCCTAATTCCTGTGATGTAGGAATTTTCGGACAAAACACACGCAGTACCACGTACCTGCATTCCTTAGCTTTAATAGTTTAACACTTTAAGTTTCCTTCACTAAACCTATCCATTATTAATACACATAGCTATTAATAATTACTTTCCAATAATAAAATGCCTTAGCTTAAACTTACTTGCTCGTATAATTTCCTAATATATCCATAATATTGAAGAACCTTATTTTCCAACAATCACTTTATCCAACAACGATAAATCTTAATCAAATAATTACTTCCTCTAAAATTCCACATAATAAATCTCATTTATGCCACAGTCTACTAATCCCTCACAGTCATGATCAATATTATCAAAATAATTCCACTTAACAAGTAACTAAATCAGCTATGTCACATAACCGTGATGAAACCCATATCACCAACTAATTATTATATCTTCATCTCATGTAGAAACCAACTACATGAGTGAAGATTGCTTACTCGAAACACCAGAGAGGAAACGTAAATTCCAAAAACTCCCATAAACTCACGTCCAAAATATACTCAGTCTTTTATCTCCTTCACGTTTTTGCCTCACAGTTTCCTCACAAAAACTCCAAAATCAGAATAACCTCACAAGTCCAGCAACTCACAGAGGCATACATCTCCTCACTGTTTCACTTTCTAACTCACGATACATCTTCCTCCACAATCTCCTCCGTCACAGTGTCCTTCCTTCATTCCCATAAACACCAGAAGAAGGAGACCCTTGCCAATTCTCTCTCTCATTCACTTCAAATTTCGACAAAGCTTTCGTATGCTCCCTCTTCTCCATTCACGTCCATCTTTACTTCTACTTATAAGCCATCCACAACGACCCTTCAGCGTCCTTCTGAAGGTGAAAGGCCACTGGATGCACACTTATTCATCAAACGTTCAGAAAATGTATCGCTTCGCCTCCAAACGTTGATTAAACCTTCTAGATGACTAACATTAATTGGCGGTCGCTTGCATTTACCAGTAGCCAATTGACCACCTTTTATTCAATCGACCAATGATATCTATTTTTTCATTGGTTCTGAATGGCGGTCGATCACGGCGGATGATCTACATGTCGAACGTCTGCCAGCATCGACCGCAATTCCTTCCCTTCAGAATTAAGTTTTATTCACGTTATTCCTTAACATGACATGCATAAACATAATTATTATTTCTGCTTTTATAAATACAAATGATTTGATCACAATCAACTGCACTTTTCAATACCCATCTTCAATTCCTACTTTAGTTTACAGGTTGATCACATCTGTTGATCTCAATCAACCACAATGATCAACCACTCCTTCAATACCCATATTCCATACCCATTTCCTTGTTTACAGGTTGATCACACTGGTTGATCTCAATCGACCACAATGATCAACCACTCCTTCAAACAATCATCCACAATGTTCTTATTCAAATATACATATTCTAAACAATATATATATATATATATATATATATAT
>CM039479.1:14149994-14169866 GCA_022433065.1 Begonia loranthoides | reverse complement strand
ATATATATATACCTATGTCCTTAATAAATCACTCATCCAAACTATTCAAACTTAGATGTCCAAATATGTTTCACTTAACTAATGTCTTAAATTACCCAAGTTAATTCCAATAAATTTTATATCTTTAACCTTATTATTAGCTAACTCTCATTCCTTACAATATCTAAATATATTTTCTCTTAATATTGCCACTAACCATCAATCCACTTGATAGTGTCCAATATAGCTCCAATATCACCAAGTAGTTCTCCAATTGACTTCAATTCTTCTCCTAAGCTAATTATGAATATAACGGGGTATCATAATTCACTTATTCCAACTAGGTTTCTCTTGACTAGTACCTTTACGTGTCCAACTCAGCTCATAATATCCCTAATGTTATCACTTAAGCTATGCCTTCAGCTTAACGAAGATTCGGGATATTATAAAATGACTATTGGAATGCAAGGAAAGTTTGATAAATATTGGGAAAGTTGCGATAAAATGAATGTTTTGATGTATGTGACAGTTGTATTAGATCTAAGATGTAAAACAAAATTTTTGAAACATTGTCTTACTATGTTAGTTGATAATGATAAGACAAATGATTTGATCAGCCAAGTACAAGTTGTGATTGAAAGATTATATCTCGAGTATAGAGGTGATTCGGGGTTTGAAAATTTAGAAGAAAATTGTAGTACTACAAGTGTTGCAACAACGTCTTTAGTGTTGAGACAAATGAGCTGTTTGATAAACAATAAGCTATATGAGATGTTCTATAGCCGTCACGAAGAGCACGATGTTTCAAATACTCAGACAGAAGTTGATCAATGTTTATAAGAAGGGTTCAAAAAATTTTCAGAAAAGTAAGACATTCTAATATGGTGGAAATTGAATTCATTGAAATTTCCAATTTTAAGCAAATTGACAAGAGATGTATTGGTTATTCCTATTTCAACTATTGCATTAGAGTCAGGTTTTAGTAGTAGAGGACAAGTACTTGATTCATTTCACCGTTCTTTGTCCCCAAAGACTGTTGAGGCGCTTATTTGCACTCAAAGCTGGATTCGATCATCAAAACATCAATCTGTCAACTTTAATGATGTAGTGGATGATATTAAACAAGGTATGTTTTATATCGATAGTATTTTTCCTTTATATTTGTTTTATTAATTACTATTTTTTTTATATATTTGTCTTGAATTTATATTTTTTAGAGATTATATCAATTAATGAAGATGATGAAGTGAATTAATCGGAACTTAATAGTGATGACATCTTAGAACAAGGTAATTATATTTTTATTAATTAATTTCTTTTTTGTAATTACTTTCTTTCAAATGATTTATTCAAAATTATATGTATTCTTTTGCAATTTATAATATGAAATTTGGAGACAATGGAGAATGGACATTACAAAATGCAAGGATAATTTTTTTTTTTTAATAATTTGTCAATATGAAGTCTGTCTTCTGTTGGAACTTGGAAGTCTTAAAATTTTTTTTTAGATTTTTTTTTAGTTTTATAACTTTTTTATTACTTTTTTTTGGTGGGTTATATATATATATTTTATTTTATACATTTGTTTGTTAGTATAGGGACATAGAGTTATTTTTTTAACAAAACTATAAATGCATCAGACCTTCCTTCTTCCTTAAGACCTTGCGACTGAGGATCATCACCCGGCACATCTCACTAGCGCATCTCGTCTCTTTCCCTACGGTTTTTTTTTAGGAATGTTCACTCTACGCTAAAGCACTTTAGTTCACTTTCAATTTAAGAAGAGAGAGACAGAAGAATTTGCTTATTTTTGTATTTGAAGAAAAAAAGGGGAATGCAAAATCGGAACTAAACCGGAATCGGAACAAAATTTCCAGTTTAGATCCTGGAAACTCGGTTTCAATTTTGATATATCAAAATTGAAACCGACTAGTTCAATTTGATATATCAAAATTGAAACCGACTAGTTCAGTTCGGTTCCATATCAAAACCGAACTGAACAGGTTTATGAACACCCCTACCTAGTACCTTTCTATTTGATGAGTGGCGTGACGACTCGTAGCTCTACTCATCTGTAACCCTTGTCAATTTTGATCCAATAGGTAGCTAGTCGAGGAGTAATTCATTGTCGGCAATCTTATCCATTATTTCATATCGCAAATGGTGTCGCCGTCTGGTCTACAGACCACAGACACCCTTTTCTTTTGACTCATGAGGTGTTGTCAATCGACAGACTACCGTCTTTCTGTGATGTGTGCTGGATGTGTCAGTATTTATGTGATCATCATTGAAAGGAAAAATTATCTAGGTTTATCTTTGTGATATAGCTGTCTATGTATACAACATGTTTTGATCAAACCTTCATTGGCTGTTTGATAAAATGATGAATAGATTTCAAAGTGATTTTAAAAATCCATGTATGGCAAAAAGAAACATGAGTTTGGTTTTCCGAAAGAGATAAAAAAGACTGTTTTCTCATGCATTATATATAGTCTAGATTTCTTTACTGAGTTAGTCACTAACCCCAAACAACCCCTCCCCATTCCAGGTAAAGAAAATAGCAGCTAGGATTCTAGAATTGGAACTTTCCTTTATTTCTGTTGATTTAAGAGTGTTTAAACTTATTTCCTAGTGATGATAATCTGATGGACTGTATAAATTTGCAATTGATGAATGAGATTTGTTGTACAATACTTTATATTTTATTACTTTCACACACTATTGTTCTCATGATTGTTATAAGGACATTGACCCATATTTTCTTGGGATGTGCTAAAAAATATAAAAGTTTTTCGCTGACAACATAGTCTTAGGCTGGGCGATCAGGTTCTCTTTCAAAATCGGGTTGCCTGACCCGATGTTTCTGTTAAGCTTGCCTCCGGGTCATGACAAATTCTACAAACAAAAGATTAAATCCCTGCAACGATGTCTCAATTTAGAATAGTTATTATATATTCAATTATTCTATCAATAGTAATTGATATAAATTCTTATCACAAGACCAAGTGGACAGTTGCATAGAGAGTAGATGGTTGCTTGATATAGGAGTGAATAGTTGTATAGATAGAAGTTACTTGGATAGTGAGTAGTTCTATGTTAAGGTAGTGAATAGTAGCAAAATATGTAGTGAATAGTTACATGGACAATTACATATTTTTCCTAGTTTTGAGGGTGCTTTGTAATTTTCTACTGATTTGAGACCACTACAAATAATGATAGACTTGGCCACAATGGAATTATATTTAACAAAGTTGGTGGAGAGTTGTGGTAGCTCACCTTGTGAAGGCAAGGATGACCCATGTGAGGGTCTGCCCCATAACAGTGGGGGTGCACAATCCCACATCACTTGGGAAAGTGGAAAATACATAGTTTATAATTAGAGTTCTTTTTCTTATCTAGTACAATACATTTTGAGTTAATCCCAAGAATAAAACAATGCAGGTTTTAGCTAAAAGTGCACAATATTATACTAGGAGGACTAGAGACATTACAAATGGTATCAAAGTCAAATCTCAACCGGAAGTATGGCTGACGAGGACGTCGATCCTCAAAAAGGGGAGATTGTGGTAGCCCGCCCTGTAAAGCTAAAGATGACCCAAGTAAAGATCCCACCTATATTAGTAGGTTTGCACAATCTCACATAGCTTGAGAGAGTGGGAAATGCATGGTCTATAAGTATACTTTTCTTCCATACCTACTACAACATGTTTTAGGCTAACCCAAATTATAAAACCACATGGTCATCAGTCCAAAATAGACAGTATTATACTGAGAGAATTAGGAACGTTATATGGGCACTCATGGCAAAATCAGTACACAATTTTGAAAATAAGATTGGGGAAATCTTAGCTTCACATGAGTCTACTTTTCACTAAATTAATGTTGATTTACAAACAATATTAATTGAGTCGCAAGCCTTATGAGTATATCACAACACAAACATGAACCATTTGAAATAAATCCATATAATCTAGGGGAAGCTTCACATTCCTCATACATTGTATGATTAAAAGTTGTGACCAATGTTATCACCACCTTAAGTTGAGTCTTTCAAAATTTAATGAGGAAGAGCCAATCGATTGAGTTTACAAGATGGAGCAATAGTTCTAGTTCAATAACACTAGTTTTGACTAATAAGAATGAATTTGGCATTGCTTTGGAAGGATTAAGGGTACTTATTTCATAATTTTAACTGATATAAAATATTTGGTAACAAAAGATAAAAGTGGTTTTTTAAAGTTCAACAAGTTTGATAAGTTTAAAATTATAGCTTTTAAGATTTGCTTTACTAATAACATGGAAGCGGTTATGGAAAACATTTATAAAATCCAACAAATCAAATCCACAAACATGGAAAGTTAGCAAATCAATTTTTCATTTTTACTTAAACGTTGCAATTGTTCCAATTTGTTAATTATGGTATAATTAATTGGAATTTTTTCCTTCTCTATATCTAGCTGCTTAGTTAGGGAGATTAGTCTTTCTAAAAATAAAAAATCTATTATGTTGGCATTCCTAGAGAGAGAAATGTGAGTGACCAAGAGAGAAGGAAGAACTTGAGGGGGAGTTCTTCAATTCCAAGAAAAGAGTCGCGTTCTAGGAGACACAAACAATGTTGAATAGTTAGATGTAAGTTGATGGTCAGAATTGCATATGAATTTTGTATTATTTATGTAGAAAATTCAGAACTCTAATTTTTTAGATTCGATCTAGAGTCGATTCATCTTAGAAGGATCTTGGATTAGAAATCTTGAGACATTTGGCTGTGAGAAGATTGAAAGCTTTATTTAGGGTAAGCCAATTTTTTTTCATATAGTTTTTTTTTTTGAAATTTTGGATTTTTAAGTTGGAATTTCCAATCAGTTTAAGAGTTAGACGAAAGAAATAGCAAGGGTTTCATGAGGGTAAGCTTTTTGATTTAAACTCTATTTTCATTTTACCATTTGTATCTAGAGTTTTCAAATGAAAGTTTTGTATTAAGTATAAATTGAGAAATTGATGGATGAAAACAATATATTTTAGCACGAAAATTCTAAAAGATCAGTTTGGAAAGATTTATTTTCGATTTAGGTAGAAAATCATAGGGAAATCAGAAAAATTTCATGGAAGATGATTGTTGAATCGTCAGTTACATCAACCAAACTGAACATATCCGACTCAGATTAGACCGAACTAACCTAAACTAAATTGGACATGCCGAACTAACCTAGACTGAATTTGATCGCTTCGAACCAGACCAGACCCAACCAAACTAGACTGGACAGATCCGACCTAGACCATTGGACCAAACCAAATTGGACCGGAGCGACCCAAGCCTGACAAATATAATTGGTTCAATTAGATCGACACTATCTAGTGGTTGACCAAACAAGTCTAAACCTTGTTTTTGGATCAAATTTTTAGAAAATTGTTTTATAAGTTCATAAGTGTGACGCCCTGCGTCAAATTTTTTCTTTTCTTAGCCTTTTCCTTTTAAATTATCATATAAAAATTTTTCTTTTATTTATTTAAAACGGGTTAAAATAAATATTTACGACGAGCGTGAAAAGCAGAACTAAATTAGAGTTAAAAGCGTTAATATTAGATGCATTCAATTAAATTTAGAGTTAAAAGCGGAAACATAATTAATATTCAAAACATGGTTTGAAAGTTAGAGTAAGAGTTAATAGTTTTTACAAAACAGTATCCTTTTCAAACAAGTTCAAAATAGTGATTTCTTTTTCTTCTTCCTTCGAGCCATATCCTACTAGGTCGACTCAGCCGGATAACCTACAGGCTCAACGGGTAACGCCTCCTTTTCTGCTCCTAGAACTATCACATCTTGACATTCTCCTACAGTACAAGTAAAATAATGAGCCTAAAGGCCCAGTAAGAAGTGGGGTATGCAGTATGCTGTATGCCTCTCTTTCGTTCTTTAGGAATGGTACCGCCCCAAACCTTTCTTTTCTATACGTTTCTTTTTTTCATTCTTTTTTTCATAACTCATACATCAAGCGAGAGATTGGAAGAACCCGTGTGGGAGGGAATAGTCTTGGTCGGCTTCTAACCACCTGTCTGTAGCTAGTCCCATTCCCGACAAGGGAGGGACGTAAGTCTTGCTATCTGATTAGATCTGAACTACCCGTTCGTCCCTCAACTCTCTATTTTCTTTTCCTTTTATTTATTTCATTTATTCATTTTTCTCACGTAATCCATAAGAGTATCACCCCAGAGGTGGCACTTCCTACTTGTTTCTATTATCATGATGCATGTTGATGCAGTGCATAAATAACGACTATCAAACAATGAATAACAACGAATAAAATAACGAATGTAGCAATGAATTAAAACAACAAATAACATACTTGAATTTACATAATATAACAATAAAAGAAACTTCAAAGTGAGCATGCTATTAAACTAAGATTAAACGTTAAATTACAGCGAGCTACTCAAACGAATTAGGCATACTTAACAATAGTGCAATGGCATTAAATACACATGAAATTAACAAGTAAACGAAAACATGCTTAGTAAATTGCTAAGAGCTAAGGGCATGAATTGATCCTAAACATGTGTACATTTGAAAGTAAAGCATGGTTCAACGACATTATTTTTTAGCTAGAGTTAACAATCTACATTAGGGTTACCGAAGATTAAACAAGTCATATTAGGGATTTATTATACATAGTCATGTTAAAGGAAAGTAACGGGTCCTATCTAGCATAAGATTTACAGCATTATATTTTGGGTCTACTCTATTAACGAGCAAGATAATATGCAGTACATCCAACTAAAACAGAATCTCTATAATTCATACTTAACATGCCATCACATTATCTCTAGTTCATCCGTTCAGTTCATCAATTCAATAGTTCGCATCATAGAGCTAAACGTCAGAAACTATAGCTCAAGCAGTAGCATTATCATTTCCCTATCAGACAAAGCATCAATTTGCAATAAAGGAATCACAGAATACTAACAAAAAAAAAACAGACACTAATTGTGGGTAGGGCCTTCACAAGCCAATGACTTTACCCAATCTTTACCTTAGTTTGCTAGTTGTTGAAGGAATCCTACATGGACAGAAAGGGCAGCAGCAACCCAGCTTAATCTTTGTGTTCCTTAGCTTACAAAACTCTCACTCACACTCACGTATCATCTCACAAATATAACACTTCTCACCACTCGAACTCGTAGGACACACCCAATCGCTAGGGATTTCTCTCTCGACAAGGAAGATGAAAATGCGAAGGAACTCTAGGAAAGCTGACTTAAAGATATAGAGTCCATACCTGGGTGTGCCAGTCACTCAACTAATGGGATGGAGGGGCGTACTTAGACGTGGAGGTAGAGGCAACTGGCGTGGGAGAGTCGCCTTCTCGATCGATTTAGTGGGTTTTAATTGACTAAACGACAAACAATCTATTATTTAAAAATCTATTTCTTCGCAGAACTGGGAGATTTTGGACGAGGAAAAGCGTCCTTGCCTTGCCCGCGTGCATCTGAAACTGTCCAAAAATTGGACAGATTCAATTTCTCTATGTCACTATCGTCCCCCATCGTCCGGGTTCGTCCGAAAACTTGCATTTACAGGTGAAGGACAAATTGGGACATGGAGTCCTCGTCCTGCATCTTCCCAAAACGCAAGGGACAACATGCAATGTGTTTTCAGACGTAGCCTCTAGTCTGCGAGCGCCTGAAATCTCTAATTACACATTTTATTCCCCAAAATTTCATGCTTCAATTATTCCACAATATTTAGCCCATATATACACGGCATAAATTAACATGTACTGTCACGCAACGTGGTATATTAATTATCCAAAATTAATTTAATCCATTAAACGGGAGAAATATTCTCGAGGTATTACAATAAGAGTCTTATATACCAACTGATGATGAATTTATGATAAGTTTTGAGGCTTAAAAGTTATTTGAACTTTCTGGACTTGAACTTGAATTTAACCTCTATGCTTGATTTATCGTTGAAATTTAGAGTTTTCGAATGAAAGTTTGGATTTTAAGTTAAAATTGAGAAATTGAAGGATGAAAACAATATATTTTTGCATGAAAACATTAAAAGATTAGTTTGCGAAGATTTATTCTCAATTTATGTTGAAAAATTGGAGGAATTTCACCAAGGAAGATCGTTGCATCGATCAACCAAATCGAACAGGTCTGACTAGGACCAGACATGACCAAACCAAATTGACTTGGATTGGACCGACTAGACTGATCTGAACCGGACTGTATCGATGGAAACTGTCACGACTCGCAAGGGATCCAAAATAGAACAGGGAACGACCCGACCCAAAGAACCGAATCATCCGACCCTTTTCATTCAGATTTGTTAATTAGTACCAGAAGACTTAAAATATTAATTAAAAGCCATGGCCCGATAGCTTGTGCTTAACAGATCCAACAATGATATCAGATAATATAGTAATACAATTCAAAATGAAATAACTGTGTAAAAAAAATAAAATAGGGATTACAATTATTCAATAAATGAGAATACCTCACAAAAAGTCTCTCAAAAGTAATTATTAAAAATTACAAAAATTAAATAAACTCCGCTAGACCTAATCTTAACTTGGCAACTGGAAGTCCTAATGATAAAATTCTGAAAGGTTTTATTGGGGTGAGTTGACTAAACTCAATAGGGATTAGGGTTGCTTTAGAGAAATGCCTACATCCACCAATGGAAAACCTCAAGATGACTTTCTAGTAGCATCTTAACACAATTTAATTTTTGTACTTTGTTATTAGACACAGTATTTGTAAACCTTGTATATTACTATACTATATATTTTATTGATATTACTTTTTAAGATGGAACCTAGCTCTGATACCAAAAATTCTGTCACAACCTGCAAGGGACCCAAAATAGAATGGGGAACGACCCTGCCCAAAGAACCGAATCATTCGACCATTTTCACTTAAATTTGTTAATTAGCAGCGAAAGACTTAAAATATTAATTAAAAGCCAGAGCCCGATAACTTGGGCTTAACAAGTCCAATAGTGATATCAAATAACATAGTAATATAATCCGAAATGAAATAATTGTGCGAAAAAAAAAATAAAATAGGGATTACAATTATCCAATAAATGAGAATACCTAACAAAATGTTTATCAAAAGTAATTATTAAAAATTACAAAACTTAAATAAACTCTGCCAGATCAACTCTTGACTCAGCAACTGAAAGTCCGAATGATAAAATCTTGAAAGGTGTCATTGGGGTGAATTGACTAAAGTTAATAAAGATTTAAAAATTTTAATTTGAAAGAAATGTTTAAACATGCATGAATTTAAAATCACATTTTATAAATTGATTTTAGAAAAATGTACAAAATAACATGTGTTTAAAACCACCCATTAATATGTGGTATGTAATTAAAATAAGTCTTTGTTGTACTAATTAAAAATCACAATGAAAATGGAGTCACTCACAAACTTCGGACACACCATGTTATAGGTATATAACAGAATAAAAGCGATGTTCGGAAATTGCAAAAGCCACATAAAATATCCTGATTAGATTTAGGATTTTGCGTCTAGGGACACAACACATAAAAATGTCTCATTACTGTAGTTAACAACAAATAAACACATTCTAACACGATCGAATGTGCATAAAATAAAATAGACCCCAAACCTGGTCAATCGAACTCGGTTCACGTGACTGAGTTGATCCAAAATATAATTTGCATGTTTAATTTAAACATGTATAGTGAAAAATCAAATATCATTTAAAAACTCAACGGACATAAAATAGATACGTCATTTTTATATGAGACATATCTCAAAATAATTATTTTATAAAAATTATGCAAATGTAGTACATAAAATAAATTTCTACCTCAATGTGGGTTAATAGTGACTAAAGCCCAATAAATTGAATAGCCCAATTCCAATGTCCACGGATTTGTAATTAAGTATGAATACCTATCAAAAAACAAAGATGTTAAATTTTTCGGTCAAATTTTTATATCTTAAAATCCAAAATTTTATTTAAATTTAATCTAATTTAATTTGGTAAAAGAATACCTAAAAAATATGGCCCAAACATGCCCAAACTAGGTTTGAACCACAGTCCAAAAGGTCTGGACTGCAACCCAAACCGGATGGCCTAGTCTGGGCCCAAGATTTAATAAGCCAGCCTGCGCCAAGACTTCTTCCTTAGCCTGCTCCATGAGTCTGAATTCTTGGCTCGAATGCGAGCAGTTCACGAATGCCTTCTGTTCGTTCCCGACACGAACGATTTCGTCCATCGTCACAGATAGACTTGGTTCTGGCCGAGACTCTCTGTCTTGGCCAGCTATCCACTGACCGAAGCTAGAGACAATTCGCACTACAGCTCGGCCTCTGATGAGCTGCACCATGGCAGTCCGTCACAAATGAAGTTTGATCTATTCATTCGCTGTAACTCGTCAAGTTAAACGACCATTAACAATCTCAACCAAAAATCCAGAATTCCAAAATCCAAACCAATCCAGATTAACAATTATCAAAGTATTCTAAGAAACAAAAATTGAATTTTTATACCTCACGGACTATTCGTCTCCGAGTTCAGAAAAGTTCGGCCAACACTGCAAATCTATTCTCGGTCCAATGCCGATTCCTTCCAAAATTCCAACACAATTTTAGAACTCTAATCTACAACTCAAAATTTACAAAGTTGCTCCGAGTTCAGAAAAGTTCGGGCAACACTGCAAATCTATTCTCGGTTCAACGCCGATTCCTTCAAAAATTCCAATACAATTTTAGAACTCTAATCTACAACTCAAAATTTACAAAGTTGAGGAAAAAGGACTTATTGCGGCGAGGAAGGATTCAATTTCAGAGTCTCAACTCCCACTCTCAAATCGGTCGAAAACTCTACTGCCTGATGGAAGAAAATTTGTTGAGAGAGAGAGAGAGAAGGTTGAAGACAAGAGGCAAATATGGTGCTTAGGAATGGAAAGGGGAGGAGGGAATCAAGAAGGGAGTTCTGATCACTCGCAAGGAAAGAACGTAGCTCGGGGAAACTTTTTCCAAAAACGTTTCCCCTAATATTAAATTCCAATTTTTTTATTAACATACTTGGCAGATATTATAGAAACAACCTGAATCGGATTGGGCCTGACCAACATGGATCGAACCAGCTAGACTCTATCTAGCAGTTGAATGAAAAACATTTATTTGGTTTTGACTATGCGACATATTTTAGATAATTTTTTGAATCATCTGATGGCATAATGTAAATCTACCATTACAATATGATTGGAATCACGAGAAATATAAGATATATAGTCATGCTTCTATTTTATTTTTATTAGTTTTGCTTCATATTTTATAATAGAAATAGCATAACACAATGTGTCATAAGATGAAGTAATTATGAGAGCACATAGAAGAGTTTCATAATCTCACAAAAATAGAGTCTGACTAATTCACAACATAATTCTCCTTTCAATCAAGTAAAGCGAATTTGTGATAAAACCATCAAATTAAACAATGCAAGCTTTGACGTAATGGAGATTATATTGTATAAAGGGACCAAACTTATATGTTTTTTTATCTTAAATCAATAAATATCAGTGCTAGAAAAATGTATGGTCATGAAAAGAGAAAGAGAGAGCATATATCATATCGAGAATTTCTCCATATCGATGATGACACAGAGACACAACATCAAAGGTCGTCAAACATGCCATGTAACCACAAACATGGCCTCTATCTATGCCCCACCCGTCCCTTCCACCCACGCATGGCGTCATCTATTTCCTCAACGCCCTGTCCCCCCCTCCCTTTCTCAGTTTTTAGTTACTTCATTCTCTCACATTTCTTCAGTCCTACTCATCTTGTACCTGCGCTGGCCAAACAAAAAAGAGAGGGGGAAGAAATGAAGGTGATCAAAGAAACAGACTCGTCTTGTATTTGCTTATTCGCTGATGCGTAGTTTCCTACACGTTCTTCAAATATCATTTTCGATTTAGCTTAGCATGATCAACTTGTTCTTTGTTTCAGATATTCAATTGGGTGCACAAGACTTTTCATCATAGCGTCCAAAAAGGTGAAGTTTCTAGCCAATTCTTTTGCATGATTTAGTGAAAGACGGAAAGCTTAATAATCATGTTTAGATTTCCATGAAGTTTTGAGGTCCATGACTGAAGTTACTCTTCATAATTTTTCTAACTTAAAATTTGAAATTATTGATAATTTTTCATCGAATTTGTGTCACAGCATGAGATCTCATTTTGAGACACAGTTGTCAAATGGGGAAAAAGCCCTAGTTCGAATCTCTCGATCCCACACCCAAACTTTGTTTGAAATATTCCACATGTAAAAAAATAAGTCCACAGAATTATTGATTAAATTTATCTTAAATTAATAATTCAAATTTTTGAGCGTGATGGTAATGTATTAATTATTCATTGTCACAACGAATTTTGGACCATCACTCAAGTTGAACAACCGTTAACCCTTATTATATCTGGATTAAACTTTTTTAATGTTTTAATTCGTTCATCAGTATTTTATTATTGCACCCATGAAGTTCTTGGATGAATCTTGACTTAAGTTTTCTTTTTTCTTGCAGAAGTAATAGGTCAAAATGTGAAAAAAGCTGAATCTGTTCTAAACGAGGCTGAAAAGCAAGCTCTGCTGAAACAAGTCGAATTGGAAGATGCTCTCCATGGCTGGAACGGTGGTATTCTTACTATCGGAACATTCGGATTCGAGACCTTGAAACTTTCGAACCAGCAAAAGGAATATCTGGCGTTAGATAGCGAGGGAGAAGAAGACGAAGAAGGAGACAAATATTTCGTTAATGGTGATGAGATTGACAGTACAGAATACTACTCTGTTGAAGATGAAGAGCTAAACCCATTAATGTTTACATCATATGGATCTAAAATTGACGTGACTGGAGAGAACTGCGGTGCAGATGAAGAGAAAACTGATGTGATCCTGACCGTCGATGGAGTTCCTCTGTCTCCATTTTTAGGAATAGAAGCTTATGAAATGAGATTTGAAGACAGTAAAACTATGGAGGTTGACGAAAGCAAGAAGAAAGGAGAAAGAATAACACTCGCAGACTTGTTTTTGGCTGATGTTGACATTAAGATGAAGATGAAGAATAAAAAAGTCAATCCTCGTTCGAACGAGACACAAATCGCTCGAACGAAGAATGGACTCTCTTTTGCCAAGAAGTTCATCCCTCGCGTAAAGGACTCCCACCCAATCAAAGATATTCAAAGAGTGAGTAACATTTAAATTTCTCACTAAATTAACAATAACTAATTACTGAAAAATTAAAAATTAATTTGTCATTTATTTAGTTTTCTACTTTGATAAATTTGAAATTGCTAGTTATGGCTTACCTAAAAGTCCAGTTACTATATATGAAGATAACTTTATGAGTTAGTGTTTGCATAGTTTTATTCTCACCACTTGAATTGTATTAACATAGATGGTAAAGAAGATGTTGAAGAAGAAGATCCATCCCGAGATTGACCAATCATATGGCTTGAATGGAGAGATCGAAGTTGCTGTCAGAACTGAATATGAAACTTTTGAATCTGTTTCTCTGCTTCATAGTCAAGGTATGAATTATCTTTTACGAATAAATACTTTTCTTAAAAAAATTGTCTACCTAAATACATAAAAATTATGAATAATACTTTATTGAAATCATTCATGTGCCTGTGTCATTGCACATAATTGGAGGAATAAAATATTATTTTGTATAAAATGGAGAAAGTTTTATATCTAAAATTATCTTAACTTTTACTTGCATGTTATAACAGAGAAATAGGCCCCTTTTATGAAACCTATTAATCAGAAAGAAAGATACAAATAGTAAGAATCAAAAACAATTGTTTCAAAACATTCTTTATGATATTTATATTACATGGTTGTGATCAAAAGACTGTTCTAGTCAAGTCCTAACAAGGGCTGGAATTGTAAAAAAAAAAAACTTTTATAACATGTCGCACCAAAATCAAGACACGACATTTCATCAAACACTTCATTTTTAAAAACGTTAAAAAATCACTAAAATAATTAGCTGGTAAGAATTTTTCAAGAAAATATATTGTCTGTTAAATCTTTGGTTCTATGACTCGAACTTGATTCTGGATGATACTTATTTTATTTGGAGATAGGATAAGTTTGCATGATGATTGTCTTCGAGTTCTAACATTTATTTATGGTTTTAATTTGGTTTTTTATGTCACAGGTGCAACTGTTTCGATGAGGTGATTTTGGTTAAAGCTGTGGTTTTATTGTTAAAATAATTTATTTAATTTGGGAGGACATGATAGATGGATTTTGAACGCCGTATATTAATATGTGAGACTTACGTGAGTGTGAATTGTATGCTTGTTTTTGGAATTGGTATGTGAATGATGGACGTCTTGTGAACTAGGATTTGACCATGTTTTGGAATTTTGATTAATGAAGTCATCCCTATTTTAAGTTTCACGGGATGGCGAGCAACGTAACATTGCCAAGAAGAAAATGTTGTGTTTGTTAAATTAATTAATTATTCTTGCTTTAATTAAGAAGTTAAGGAACGTATCAAAGACTTGTAATGAATATTTTCAAAAGATTTACCACTCATTTGATCAGAATGTAAGATAGCGGAGATGTTTTTAGGAAGAACACGAGAGTTCCACACAAAAAGCAATGCAAGTGGAGAAAATCATTCAATAAAACATTTTTTTTCATGTTGTTTAATCTTGTTGTGTTTATTAATTATTTGATCTAAATAACCTTCACCAATACTTTATTTTACATTCTACTCACCTGATATGATGACCAGTCAAATCTTTTTTGGTTGGGCGGAATGATTTCCGCCGTGGGTTGTCAACCCATGCTGATACTTTTCCTCTCCACCATATGATCAAGATCATCAGTAAGTTAGAGAGCGAGACTCTTTTTCTTTGGAGGAGGCAAAGTCGTCCCCTCTACTAATCGACCACTCTATTCGGAGGTCTTCGTCAACGTGTTAAAGGGCTCTAGTCTTTGGTGGATCACCCTTCCCTGGACTTATAAAGGCGTTAAAAAGAGAAAAATAAAATTGAAATTTATACATATGATTTTGGTATAATATACACGACCAACTCCCATTCGGAGCAACTTTATCTCCCGCTTGATAGCAATCTGATGGTCTCACTTTGGTAGCACTAACTCTCATCAGGCACACGGTCAAAGAATCCTGGTTTCCTCTTCTTATAAGCTAACTGTTTCATGTTCCATTTCTCTATCCGATGGGGGTACTATTTCACCACCCGATGGTGGTTCTTTTCACCCTTCCCTTATGGAATTACTTAACTATCGGTGGGCGTTGCAAGGTAGTCCTTGTAAAGTGATTGGTCTTTATTTATGATAAGGGACTATCACCTTTAAGAGGAAGAAGAACTTCTTCTTTTGCAAAAAAGGCAAAAGCCTAAATTTTAAGTTTTTTTTTTTTTTTTTTCCAGGACCTCTCTCAAGTATTCAATCCCATCAAAAAATCCAAGGAGAAGAGAAGAAGAAGAAGAAGAAGAAGAAGAAGAAGAAGAAGAAGAAGAAGAAGAAGAAGAAGAAGAAGAAGAAGAAGAAGAAGAAGAAGAAGAAGAAGAAGAAGAAGAGGAGGAAGAGAGAAAAAAGAGTGATGATTATTTTGAGAGAGAGAAAAGTAAGAGTGTGTGGTAAAAATAAGTGGGGTGCTTTTGTTCATATTGTGAAATCTAAGAGTAGTGATTTTTCTCTTAGTGAATATTTTTTAAAATATTTAGTTTCTAGAAAAATATTGTAAATCATATTTTTCATAGTAAGATCGTTCTCGACTAGGTCCCCATGATTTTTTTCCCAATTTGGGTTTCTACGTACAAATTTGCAGTGTCTATGTCTGCTATTATTTCTCTTACTTCTTGACTATTATATTATAATAGTGTAGAAAAAATATTCTTGATATTTTTAGATCACATCTGTTATCGTTTTTCGTACCGGATAGTAGTGTAAGTAAGCTTTGTCGAAGGAGACTAGATTTTAAGTGAGACCGTTTGTGACCCCTACAGTCTTTCCTGGAAACTTACTTGGAAAAGTAATTCTTTTTAAGGAGATTGTCAATAGCAGTTTTTCTTGGGAATTATCTTGATTAGTACTACCACGCTTATTTCTCAATTCTATATATTATCTTTATTTTTCCCAACAAGTGGTATTGGAGTCTCATTATTATGGTGAGAAGAGTTGAAATTGAAAACTTTAACGAAAATAATTTTTTATTGTAGAAATTAAAAATGAAGGCATTACTGCAGAAAGATTGTTGTGCTATGACTATTAGAGAAAGACCGACGACCGTTGAAGAAGAAAAATAGATCAAATTAGATGGGGATTCTATTGCCAATTTGTATCTTGCTCTAGCATATGGAATTTTGTCAAGTGTCTAATAAATGACAACTGTCAAGCAAATCTAGGATACATTGACAAAATTATATAAGGCAAATTCATTGCATAATAAAATTTTCTTAAAAAGAAAATTATATACTCTTCGAATGTCAAAATCAACATCGGTGCAGACAACATCAATACTCTCAACATGTTATTTTCTCAACTTACAGCAATGGTGCACAAAACTGACAATCAGCATGTCCTCTGATGAATACTGCAAGATGAACAGAATCAGATATGAAAGATCGGTTCCAAAGACTCCTCAACAAAATAGTGTTACGAAAAGAATGAACAGAATAATCGTGGAGAAGATAAGGTGCATGTTATCACAATCAAAACTTTCAAAAACATTATGGGGAAAAGCAATGAATACTGCAGTACATATCATCAGCTTGTCTCCATCAACACCATTGAGTGGAGAAGTGCCAATCGAACTGTGGAGAGGAAAAGACGTCTCCTATAAGCATCTAAAGGTGTTTGGATGCAGAGCATTCATCCATATTCCAAAATATGATAGGTTCAAGCTAGATAGCAAAGCTAAAGAATGTATATTCCTCGGATACGGAAATGATGCATTCAGATATAGACTTTAGGATCCGGTTGACAAGAAGATTATCATAAGCCGATATGTTGTCTTCTTTGAAAATCAGACCATTGAAGACTTAAAGAAATATGTCAAGATCATTGATGGACATCTAGTAAGAGTTGATCCTGTGAAATCAATTTTTGATGGGGGAAATGTTGGAGAATCTAGTGATCATGCTTCTGATGACATTGACCAAGGAGAAGTAGACACTTCCCTTGAATTAGTTGCAGAACTCAAGCCAAGAAAGTCAACAAGAGATCTTCAACTATAAAAAAGATACTCTGTAAATGAATATGTCATGATCATTTATGGCGATGAACCCGAGTGCTATGAGGAAGCTATGGAGCATTCACAAAAGAAGAACTGGTTGGATGCAATACAAGATGAGATAAGATCATTGCATGAGAACCACACATACGAACTAGTTCAATTTCCAAAAGAGCGAAAGACACTCAAGAACAAATGGGTATACAGGCTCAAAATTGAAGACAATAACTCACAACCAAGGTATAAGGCACGACTGGTCGTAAAAAGCTTTGATCAAAAGAAAGACATTGACTTTGAGGAAATTTTTTCGTCTGTCATGAAAATGTCATCCATACGAGTGGTACTTGGATTAGCCTCAAGTCTAAATTTAGAGATTGAACAACTTGATGTTAAGACTGTCTTCTCGCATGGTGAACTAAAAGAAGAGATCGATATGGAGTTACCAGAAGGATTCGTTATTGAAGAAAAGGAACATCTAGTTTGTAGATTGAAGAAGAGTTTGTATAGATTAAAGCAAACCCCACGACAATAGTACAGAAAGTTTGATTCCTTCATGGTCAATAAAGGATACAAGCCAACTTTCTCACACCATTGTGTGTTCGTGAAAAGATTCATGGATAGTTCATCTATAATCCTCCTACTTTATGTCGATGACATGCTAATTGTGGGCCCAGACATAGAAAAGATTGCTAAGTTAAAGAAAAAACTTAGCAAGTCAACTTAGCAAGTCTTTTGCCATAAAAGGCTTAGATTGAAAAAATAGATACTTGGGATGAGTATCACTCGCGATAGAAAAAAATGGAAAGTTATGGCTATCGTAGGAGAAATATATTAAGAAAATTCTCAGCCGATTTTATATGGATAAGACTAAGCTAGTCAGTACTCCACTTGCCAAACATTTCAAGCTTACTTCCGAACAAATTCCTTCTACTGAAGAAGGAAAAACATAAATGCAAAAAATTTCATATGCCTCTGAAGTTGGTAGCTTGATGTATGAGATCTGATATTTCATAATCTGTTGGAGTAGTCAGTCAATTTATATCAAATCCAAGCAGAGAACATTGGAATATAGTGAAGTTGATTCTTAAGTATCTTGGAGGTACTTTTGTATTAAGTTTGTGTTTTGGGCGTAAAAAGTCTTCATTAGTAGGCTATACTGATGCAGACATGGCAAGATACATTAACTTCAAAAAATCAACATCAAGGTATTTTGTTACATTTGAAGGGGAGCAGTTTCATGGCAATTTAAGCGGCAAAATTTAGTTACATTATCAATAACAGAAGCCGAGTTTATTGCAGCTCCAAAGAAATTTTTTGGATGCAAAAATTTCTAACAGAGATTGGTCATAAACAAGACAAATATATATTGTATTGTAACAGTCAAAGTGTTATTCATTTGAGCAAGAATATGAGCTTTCATTCGAAGTCAAACACATAGATATTAGGTATCATTGGATGTGAGATGTGTTAGAGACCAATCAGATATATTTGGAGAACATTCACACAGATGAAATCGGCTTAGACATGATGACAAAGATCTTGTAGAAAAATATGCACGAATTCTATAGAAACTCTATAGGACTTCAACCTACCTCACCATAAATTGGGAGGGAGAGATTTGTAAAGTAGTTGGTCCCTCTTTATGATGAGGGACCATCAACTTTAAGAAGAAAAAGAACTTCTTCTTTTGTGGAAAGGCAAAAGCCTAAATTTTAGGTTTTTTTTTTGGCAAAAACTCTCTCTATAAATAGAGAGTTCCTCAAGTGTTCGATCCCATCCAAAAATCCAAGGAGAAGAGAAGAAGAGGAGGAAGAGAGAAACTAGAGTGAGAATTATTTTGAGGGAGAGAAAAGAAAGAGCGTGTGGAAAAAATAGGTGGGGTGCTTTTGTGCACGTTGTGAAATCTAAGAGTGATGATTTTTCTCGTAGTGAATATTTTCTAGAATATTCAGTTTCTAGAAGAATATTGTAAATCCTATTTTTCATAGTGAGATCTTTATGGACTCAGTCCTTTTGGTTTTTTCCCGATTTGAGTTTCTACGTAAAAATTCTTGGTATCTATTTTTGCTATTATTTCTCTTAATGTGAGAAAAATATTCTAGATATTTTTGAATCACATCTATTATCATTTTTTGTACCAGATAGTGAGGTAATTGTACTGTGTAAGTAAGTCATGTCTAAAGAGGCTGGATTTTAAGTGAGACCGTTTGTGACCTCTCTAGCCTTTCCTAAGAACTGACTTGAAAAGGTAATTGTGTCTAAAGAGATTGTCAAAAACAGTCTTTTTTGGAAATTATTCTGATCAGTACTATCCACACTTCTTTTTCAATTCACTATATTATCTTTATTTTTCCAAACAATCCTTGATAATTCACATGGGATTTCATGTGCCCCATGCTACTCAGGTCAATGGAGAAAAAAATATAAAAACAAATAAAAAGAATTTCGAATTCATTTTGTATTGTATCTTGGATGAATCTCGGCTCTTGCCCCTCTTCGACACTAAGTTATTATTTTTAATTTCATTTTTAAGTAAATACAAAATAAAACAATCACAATATATTTGGTGATTAATGTTGGGAGTAATATGCCCAACAAGCAAATGTAATAGAACACTTTTGTAATATATGAATAAA
>CM039479.1:14050512-14149617 GCA_022433065.1 Begonia loranthoides | reverse complement strand
GATCCATTTTTATGTTCATGATAAAATTGTTTTTTCATGATACATAGGTTACTCACGTTACCGTTGTTGTGAACATCGGTAATTCCGCTGTGCGAGGGATCCTAAAAACCAACAATTAAATCACGAGGAAGCATCAAGAAATGTAAGTATGTGAGAAAAAGACTGAACCTAAAAGAAAAAAGAAATGCATTTGAATTTTTTATTCCATTTTTTTGCGAGGACAAACGTTCAATTCTTTTTTGTTCAAGCAACAATTGTAGAAACCCCAATTTAATTTTTATTTCATGAATTACCGTAGTTACATATTAATGCATAGGTTACAATTGGTGATAATATACATGTGTTTGATTTCCTTAGTGAGTGGGCCCCGATCGATATAAATATATATCATTCTAAGTCTTGTCAAAATTTTTCATTAGAAAAATCAAGAGGTCACCAACTAGTAGAGAGAACTGGATCCTAGAGAAAGGTGTTGAACAAGGTAATTTTGGATTGACTTCAAAAATTGATTGTCATAAACAAAGATCAAGACTTTTATATGGTAAGTTGTTCTTTCTTATGGTTTGAAATCAGAAATGGAAGAAGGAAACCGTTTATACAAAAAGGTCGTCTCTGGCTTTGTATTACAACAAAAATGAAAGAAAGAAAATAACATAAATGGATTGAAGAACAATCTTCACAACTGGTCTTCTTCCCTATATTATCTCTTTTTATAGTTTTACTTTTCTGCCATGTCAGCTAACACAACTAACGGTAATGGATGGGCTTCATTACTTCCAATGGTTGGACGACGTGGCTTCCGTTAGTGTCGTCTTCCCCAATGTAGCTGTTAAGGCTTGTAATAGGCATCTTCTCCTAAAGAACCTTGTCCCCAAGGTTCAAAATCTGGATACCTATCAGCCACATCCTCAGTGTTTACCAAGGTGGTATCCGATTCCATTTCATCAATCCATTGAATAAGCCACCGCGTAACCGAGAAATCACCACGCTTAACTACCCGTGTCTGGGGCAAAAGAAAAGGCTGACGGCTGCAGTCTTTCAGAAATTTCGATGGCAAGTTACTTTGCAAAATTTTAGAATGACCAATTTCTTTTTTAAGAAGAGACACGTGAAAGATTGGATATATAATAGCATCTTCCAGTAACTCCAATTTGTAGGCCACTGTACCCAAGCATTCTAATACTTTAAAAGGACCAAAGAACTTGGGTGCCAACTTCTGAGACATACTCTATTTGACTGTGAGTTGTCGATATGGTTGTAAACGTAGAAAAACCATATCACCCACTTCAAAGTAGCACTCAGGCCGCTTTTTATCTGCATATAACTTCATACGTGCCTGTGCTTGAGTGAGATTGTGTTTAAGAAGCCTTTTCATGTGAAATCGATCCCTTAACACCGTATCCATAGCTCTAACATCAGTTTGTTGATAAGGACCTGACATCAGTTGTGGAGGAGAAAAATAGTATAAAGCTTGGAACGGCGGCATTTGAACAGTCGAATGATAAGTAGTGTTATACCACCACTCAGCCAGTGATAACCATTGGCACCATCATTGAGGTTGAACATGTGTCATGCATCTCAAATACATTTCGATACATTGGTTGAGTCTTTTAGTCTGTCCATCTAATTTTGGATGATAAGTAGTCGATAAATGGAGCTCTGATCCTAAAGCTTAGAACAGAGTCTACCAGAAAGTTAAAGTAAAAATCTTGTCTCTATCAGATACAATGTTTTGAGGCAAACCATGTAACTTGAACACTTGATGCAAAAATACATTGGCAACTGTCTAAGCTGTGAAAGGATGGTGTAAAGCTATAAAGTGTCCATACTTGGTGAACTTGTCTACTACCACTAATATGCAATCTTCGTTATTAGATAATGATAACCCCTCGATGAAAGCCATGGAAATATGCATCCAAGGATGGTTTGGCACTGGTAAGGGCTGAAGCAAGCAAAGTGTTCAGACTTACAACGTTGACAAGTATCACATTATAAGTCATGTTGCCGAATAAATTTTGACAAACCCGACCACCAAAAATTGGCCTTGACTCTATAAATGGTAGCTTGCACACCCGAGTGACCTCCCTCTTAGGAATCATGTAAAACTTCGATAAGAGAATCCAATACAGTAGAATTGGAACTGCCCAATACAATTTTCTTATTAAAGCGTAGAGTCCTATCAAAATAAGAGAATCCGGGAGCTACAGTAGCATCCAAAATCAACTTATCCAAGATGGAAGTTACCCAATAATCATTTTCATAGCTAGAAATTACTTCTTTGATCCACATTGATTAAACTGAGGTAATCTAATTGCAGCATGGTACAATAAAATCGTTTCTAGATAAAGCATCCACAACGACATTTGTTTTTGCTTTTTTGTACCAAATTATATAATGTAAGCCCAACAATTTATTCAGTCACTTCTACTGTAAAGGAGTAGTAATCCGCTGCTCAAGTAGATATTTGAACGATTGATAGTCTGTTCGAATAATGAATCCAACACCTTCTAAATAGTTTCTCCATTTTTAAATAGCCATTACAAGCTAATAACTCTTTTTCATAAATGGACAGTCCCAAATTACGTGCATGGAAGGGCTTGCTGAGAAATGCAATTAGTTTTTTTTGGAGTAAACAGCTCCTAGACCCCATAACAGGCATCTGTCTCAATAACAAAAAGCTACTGGAAGTTCGGCAAAGCTAAAACTGGCGAAGTTGTCATAGCCTTCTTCAAAGCCAAAAATGTCAAATTAGCTTCATCAGACCAGGTAAAAGCATTCATACATAATAAAGTTGTTAAAGGTTGTGCAATAGCACCATAACCTTTTTGAAAAAATGACCGATCCATGTAATTCATCAATAAGTTCATCGATTAGTGGCATAAAAAATTTATCCTTACATATCATAACATTAAGCTGCCGATAATCAATATAGAATCTCTATTGACCATCCTTTTTTTTAACCAGCAAAATCAGAGAGGCAAAGGAACTGCTGCTGGGTAGAATGATTCCTTCCGACAACATATCTTGAACAAGGCGGTCAATTTCAGCTTTATGAAAATATGGACAACGATAAGGAGCAAGGCGCAACGGCTTAGCATCATCCACCAATGCTATGGCATGATCATGAGACCTTTCGGGTAGCAACCCCACATGTAATTGAAATACATCATGAAACATGTCTAATAATTCCTAGATTTCGGGAGGAATTGGTTGACTTTGAACAACTGAAATTGACTGTAAATGTCCCATAAGAGAATAATTTTGCTGTCTAACTCCATTTAAAAAACCTTTTGTTGAGCAAAGGTCTAGAGAAGAATATGATGGATTAGTGGGCAAACAAATTTATGATCCAGATTACGTAATACGAAGTACTCCTTTTGGTAAATCAAAGGTAACTAGATTGACGTTATTAATCCAGTCAATACCTAAGATTATATCACCATCGCCTAATTGTAAAGCTCTGAGAGAGAAAGTGAAGTTGTTGTTGTGCATACTACAGTGAACTGAATGAGGAATAGAAGCACTAAGCAATTTAGCTCCATTCGCCACTGTCACAACTAAACATTTGGAGTTGTCTAGTTGTAAATGCAAACGATCAGCAACAGATTCATCAATAAAGCTGTGAGTACTTCCACTGTCTATAAGAATTGATAATTGTTTGCCTGAAATTTGTCAATTAATGCAAATAGTAGAATTTGTAGGAAATCCAACTAAAGCATTAAGTGAGACTGCAACTTCTTCTATTTCGTCAGGGGAATCCTGTATAAGAATATCAATATTTTCTGAAACATCTAAATCAGGAGATGCAATCATTAAGAAGTTGAGAGATTGATTTTTACAAACATGATTTGGAGTATATTTCTCATCGCATTTGAAGCATAAGCCTAGACGTCTCTTTTGATTCAAATCAGCTGGTGATAATTTTGGAAGACGTGATAATGCTGAAGAATTAGAATTATTAGGAACTACTACTGGCTTGTCCGGCCATTTAGAAGCAACAAATGTTTTGGAAGGCGCTATAAAGCCTATATAGCTTGTTCTTGCAAAAGTGCTACTTTAAAAGTCACAGATAATTAAGATGGTCGATTAATTTTAACTGTAGCTTTAACCTCATCTTTTAGTCCACTCTTGAATACAGAAATGTAATAAGTTTTTGTCATACATGGTAAAGCAGGTTGTACTAAGGACTTATGTAACATCCCAATATTTTTAATCATGAGGATATTACAGGGCGTATTAGGAATGTTAGGCATACGGGTATTTTAGTGATAAGAATAAATTTGATTTAATTTGCTAAATTAAATTAATTGAAGGGTATTTTAAAGCTAACAAATGGAAAATGATAAATTGAAAAATATTAATTTAATTTGGTAAATTAAATTAATAATGAGGTATTTTAAAGTTAATTGGATAATTGGATTAAATTAATAAATTAATTTAATTGATGAAAATATGTTAATGGGGATAGATATTTGACTGAACCGGTTCATTTCGAACCGGTCCAGTTTATGAAAGGAATGGCCCGCAGGCCATTCCTCGCTGAAGGCCATAGAATGGCTTCGGCCATTCTAGGTGACGCGAGACAAGGCAGGAAGGGAGAGCGAGAGGGGAGACGCGCCGGTGAACGAGCGAGCAACGGCGATGGCGAGCGTGGCGACGGGTCCGGCGTGCGCGACGTCCAGGCGAGGCGGTGACACAGATCGCGGCTAGGGCACGGTTTGGGCATCTTCCGCAGGTCGCGATTTCCTGCGACGGGACGAGGTAAGTTGAAAATTTTCCTCCTTACCCGTCGTATTCTGATGGTCGGGCGTTGGCTAGGGTGGCTGGAGCTACGATGCTCGGCGTCTTTGTAGGGGGAGGAATGCCGGGTGGACTGGATGGCTCGGGTCGCTGGAAGGGTTGGGTCCAACTTCCGGTTCGGGTGGATTTGTTCTGGTGGATTTGTTGTCTGCATAGCAGACAACACCAGCTTCCCTCCAGAGTTCGTACAAGGCGTGGGAAGCAGTCTCTAATGCAGATGGAGAGTGAGCAGCTCTGTCTTCTCTGGGGAATTGTTGAAGGCAGAGGCAGGGAATGGCTGAAGGTGGAGCTGCGGTGTGTGAGGGAGCCGTGAGGTGTGAGCTGAACCGTGAAGCTTGAAGCAGCCTAGGGGCTGCTGTGCTGCTGTTTGGCTGTTGAAGAGCTGTCCCTTTCCGCCAATGGTAAGAACTTGGGTGTGTGGAGGCCCTACACTGCAAGTAATGGTTGCGTGAGTTTATGGTTGGTTGTTTGTTGTGTAATTTCCTTATCTGATTGAAGAGTTTACTAATGTCCTGTTGATTTCTAAGTCATAGGTCCCCTATTGCTAGTTCTATCATCTTGTTATTTGTTTGTTGTATTGCCGTGTGATATGTGTTAGTTAGTGCCTAGTTATTAAAGTATTGTTTCTATGATATTGTTGGTTTAGTGCTTAGTTTTGTTAGTTCTCTGTGACAGGTCTCAGGTTAGTGCTTAGATATTAATGCATTGCTAGTCCTCTATGATAATCGTTAGTTTGCTATGAGTGTTAATTGTTGTGCTGCTATTTATTATCTAACGAAAAGCGCGATTCCGTCGTTTCATTTCAGTATTCTTGTTGCTGTTTATTATTTAGTTAATAACATGATTTTGTCATTTTATTTCAATGTTTCGCTGATGTGATTTAGTCGTTAAAACGCACGTATTGGCTGTTTCGTTTTGCTATTTTTTCTGCTATAATTTAATCGTTAAAATGCACGTATTGGCTGTTTCGTTTTGCTAATTTATCTGCTGTAATTTAGTCGTTAAAACGCACGGATTGGCTGTTTCGTTTTGCTAATTTCTCTGCTGTAATTTAGTCGTTAAAACACTTGTATTGGCTGTTCCGTTTTGCTAATTTCTCTGCTGTAATTTAATCATTTAATCGTTAAAACGCACGTATTGGCTGTTCCATTTTACTATTTTCGCCAGTGTAAATTAGTCGTTAAAACGCCTATGTTTGCTGTTCGGTTTTTGCTAATTTCGCTGCTGTTCTGTTGCGTTTTTAGATGTTTAAAACATGTTTTGCTGCACGTAATTTGCTAACATTCGCTGCTAATTATAGTCGATTTAGTAAACTTGGTTACTCTGTGATATGTCCATCGTTATTAGCTTTATTGCTTTGTTATTAGTTGTGTTAGCTCTCTGTTAATTCTGTCGTTAGTTGTTAGTTGCTTTATTGATTTCTCCGCTTACATTATTAGTTGGATTGCCTTGTAAATATGAATTGGTTGGTGATTAGCCTATGAATTGACTAATTTAGCATGTGGAGATTAACTTAATTAATAAGCATATACCTATATAAGCATGTTAATTAATAGCTTAACTAATTTACTAGTTATTGATTGAATTGTTAAAAGCTGTTAATCAATCGCTTAGTATAATTAACTAACATTCCAAGCATGTATTCAATTTAGTGTGTCACTTTATTTTTAGTTAGTGTTAGCCTATATGATTTTCTATATGCTCTCTATTGATGTGTTGCTCTGCATAATTCTTGTTGTAAATAAATCCTTGAGCATGCTATTTAAATTGAATGTTCATATCTAATGTAATCAACCAGCTTACAGAATGTGTTAACCTTATTGTTAATTTGTCAAACATGTTAACCTAATCAATCTAGCTAACTTAAACAAGATAATAATTATAAACATGTAAATAAAATAGGATATAGACTTTTCAAGCATGTTATGGTTCATTAATGCATTGTTAGTCCTATGTGATAATTGTTAGTTTGTTTCGAGTGTTAGTTGCTGCTAGTTCTCTATTAAGTGATGCTATTTGTTTTGTCATGGGATAATGGTGATTTCGTTGATGTTGTTTCGTTGACGGCTCACTCGTATGATTAGTTTGGTTACTTGTAAATATTAATTGGTTATGAAATTATGAACTGAGCATATCTAGATTAATTTAATTAATGAGCATGATAATCAACTAAGCATGTAAACAAATTAATTAATATGAGTATGTTAATGAACTAAGTTGTAAACTTCTTCACTTATTGCTCAGAATCATATGTCATAACCTTTTCGTTGTGCATAATTGTGTTCGTTTTGATTGTCTTATGAACTCTTTTGTATGCCCCTTACTTAATTCTTGTATGTGCTTTTAGGATAGCCTCATATTGCTAGAAACAATTAGGAACATCACCACATTGTGATCATACGCCTAGAGTGAGGAAAAGAATTTTCATTTCTTGATCGGGATTACAAGACTAATTAACATAATTAATTAGAAATCGTAGGATTCCCCAAGCTCTATGCTCCATATACGAGCTATTCCTAAAACACGTAACAATTCCTAATATACGTAACTAAAGGTTGGTTTGGGACAGACCCATTCCAAAGAATTAAGGAGCGGCATTTCATATGAATAAACTTATTTTTTACTGAGCCTTTAGGCTCACGTCTTACTTGTGTTGTAGGTACACACGACGCACGGAGTCTTTGAGCAAACGAAGAAGCAGTGGATGAAGGATTTGCACCTACGAGCTTGCGGTTGGCCAGGTTACGAGAAGTAAAGATAATTGGGTTGTGATTTATTTAAATTAAGTTTTCTAAATTGTAATTAAATGTTTAGTTTATTCCTTTAAATTATTTATGCTTCCGCATATGTTTATTTTCGCAACATTTTCAATAACTATTTGTTTTCAACGTTTCTGCATTTTATTAAATAAATGATTTTTACAACGAGTTTAATGAACGGTCAGTAGTGATCCGATTAGACGCATTCTGATACATTTTGCTTTTAAAAGGAAATTTTAAATTTTTATGCATTTTAACGATTTACGAAAACCCAGGTCGTTACAACTGAAGTGCTTCAAATTATTGAATATAATCTTTCACTGTGCTAGTTTGGCAAATCTTAGAAAATGTTTCAATTATGTCCTCTACAGTATTCTCTAAAAATCATCTACATAATTCCAATTCAAATTGATTCTAATTACCTTGCGGATAAGAGGAAATAAATCTATCAAACCATATATCTACTTGATCTTGTAAATGCAATTGCGCAATGCCCAAACGAAGATGAATAGAAATCTGATGGATCAGAAAATACTTATTCGCCTTTCTTAACCATTCACGAGAACCGTCTCCCAAAAAAATGGAAGATCAAGACGTGGCAATCTGGATTAGGAACCAAAATCAGAGCGGGAAGTGTCATTTGGAGGTGGAACTTCAGAACTTGAGGGAATATTGTTTGTGGCAACTGTACTTGGCGACGCTTTTGGTCGAGTTGGCAGCAATTGCGCAATAGCCGCCATAATCGACTCATGTTTTGCAGCAGTGTCATGCACCATATTATGAACAATCATTTCCAACTGATCTTGGTGAGCTGTCAATTGTTGGAATAATTTTTCAAAAACCTCCAATCGCAAAAATACAGTGGTGAAAGAAGAACCAATGCCTTTCAATTCTTCTTCCAACCATCGAAATGCCTCTTCGTTAGATTTAGAACGTGTTTTTGCCATTTTCAGATCGCTACATCTATGATACCAATTTGTCATGGTTTGAAATCGGAAATGGAAGAAGGAAACCATGTTTTACTAAAAGGTCATCGCCGGGTTTGTATTACAATAGAAACGAAATAAAGAAAATAACAGAAATGAACTAAAGAATAGTCTTCACAGCAGCTCTTCTTCCCTTTATTCTGTCTTTTTTATTGTTTCACTTCTCTGCCATGTCAGCTAATGCAGCTAATGGTAATGGACAGGCTTCACTACTTCCAACGGCTGGACGATGTGGCTATCATTGGCGCCGTCTTCCCCAATGTAGTCATTGAGGCTTGTAACATTCTTCTTAAGAATTTGTGATTTTTTAGTAGAATTGGAATTTTTTTTTGGAAACTGATTGTTCGATAGTTGGATTGGTCATTTGAATAAGTTGGCTTGTTAAATAAAACATAATAAACCAGTGACCGAACCATGGTACAGTTAATTGAATGCCATGTCGGTTGACCGAACTAATTTTTGGTCTATGTGCTCCCTCTTATCATGTCGATCATTGACTTGTATAGGTCGACCAATGAGTGTTAAAAAATTTTATTTTCATATCAAGTTTTTGTGACCTTATTTTATAAATTCTCGAATTGGTTCCAATCTCAAATATATATTTCAACACTTATTGTAAGAGTTTTATAAGCCTATTAGTGACAAGATTATGATATTCAGTCGTGCATTCATGGATTTTATAAAATCTATTTTGTGACATATTTTTATATTTTTTTATGACATGTCTTATTTTACAATATGTTTATTTTTACGATTTATGTATGTTTTTCACTATTACGTTTATTTGAGCATGCTTCATTATTTTTAATTAGTGATCATATTGACTCAAGTGAGAGTCTTTGTTTGATATGCACTTTTGACAATTGGAGAAAATGTTTGTTTGTTCTGTGAATAAAGTAATGAGATAGTTGACTGAACCACGTCCTTAGATGAAAATTTCTAAATTTGATCACAGTTATTGTCTCATATTGCAATAACTAAGTATTGTTTTTCTTTATATGTCTATAGCATAGTATGTTTAGAGATTATTGATGTTTTATATATGACAATAGTGATATATTTTTGTGTTAAAGCGGTTGACCGAACTAGCATAGGTTAACCGGTTGGAATAGAGGTCATCCATAAATATACCTCAAAGCAACGAAGTTTCAAAGACATGCTAAAGTGGTCGACCAGACCTGTAACACCCCAAAATTTCTCATGAAAAATTTCATATGTGAGGTGTCTGGACTTGGATGTAAGGTGTCCATGAATTAAATGTATATGTTGCAGATAGAGATGTGCAGATAATGAGAAAGAATTGGTATCCGTGAAAGTATTAGGGTCCACAGAAGCGTTAGTATCTGCAGGAATGTAGTGTCCGTGGGTAGGGGTATTCAATTTTTGGTTTGGTTCAATTTTATAGTGGAACCAAACTGAACCAAAACTGTTTCGATTCGGCAATAGTTTAACCGAAATAGATTTTGTTTTCTGTAGGAACTGAACCAAAATTTTCAGTTTGGTTCCGTTTAGTTTCGGTATACCTATATAAATTAATAAAAAAATTTATTTCATATACCAGAAAAATAGCCTTTCTCTTTCTAATACATTTTCTCTCTATTTCCATGGTAGAGTACAAAAATATAATTTTAAAACATATATTTTTACCTCAGTTGATATAAATATGTCTAACAAAACAATAAACATTTAATATAACAAAAATACATAATCAAATTGAAATATTCAAGGAGGCAATAAACCAATACTATCCAATATCAAAACTCAAAAGTAATGAAAATATAACTAATTAATAAAATAGTAATTGTATTAATTCTAAGTTGTCATCAAATTTCATAATGTCCATTGTCTTCAGTTGATATAGATTGCAAAAGATACAAATCTGAATAAAATTAATAGAAAATAAAATAGAAACATACAATTTCTAAGTTATCACTAGTGAGTTCCGAATGATACATTATCTTCATTAGTTGATATAAATTATGAAAAATATAAATTTCAAACAAATACAGAAAAGATAGTAATTAATAAAAGAAATATAAAGGAATAAAAAAATATATAAAACACACCTTGTTTAAATTTGTTAATATCATCCACTACATCATTAAGGTTAACAAATTGATATTTCGATGATCGAATCCAACTTTGAGTGAAAATAAGCACTTCGACATTCTTTGGTGACAAAGAACTGCGAAATGAATCAAGTACATGTCCTTCGCTACTAAAAGCTGACTCCAAAGTAACTGTTGAAATAAGAATAATTAATACATTTCTTGCTAATTTGCTTAATATTAGAAATTTCAATGAATTCACTTTCTACCATGTTAGAATATCTTGTTTGTTTGAAAATTTTGCCAACCCTTCATATAAATATTGATAAACTTCTGTCCTATTATTTCAAACATCTTGCTCATCATGATGGCTACAAAATATCTCTTATAGCTTATTGTGGGCCAAATTACTACTTTGTTTCAACACTGTAAACATTGTTGCAACACTTTTATTACAATTATTTTCTGAAATTTCAAAACCCAAATCACATGTATACTTCAGATATAATTTTTCATTCACAATTTTTACTTGACTAACCAAATCATTTGCCTTATCATCATCAACTAACATGGTAAGACAATGTTTCAAAAATTTTGTTTTACATTTGAGATCTAACACAACTACCACATACATCAACAAATTAATTTTTCACAAGTTCCCCAATACTTGTCAAATTTTCCTTGCATTCCAATAGCAATTTTCCTTAATAATGCATTATCACACTAGTGTACTCTTGGATAACCATATTTAAATTATATATTCTTCACTAAAATAAAAATTCAAAATAACATGCGATGAGACTGAAACAATTATAGTTGAATCATAAAAAATCTTCAAAAACTTGATAAGTTCCATAATATTAGCTCAATCTTCTGTTGTGGAAGGTCTTTCCCCACCTAAATCAACAAGATAATGACTATTAGCTTTTGTTAACTTAACAAAAGCTTTTTCAAAATTTTCAGCGCTTTCTAACATTAAATATGTAGAATTCCATCTGGTAGACACATCAAGATAAACACTACTTTTGCATGTGATTTTAAAATTTTCAACATAATTCCTAAAATTTTGCAGCCTTGAAGGTGAAGATTGAACGTACTTCATAGCTCTAAGAACTCTTGTGATAGACTTTTGATAATCTTTTAAACCATCACATTCAATCAAATTCAAAACATGTGCAAAACATCGCATATGCATGTGTTCCCCATTCAAAACTAACTCATTCCAATTTCGAACACTTTTGATCAAATATGAAATTGCAACATTATTCAAAGAAACATTATCAACTTTAAAAGTCAAAATATTTTCAATTCCCCATTCAAATAAGCATCTTTTTACTTCTCTACCAATTGTGTTACTTTTATAATTCAAAATCAAACAAAAACTAATAATCTTCTTATGCATGGTCCAATCACTATCAATATAATGAACAATTAATAGCCTGTAACTCAAATTTTGAATTGAAGTCCATGTATCGGTAGTCAAGTATACTCATTGAGATGTCTTCCTAAAGTATTCTGTTAACTTCATTTTTTTATTTCTCATAAATACTAATAATGTCTCATGCAATAATAGTTCTAGAAGGCACAACAAATTTTTGTTGCACATATTGAGAATATGCTCTAAAACTCTCTACTTCAACAAATTTCAAAGACAATTTCTCAATAATAATCATTTTTGCAAGTAGTTCTCAATAAGTTGCAACACTAAAACATGATAGATTTTTTTTCCATATTATCCATATTTTAGAATCTCAAAGTCTTTTGCTTTATATCCATATTTGCCAACAATTTTTTGCAACTATTGATGTGTTTTTTCAAGTATGATGTCCTATTCTTCGATGCATGATATGCATATGTCTGTGAATAATGATTACATTTCGTTCT
Source organism: Begonia loranthoides (assembly GCA_022433065.1). Lineage (NCBI taxonomy): Eukaryota > Viridiplantae > Streptophyta > Magnoliopsida > Cucurbitales > Begoniaceae > Begonia > Begonia loranthoides. The sequence continues at coordinate 14,137,140 of CM039479.1, read as the reverse complement.
AAGGTTACTATAATAAATACTTCCAATCCTAATAAAATGATTCCAAACTTTTAATTTTTTTCTCTTCGTTTAACTAGTAATAAAGTTAACAGAAAGACCCTCCATAATTTTATTAATGTTTTTCATTCTAGAAGTCTAAAACAAAATGTCGAATCATTAAACCAAATGCATTAAAACAATGGAACAAAACACATAATCAATAAAACATTTTTTAAGCTTTTGTCAAATGATCATTAAACCAAATGCAGTAGAATTAGTAACTAAATTGTAAAAGAATCAGTAAACCAAATACAGAATCAATTTGAAGCAAACCAAATGCAGAATCAAAGCAAGCCAATTTCATTCAACAATTTTAGCAATTCATTCAACAATTTCAACAATTCAAGCTCAATTTTAACAATTCATTGAACAATTTCAGCAATTCAATCTCACGTAAACATCATACAAATCAATGTATTCCAGAAATTGAATTTATTCCTAAAAATCTGTTCATTCTAGAGAATCACTAGGTTTGACGAGGGAGTAGACAAATAGTGGCAAAAATTAAAGAGACAACATTGAGGGAAGCAGCGTTGGCCGACGAGGAAACAGTGGAAAAAATTAAAGAGAAATAGAATAAAGAGAATAGGTTAACCGAAATTGAGAGAATGCTGACTCGTCGAGGGAATGACAAGTTGTTGTGCCATGCCAACTGCCAAGGCTCGAGGGAATGACGAAAATGGAAGAAAAATTAGGGATAGCTGGAGTGCCGGACAATACGGAGCGACTAGCGAGAGTCGAGAGGCAAGCTTTGATCATTGAACACCGAGTGCCACATAATAGAGTGAAACTTTCACTCAAGTCTATGAATCGATTCTTAAAGCCAAAATAGCAATTCGCGGTTCGCCAACAACAGTGCAGATTTTTTTTAATTGCAAATTAAGTCGATTCATTTCGGTTAGTGTCAGTTTTGAAAAAGACAAACCAAAAACCAAATCGATAACTTTGGTTATTACAAAATAGAACCAAAAATTGGTTGTGGAGTGTTCAAAACTGATCTGAAAGAATTGACCAATTTCAGTTTGGTTCACTAGTCCAGATTTAGTTTTGAACACCCTTATCACTAGGAGTGCAATTTCTATGAAGGAAATGTATATGTGGCGGACTGGGATGAGTGAAGAATGCAGAAGAATTAATATCCATGGAAGCGTTAATATCCATGGAAGTGAGAAATCTGTGAATGAAATGTATATATGGGAGACAAGGATTGGTGGACAAGGTAAGGATATGTCCACAGAATGAGAAGTCCACAGAAACGTTGATGTCTCCGATAGAAAGATATTCGCAAAAGGATATGTGTACATGGAGGATGGTGATTTGCAAACAATTTAAGAAGGATCCATAGAATGAGGTGTCGACAGAAATGTTGGTCTCCGCGAATCGTTGGTGTCAATGAGAGAGATAGCTATGAAAGGATAAACATACGTGATAGTTAGCGATTGATGGATAATTTGGGAGGGATCTGGCATAAGGTATATGCGGAAGCGTTGACATTCGCAAAAATGTTGGCGTCCTTGAAAGCATTGGTGACCACAGAAGTAAGAGTAAAATGTGAATGCGGCAGCTTATTATTGGAGGAGAAAGGCAAGTGAACATCCACATTGAAAGCCCGAGCATCCGCAACAACTTTGCGAATTGATTCAAAACACATTTGTTTGCTGATCTTTCAAGCTGCGATTTAATCCTCAAACTACAAATAAAGAAACGATAACACTTGCATGTGTTCTCTGTTGGATTTATAGATTATCAGTTTATAAATATGAAGGATTAGGGAGAAATCCTAATTATCCTTGAGCCGCAAAGTTTGAAGGATTCTTACTCAAGCTCTCTGAAAGTATGTTTTCTACAGTTAAGACTTCATATTTTGGAAGGGTGACATTGATGAATGATGAAACTAGGGAATCTATTTCTAAATCCTTAAAATAAAGTAATTGTTAAAGTTCCATCATTTTTTCTTATTATTAACCTGATTCTTTTAATCCAAAGGGAAACAAACGAGTTGGAACAAAAGCTCAATATCGTGACTAAACAGACTTCGATAAGATTTCCACGTAAGTGATGTTTGCTTGTGTTTGGTCTTGGCCTACATGACAAAGTGCTAGGGTATAGTAGTGTTATGATGATATTCTGTTGTGATGCCTACAGACTGTTGATTGAGGTTATGTTTACTGCTTGTTGTTTGCTGTTATATTTGAGACGTTGAACTGTGATCAAGGATATGCTTACTGCTTGTTATTTACTATTTATGTTTGAGACGTAAATCGATGATATGTTTACTGCTTGCTATCTATTGTTTATATTTGAGACAATAATCGAGAATATGCTTAGTGTTATTATGTATTATGTTCATGCATATCATATTGTTATTATGTGTCACGTGTATGTTTCATGCATCATGAAAATTTTTTATTAAAGAAGACTTAAAGACTGAAAGACAAACTAAATAAATGTAAATAGTTATTCTAGGTGGGGTTTAAGTTGTCTATCCAGCATGAGGTAGACCAAATGTTGCTACTCTCTCCCTTAGACTAAATTACCCACAATGACTGGATTGTTAAGTGGAAGAAAAAGAAAAGAATGATGATTGAAAAAGATACTATGTGTACATACAACATCTTATATTTATGTCATATATGCATTTCTTACTGAGCGTTAAGTTCATAGAAGATATTTGTGATGTAGGTGAGAATGAAATTACAAAGGAACCTAAGAATGTGGATGAATGAAAGATGCAGTTGATGGTAAATTCTCATGGGTGAAGCTAAAACATTATTGGAGCGAAATTGACTGGTGCGTGAAGATTTGAGAAAAGTGAATTGAAAAAAGAAGAACCTTTTATTTTAATTTGTGCTTTTGAACATTTGAATTTAAGTTAAAATATTTTACGAATATTTATGTTTATTTTATGTTAGATTTTACTATATTTGAATTTTAAATGAGATTTCTTTTAAGACTTCTGTTATATTGTTTCAAAAGAAAGATTTAGTGAATTTTTAATTGTTTTTAAAAAATGACATAAAAAAGATTTACATTATGGGGTATTATAGGGGCAGCATAGGTCAACCGGTGAGGTATACATGTCAGAATAAAGGTCGTTCAGAAGCATACCTGAGAGCAATGAAGTTTCAGCAGTTGACTGGACTGATAGACTTACTAGTGGGGTAGTCTGGTCAAAATAGAGGTCGTCCGAAAAAACTCCCAAGAGTGTCCAATTTCTTAATTATGTTGAAGTGGTCGATTAGGTAGAATATGTGGTTGACAGGGGATGTAGACCAGAGGATACATATTGTGGTGATTTACAAATTTGCATATGTAGAAACGATGTAAATATAATGTGAGAGTATTAAATTAGTATACAGGTAGTAGATATGCATGATTATAAATAAAACTAATTAATTGTGGATAGAAGGATTAAAATATAAATTGTTTCTTATGAACAGTTTACATATTTCAATGTCGTTAAACAAGTAAATATGTTAACGGAATTTTATGAACTTTAAGGGTGTTAAAGTAGACATTGTAATGAAGAAAATGACGCTAGACTTAGGGAATTTGAAACTCTATAGCTAAAGTTATAACACTTTTGAAGTTGAATTAAGTGTATGAGAAACTTAAGTAAAATTTTGATAAATAATCTATACAGACAAATCAAATAAGAAATTAAAAATGATCAGTAAGGACAAAAGTTTTATAAAGGTCTCATCTAAGATGTCATGTAATAAAATGTGACTACCAATAAGGTGGTGTCATATGTCAAGTTGGAAACATAAAATAGATGTTGGTTATAGAGATTAATTAAGTTAATTAATCTTGATTATCTTAATTAATTGTGGTTAGTCTAATTAATATGTATTAAATTAAATTAAATTATATTAAGTTAATATAGATTGATTAGTATAATTTATACTTAACAAGAAGCTTAAATCATAATATTCTAGCAATGGAAGGGTAAAATAGTTTTTTGGCCTTAATAATTAAGGGTAAAATCATAATTTACCCATAGAGAAATCTAGAAACTCTAATTATTTGAAGAAAAGGTGAAATTCCGTGGTTTGCTACAAAGAAGAAAAGGAGGGAGGGAGGGAAAGGTGAAATTCCGTGGTTTGCTACAAAGAAGAAAAGGAGAGAGAGAGAGAGAGAGAGAGAGAGAGAGAGAGAGAGAGAGAGAGAGAGAGAGAGAGAGAGAGAGAGAAGGATAACTTAAAGGAGAAAGTAAAGAATTGAAGAGAAAAATTAGTTTTTGAAGAAAACATCTAAAGAGAAGCTTTAAATGGCTTAAAGAGGATCTTAAAACATCCAAGAAGGAAGTGAGAAAGTTGGATTTGGAGGATTAAACCTAGCTTCAAGGGTTAAATAACCATGTAAGTAATTTTAATCTTATTTAGAATTAGAATTTTATGTAAAATGCATGTAATAGGTGGAGGAAGGTTGATTATGGAGTTATATGTCAACTATAGTTGTTGTATTTGATTATATTTAAGTTAAATTGATTGAAAGAGGTATTGAAATTGGGGTATAATGTTGAAGTATAATTGATTTCAGTGACAATAAACTGAAATTATGAAGAATGAAATTATTGGTTTAAATCTATTATGGATTGTTGTTTAGATTAAATTGGGTTGAAGTTGTTGAAAGTATAATTGGAATTAAGTCATGATTATTGCATAAGAGCTGTTGAATGTTGTTTATGAATAGGTTTGGGATGAAGTTATTAAACAAATTGTTGAAATGAAGTGAATCTTGATATAGTTTGGGACATTATTAGAGAATGTCTAGATAGTTGTATAACCATAATTCATACATCATTTTGCTTGTTAAATAACAAGATTTGCATAACTCACATTACATGCATTATTAGTATGTACATAGATGCATTCAATGTATGCATAGAATAGATATTTAAATAATATATCATGAAATTATTTATACGTACAAAAGTATGGCAGAGGATATTATTGGTCACATTCAAATCCAATATATATCTTGTCGGCTATATATATGTATTGCGCAACGTATGTAAAACACAATAAAGAGAATGAGAGTAACTGTGAGTTCCTATTGGGTTGCAAATTCCTAACCCTTTGAAGGGATTAAGTTTTAAATGAACACACTTATTGGGAACATTGCTGGTAAGATGCTACATAGTTGTGTGAGGGTTTACATATGATGAGTTATAACCATGCATATTACAATCCACAAAGTATGTTAATATTGTATTTGATAAAGTGGAATCATTTAATTAAATTGGAAATTTTATATGCATTGATTCATTAAACATAGCATAAATGTGTGGAAAGTAATTTATTTCATAATAATCGTGTTACATATCACCATTAGATAAATAGAGGTCTAGATTTTTATCTAGGTGGTAGAAGTTGGCCATATACTTATGAATTGCATGATATTCTAAATTGTGAGTTTTAGATTTACTTACTAGGCTTTTTTAGCTCAACCCTTTGTGATTTTTTTTATTTTTAGATACGAGTGACAACCAGAAAGATAAGGTCAAAACATCTTAGTGGATAAGAGACATAACACTCAAGGTAGATTTAGGTTCAAAACTCTTGGGTCTAGTGTGTGTGGGTCTGCTTCTATTTGTGTGAATTGTACATATAATGTCTATGATGATCACAATTATTGGTATAAGAGTTGTAAATAACAATATAATAGTTTTAATGTATGGTTTTTAAATGAAAATCATATAACTTAGTGATTTTGTACACAATAATTAAAAAGAAAAAATTATTTGACCCTAATTATGGTAAATTTTGTTGGGATTACATGAAGTTAGATATTAATTTAAGATACCTAGATGATGTAATACAACGATATCATAATTTAGTCAATATAATTTAGAGGTGAGAAACGCACTTGTACTGGGCTGAGCCTTGCTCGATCCTAAATGGCAGGTCAAGCCAAGCACATGTCTGCCCTTCACGTAAATCAACTCGGTTTAGGGTTTCCAAGAAATCCTCCCACCCTTGCAAACTCTAATTTCCTTCGGATAGTAGAGTTTGAAAATGAAAGGTTTCATCTCTCAAATAGAGGTTTCTATGTCTTATCTCATTGTCTCTCTCTCTCTCTCTCTCTCTCTCTCTCTAAGGGGCTAGGGTTTCATTTTTTGAGAAGAATGATTCTCATTTAAAACATGAGCCCTTTTTAGGCCTAGAGTGGAGAAAAATCCTCTATGTTTCTGGAAAGAGCCTTGAACAAATGTAGAGATAGAGACCATGTGAAATTGGTGGTAAACGGGCAGACTAGCTCACCAACCTATCTTCTTTGCTCGTTAGGCTCAAATCGTTTAGCCTCGTTAGGCTAATTTAGTAAGCATGACTCAACTTGTTTAACTCGTGGCTAGTGATGCAACAACCTGATCCTAAATCTCTTCGTTAAATGGTGTAATCAAATCTTGGAGGTAAAATTTTATGATACAACTCATCACTATATACGTTAAGTGGTGATTTGTAAATTTGTGGGAATTAATTCGGATGAAAATCTAATTGAAAATGTGAAGGAAGTGGAATTTTGGTCTTTACGGGCGACGTGGATGACACTTCGAATGAGGCGGATGTTGTACGTTTGAATCTGTTCCAATTCTAGACGAATTCAAATGACGTGGATGACACCTCAGACAAGGCGGATGTTGTGCTTTGAATCTGTCCAAATTCTGGATGAATTTGGACGAAGCGGACGACATCTCGGATGCCATTTTGTGTCCGAATTCTGAATTCAGATGGAACGAGTAGAAATAGGATGCATCCTTCCGTCTGAACACTCGTTTTAGACTCATTTTGGCTTTTCGGACGATGCGGACGCGAAGACCTTGTCCGCACGCATCCAAATCCTCGCAGATCAGCGACAGAGCTGATTTAAAATCTGAAGACAACGACACTTATCCAATTAAAACACGGCCTCTAGACACAAAATCACATGAGATGGCCGACCAGCGGAGGATTTGCTCCTTGCTCCTCCCTCTGCCTCACGTACGAATGGTTCCCCAAGGTGAGTCTTTATTTAGCCCACCCTTATTTCATCTTCTTCATCTTCGTTTTCTCCTGGGGAGGTTCTGCTGGAGTGAGGAGGCATAGGAGAGCTGCTGTTTGTTAGGAGGCTCGACGTCAAGGGTAAGGATATGGGTAGTCGGTGGCCATTTGGAGGCTCTACACCCAAGTATTCGTTGTATGATTGATTCGTTGCGTTGTGTGATTCTGTTGTTTCTTGTGGTTGCCTTGGTTTCTCCGTATGTTACAACTCTCATTTTTTCCTCTTGTCACTTCGCTAGATGTTGCCTATTTTTTTTTTGTGTTAAATGTGAAAGTGTTAGTTGAGCTTAAATGTACCCAAGAAGTGATGTTTAAACTGGAAGAGAGATGCGAATGAGTTTTTGACAGACTTCTAGTGACGTTAAAGAAGTTATAATGTTAGATAAATGCTCCATGCTTCCTGCTTTGCTTTAGATGACTCTGTTGACTATAGTCTATAGTATGGTGTTTAACCATTCAGACTATTTAAGTTTTTATTCCCTTTGCTCTACGTTTCTGCCGTAAGTATACCCAGTAGTTCTGTTCCTTTCAGTTATTGGAAAGCATATTTAAGCATGTTTAGTCTTAGTTTACTGTTGTTTCTTTTCAGTCATTAAGAAGCATATTGAAGCATGTTTTGTATTAGCTTATTGTTGTTCCCCTTCAGTCATTGAGAAGCATATCAATAGCATGATTAATCCTTAGTTTTTAAATAGAAATGCTGTCGTAATAGATCTAATGCAGGTATAAAATGTTCGTTTTGCCACTGTTTTTCTTCACTGTCAAAAGCATGTTTAATCGTTCGTTTTTACATAGTGATGCTGTTGTACTATTTGATCTAACGCATGTATAAATGTTCATTTCGCTGTTGTCTTTTCCTTACTGTCGAAAGCATGTTTAGTCATTCGTTTAGTATAGAAATATTGCTATTTTAATTGATCTAATGCGTGTATGAACATTTGTTTTGCTACTGTTTTAGTAGATTAAAAATGCATATCTTACTGCTCTTTTGTTTGCAATCCCATTTCTATGATCCGATGAGAAGTATGAGTAGTCGTTGTGATTTACGTCATTATACTCAACTAGAGAATGCTTAATTAATTATGTATTTCCGCTGTCATGAATAACTAGAAGCATGATTGGTTGAACATATCTTCTGCAGTTTGTTAGTGCTTAAAAGCATGATTAGTCTTTTGCATAGTCGAGTAGAAAGCATGGTAGGTATTCGTGATTAATTTTTGCTACATAGTCTGATGAAAACATGTTTAATGTTCACCTACTACTGTTCTCTTTAGATTTATGAAGCATGATCATTGTTCGCCGTATATTCGATTGCAAAACCTGTGTAGATGTGCGTATTTCTATTGACTTGTTTAATTGCTAATAGCATGCTTAGTTTCATGGTGATTATGTGTTACCTTGATTCTTGCTCTGTTATCCGTTCTGCCTATTATTGCGAATTTCCTCTTTAGTATTGTTAATTACTTTCTTTATGTGTATTACTTAACTTGGAATTGTTATGCTATGGTCATATAATAGAAACCAAGTAGGGGGTACCCCCTCGGGAGGGGTACCCGCATGCATGAGTGAGGAAAACGCTAAAAACAAGAATGTTCGGGATGGGCGGGATACGCCCATTACTGAAGAAACCCTCTCGGCGGGATACGTCGGGAGGAAAGAAACCCTGAAGGTGGGATACGCCAGAATGGGAGGATCCTCGAAGGCGGAATACGCCGGAGAGGGGACAAAATAGGGAGTTGGGGGGCGGATGGGTAGCGGAACTAGTCCGCAGTTAGGCGAAGCACCCAACCTCAACGAGAATGGGAACCTAGCTGCAAGTAAAAGGGTGAAGTCTGGTCAACTATTCCATCTCCTAAGAACCCTCCAATCTCCAGCTCGAAGTACGAGTAAAGAACGAATGAAGAACGAACATAATGAAAAGAATTGGTTTGGGTGGCCTCCATTCCAAGAAGAATTAAAGAGAGATGCATGATTGATTTCCCCCATTTCCTTACTGGGCGAAAGCTCACGTCCTTATTTGTGGTGTAGGTAATGAAGTAATTATGCCAAGAGCTCTAGAGGAGGCCATTCCGGTGGAGCCTGCGGTAGGTATGAATGAGACGCCAGCAGAGTAGTAGTGCGACTTCAATGAAGTAAAGGAAAAAGGAATTTTGTAAAGGCTAACGTCAAGTAAATTTATTTTCACGAATGTTAATTTCCCCTTTTTATTCTCACTTGGATATTTATCGGCAATTATGTAGACTTTATTTCGTTAACTAAAAACCTCGGATCTTAAGTTAATATTTCAATTTCATTTTCCACTAAATTGTTAATTATGGTTCCTTATTTCCATAAATAGAATTGTTTGTTTGAGAATGAATTTTTATCGCCTCCGCAAATCGTCAATAGTATTTCTTCACTACTTAATGAATGATAAAAATGACTACTGGTAACGATCGAATTTTGCACTCCGATACTTTTAAGAGAGAATTTTTAAGAAAGTTTAAAATGGAAACCCATTTTAATAAACTTAAGAATGGTTAAGAATCCGGGTCATTACAAGTGAGCTAGCTCAGATTGAATTTTTTTTGTAAGCTCGTTAGGCTCAGCTCGTTTAACTCGATAAGCTTTGTGAGCTAGACTTTTTTAGGGGTGGGAATCGGTTCGGTTTGAACCGGATAAACAAACCAAACCGAGCCAAATTGCTCGGTTCGGTTTGGTTATAATAAAGCAGAAAATAATTTATGCTCGAACCGAACCGAGCTTGTTCAATTCGATTATCGGGTTTACAAAGGGAAAATCGGGTAAACCAAACCAAACCGGTTTTCCCTTAGATGGCATAGTCACTTCGAGCCTTGTGCAACGACAATCCATTTTCTGGATTAGTCATCCCCTCACCCAGTCACCCACCCTACCCACCCAAGTCAGCTAGTCCTACCCACCATTGCCAGTCGTCGACTCGTCCAGTCCAATCCCTGGAAGCTCGCATCTGTTGACAACTTTATCTCTAGATCAAGATGGACCACCAGGTCTCCTTCATTCTTCAATCGGCTCTTCATTCTTTCAGACTTCCCCTCGAAAACACGAGCCTCCCTTTTTCATCCTGGTCCTGCGTCCTCCTTCATCGCCTCTCTCACCGACGATTTGAACTCTCACCGGCGAACTCTCACCGACGATTTGAACCCTCAAGTCTCGCTGAACACTCATCGACCATTGTCTATTTCCCAGCTAAAATCTAAGTCTCAGTGAGTCAGCGTCTCACCGAGTCAGCTTCACACTTCACAAGTTTGATTTCATAGTCTTCACCGAGTCGATTTCACAGTCTTAACCAAGTTGATTTCACAATCTTCACAGTACACAGTGTCTCTTTCCCAGCTAAAATTTGAATTCATTGTTTGCATTTGCAGGTGACAGGTAGTTTATTCACACTGCTTCCAGAGTTCCATATTAACTTATTACTCATTCAGGTGAGGTCTCTTTCTGTTCTGAATTAGTCATTCGGGTATTTCACAGTTTATATATGATAAGAATTAGATAAATCTGTACTCTGCACTGATGATTGGATAAATCTATATTTTGTTGTTATACATGTTTGCACTGATGATTGCCTACTGTAAGAAATCTGTAATCTTAGACTTATTAACGTTATGAATTGGATATGTAATCTTAGACCTGTTATACATGTTTGCAACAATTATGCAAGTTTTATTTGGTTTTGATTGAAAATATTTGCAATTGTCAAATTTTTCATTTTTCATTTTAGGATGGAAAATGAGATGAATCATAGAAAGAAAAGAAACAAAACTTGTGAAGCTTGGAATTACTTTACTAAAGTAGAACCAATAGATTTGGATAACTCTCGAGCAACTTGCAATTATTGTGGAAGTTCGTATGCGTGTCATCCAATAAAAAATGGGACTTCAAATTTGAACAAGCATGCTAGCAATTGTAAGAAATTGTTGGCTAGTTTAGACGAAACTCAGAAAACAATATTATTTAGTAAAAAAGATGTTGTAGGATCAAGTGAAGTTGGTTCTTTAACAGTAAAATCATTTAGCGCAGAAAGATGTCGGGATACATTGGCTAGAATGATTGTAATTGATGAGTTACCTTTCAATATTGTTGATGAAAAAGGTTTTATAGAATACTCAAATGAGTTGGAGCTAAAATTTAGTGTTCCTTGTCGCAAAACTGTATCGAATGGTATTTTCAAGCTTTATGTACAAGAAAAGAGTAATTTGAAGGTCTTGTTTTCTCAATTGCCCTAAAGAATATGTTTGACAACTGACACATGGACTTTTATACAAAATATAAATTATATAGTTGTTACCGCTCATTTCATCGATTCAAGTTGGTCTTTGCAAAAAAAAATTATCAATTTTGTGTAATACCTATTCATAAAGGAGAAACCATTGCTATGATTTTGGAAAAATGTTAATTGGATTGGGGGATAGAAAAAGTTTTGACTGTCACCGTGGACAATGCTTCTGCCAATGAAGTTGCTTTGAACCATTTGGTTAAAACAATTAAAAATTGGAATGGTTTGGTACTTGATTGAGAATTTTTACATATAAGATGTTTTGCTCATATTGTACATTTGATTGTTTGCAATGGTTTAAAAGAGCATGATGATTCTATTAGAAAGATACGTAAAGCTGTTAAATATGTTCGGTTTTCTCCTTCAAGAATGCAAAAGTTTAAAGCATGTGTTGACAGTGCAAAGATTACATGCAAAAGCAATGTGTGTCTTGATGTTCCAACTCGATGGAACTCGACATACTTAATGTTGGATACTGTTGAAAAATTTGAAAAAGCGTTTAAAAAGTTGGAAGAATATGACACTCAATATGTATATGAATTTCTTGAAGATGATACTATGAATACTCCTCCCTCTAATGAAGATTGGTGTGCCATTCGTCAATTCATTGTATTCTTGAAAGTATTTTATGATGCGACCTTAAAAGTTTCATCCATTTTACGTATTACTGCCAATGTGTTTTTCTCAGAAATATGTAAACTTCATAGAGTTATCAAAACATTTGCTGTAAGTGATAACTTTTCATTAAGATCCATGGCATTTAATATGCAAATTAAATACGAAAAATATTGGGGAGATTTCAGTAAAGCCAATCATTTGATATATGTTGTTGTTGTTCTTGATCCACAACATAAGTTGAAGTTTGTAAAATATTTTCTTTTGAAATTGCTTGGATTAGAGAAGACAAATGAGTTGATAATGGAACTAGAACATATAATTAGAAGATTGTATTGTGAGTACAAAATAAATTCACCAACAAATAACATGGAACAAGTTTCTACTTCTAGGCCCGTGATATCACTCGTGACAATTTATACGACGACGAGTTTGAAAAGGCATTTTATGAAGAATGTAATGATGAAGATAAGTTTTTCAATTATAATGAAGTTGAAAATTGTTTGTCTGCAAAACTTGAGAGTTTTTCATCTGAAATTGATATATTGAGTTGATGGAGAATGCACACTAAAGAGTATCCAATTTTGAGTAAAATAGCAATAGATGTGTTTGTCATTCCCATTTTGACAGTTGCCTCAGAATCGGAATTCAGCTGTAGTGGTCGAGTGTTAGATTCTTTTCGAAGTTCCTTAGCTCCAAAAACGGTAGAAAGTCTCATTTGTCTTCAAAGTTAGATTTGTGACTGTAGGAGACCTTCAGATAATATTTACGAATCATTGAAAAAAGTCACGCAATATGAAAAAGGTATAATTACATATATTATGGTCTATTCAATATTAGTGTTTTAAATGTTATTATAATTACTGACTTAATTACTTTTTTTATAACAGCAGCAAACGAATATTGATATTCTCTCAGTCTCAGGTGATATTGATTGTAATGATTGGATTTTTGTAGTTGAGTTTATTCATTTCATCATTGTTATTTTGTAGTTATTTTATCATTGTTAGTATTGCATAATGCAGGAATACAATGAGATGACATAGATAGTATTGTATCATTGTTTGATACAGACCTGCTTTATCTTAGGTTTTTAGATCAATAATATTTCTTATTGATCTATGCATTTTGTTGTGTTATGATATCATGATTCATTTACTATCATTGTTCTTAACCTTAATCTGTAAACATAATGAATGATGAAATGAGTTGTTACCATATTCATTTGTGTTTGAGGCCTTCATCACTGACTCTTTTAAGCCATTTAATGTTCTTTCTTTATCCATAGTATTTTTGAAACTAAATTTATCTACACATTTTTAGACTTTTTGAAGTTTCATGTTAAAGGTTTTGAGGCTTTCAACGTTTATTCACAAGCACTGTATTTACCTATAACGATCAACTAACTAAAATTTTATGGAATTTGTATATGTTGGTTCTTTTGCTATGCTCCCATGTTTTGCCTTTTTATGACTGCATGACTGTGTCTGTTATTTCTTCTGGTTTAATTTCCACTATAGCTTATAGAAGAATTATCAAAAGTGGATGAGAAGCTGAAATTAACAGAATCTCTTCTTGAAAGCAAGGTATTTCTGGACCTTCTTATTCGTGTTTTGACTACTATATGATGTAATGATGATAAAGGGATGTTAAAATTATCATGCATAATCTTGAAATAAAGAAAATCAATGATGAGAAGAAGGCATCCATGGCATTCGATCGTCTTACGAAATCAAAGGAAGCCACATTACTTCAAGCTGACGACTGTCTAGGTTGCTTTAGCTAAAGCCTCTATAGTGATGACCTCCATATTTTTTTATGACAGTTGCTTTGTATTGGAATTGAAGATTGAGTTTCATTTTTTTATTATTTTTGCTAAATTGAATTGAAAACCAAAGCAAAATCGAGTGAAAATCGAGTAAAAAAAACTGGAAAACCGAAGTGAAAACCGAGTAAAAACTGAAAAATCTAACCAAATTGTTAAGAATTGAGGTTATGGAAAAACCGAACCGAAACCGAAAACCAAACCGATTAAAATCGAACCGAGATTTGGGGTTTGTTTCGGTTTTCCACATGGTTCGGTTCAGTTTCGGTTTATCAAAAATAAAACCGATCCAAATCGGTTCAGTTCTATCGGTCAAAAATCGAATCAAACTGAACCGTTCCCACCCCTAGACTTTTTCAAGCTCACATGTCTCGTTTGTCACACCTCTAATATAATTGTGTACACGTATGGTCTCTCTAGATTGAGAATGTGTGTCACTATCTCAATTTTTGAGGGGATCAAGGACTAGGTCGTGACAAATTTTTAGGGTTTTCAGTTGGCCCATAATAGTCGGCCCTAAAAATAAAAAAATTGAACCAGGCCTAGCTAAGGTTAGGCATGATCTAGGACTCTTGGTAACAGGTGGAGCCTGACTTGGGCCTTTTAGTAGTGGATCGTCCTGCTGTTGAGATTGACCAATTTTTATTACTCACCACTATATAATAGATTATTTTTAAATTTTCCTACTGATGGTTCTTGGAATTCATTTTGGATAACATTTTTATCCTTAATTTTGATTATTTTTTCTTTGATGCATGCACAACTTTATCTTGAAAACACCAAAAATAACACTTATAATCTCTAATGAGTTTAATCAACGTTCTCCCATTGACTCTCTATTTCAGGTCATAGTTAATGAGATTTACAACTGTCCGCGAGTATGAGCTCATTGCATTTAGTGGTCATATTTCATTTTAGTCTCAAGTGACTTTATTGGTAATACTTTGTTTTCATGTCTGTTTAGTTTGATTTCTTTAGGTTTTCATACTTCATGTTATGGTATTATCTTTTATATTCCCTGATAATAGACTTTGCACCTTACCATTATGTTGAGAAAAAATAACCCAAATACGCAGCGAAATAAAAATACATTTTTCTCTCTTTATGCAATCAAATAGGTAAACCAAACCAACAAAATTAACGAGATCAACAACACCAATTTTTAGCGTGGAAAACCCCAAATTGGGTAAAATCCACGGGACCCGATTAGGCTACTTAAAACTTCAACTATCAACAACAATAATAGGTACATCAAGGTTCTCTCTAGTTCAACAAACTAGAGGCATACAATAATCATCAAGATTGAACAATCTAATCTTGGTAGATAACAAAAAACCGTAAGAGAGGAGGATAAACCTAGGGTTACCGAAAAGTGTAGTCCCGTTTTTACCCTCACTTGGCACCTTGGAGAGCTCAGACGACAATCTCCACCGTTCAGATTGATGCCCAGGAAGTCACGAACCCGTTGTCAAAATTTCACGCCGAGCCAACGGTCAAAACTTCGGTAAACTGAACTTTTGTGAAACTGCCGGCCAAAAATCCGAATCTGTCTTTTCTTCTTCTCTCTCACTTTCTTTCTCTCTCAATCTAGGGTTTCATTAAAACCCCCTTTTATACTTAGCCCAAGAAATATGGGCCGAGCCTAACAAATCTCCCCCTCAGCTCATATATCGGGCTCGAGTGTGCCCGCTTTCTGCCTGCAAGGTTTAAGCTTCTCTTGAGGCAAAGTTTTCATCATCGTGTCACATCCATTCTTATCATAGTCAATACCTTTTGTCTAACTGAATCCTTTCACAACTATTCTTGCCTTATACCTAGGCTGCAAGTTGTTCTCATCTGACTTCAATATGAACATTTGCTTGTTTTTCAAAGCTCTCTTACCCTTCGGTAGTTTCACCAAGTCATAAATGTTGTTCTAATGCAAGGACTTTATCTCATCTTACATTGTATACAACCACTCGTTTTTCTTCTCATCTGAAAGAATCTCTTCATAAGTCTCTGGTTCTCCCCCTTCAGTGAGTAACACATAATCACTGGTAGAATATCTTCTAGAAGGCTCTCTGTCTCTGTTGGACCTTCTCAACTGAGGCTCAACCGGTGGCTCTATTGGGTTTTCTTCAATTGATTTATTATCAACTAGAAGAGGATCATCTATCTGTGTATCTTTGTTATCAGGCACTGTAGGTGGATGGACCAAACCTGCATCAACTTGCTCTTCACTGCTAGACTCTGGCTTCTCTGTCTCATCAAAGTCTGCAATGGTTTGGTCTTCCAAAAAGACTGCATCTCTACTTTTGATAACTTTCTTGTTAATCGGATCACAAAAAATGTACTCAAACTCCTCATGACTGTACCCAATGAAAATACACTGCATCATTTTACTGTCAAGTTTAGATCTCTCATCTCTAGGGATATTCACAAATGCCCTGCAGCCAAAAACTCTCAAGTGCCCATATGAAACATCTTTCCCTAACCACACCCTTTGAGGTATATCATGATTCAAAGGAACTGAAGGCGAAAGATTTATCAAGTCAACCGCTAAACTCATTGCCTCCCCCCAATAAGGTTTCGGCAGCTTTGCATGAGAGAGCATACAACGGATCCTGTCATTAATCATGCGGTTCATCCTCTCTGCAACTCCATTATGCTGGGACGTTTTTGGCTCTTTTTTTCTAAACTTGATTCTATGAGTTCTGCAGTACTCCTCGAATGGCCATCTATATTCACCACCATTATCTGAGTGAACACATTTCAATTTCTTGCCAGTTTCCCTCTCAATTGACGCTTGGAAAAAGTTTGAAGAAACCTAAAGCTTGATCTTTAGTCTTCAAAGCATAGGCCCATACCTTTTTAGAATGATCATCAATAAAGGTAATATAATATCGAACACCACCAAGACTCATAGTATCCATAGAGCAAATATCAACATGTACCAAATCTAACACATTTGGTCTTCTTGTCAGAGGCAAGCTTTTAAAGGATGCCCTGTGTTGTTTACCAACTAAACAATGAGTACATACCTCTAGCTCTGTAAACTTCAAACTAGGAACTATCTTTTTCTGAGAAAGCTTCTGCATATCATTCTTACTCATGTGTCCAAGCCTCATATGTCATAGTTGAGTAGACGAGTCATCAACTGTATTCACTTCTCCCCTGTAAGAAGTAGCTTGCACCAAATAAAGAGAATTGTGTTTCTTTCCTCTGGCAACCATCAATGACCCCTTAGTGAGCTTCCATTTACTTTCACCAAAGTGGCTATGATATCCCTTGTCATCAAGTATACTAGTGGAGATCAAATTTAGACAAATATCAGGAACATGCCTCACATTCTTCAGACGCAATCGGCATCCGGCATCAATATTCATGTAGACATCACCCATGCCTACTATCCTGCACTCTGCATTGTTCCTCATCTTCACATGACCAAACTCACCAACACTGTAGGTAGAAAATACATCACGCTGAGAAGCAACATGGTATGAAGCACCCAAATCTACTACCCAGTGAGGATCCTAACATGTGAGATTAACACTGCTATCATCGCAAATACTAGTCACATCTCCATCTACAGCTGCTGTAGTATTGTCATCATCAATCTTCTCTTTATCTTTTTGAACGTGTTTTTGTCTCAACCATTTTCTGCATTGAGATTTCTTGTGTCCTGACTTGTCACAATAGAAACATCTGAAGTCACTCCTTATCTGAGACTTCCCTGCGTGATCTGTCATTACTGTCACGGCTCTTCTGATTTCTACTCTTGCTTCTACACTGTTTCTCTGAAACTAGCACCTGACTCTGTGTAGTTAGCTCTCGCTCTTTTCTTCTGTTTTCTTCATTCAACATACTTTCTTTCACCATCTTCAAGGCGAGAACACCATATGGAGCGGAATTGCTAAGAGAAACAACAAGAGTTTCCCAACTATCAGGCAATGAACTAATCAAACATAAAGCATGTATCTCATCATCTAGCTTCATGTCAAGTGCAGCCAACTGATTTGGAATTCCCTAAAAAACCTTCAAGTGATCAGAAACTGGAGTTCCATCTGTGTATCGAAGATACATCAATTTCCTGAAAAGAAAAGCCTTATTCTGAACATTCTTCTTTTCATACAACTCCCTTAGAGTCTCCCAAACCTTGCTGGCGTTTGTCTCATTGGCAACATGCTGATAAACATTATTATCAACCCACTGTCGAATTTTGCCAACTGCCTTTCTATTCATCTTGACCCAATCCTTTTCTGACATCTCATTTGGTTTGCCCTCATCTCCTAAAAGTGTGTCTTCATAATCCAAACAACACAATAGGTCTTCCATTCGCGACTTCTATATAGAGTAATTGGTAGTTGTGAGCTTAATCATAGTATTGCTACTATTACTTGACTCCTCCATTTGACAAACACAAGAATAACCACCAATTCAACCTGATGCTCTAATACCACTTGTTGAGCAAAAAGAACCCAAATACGCAGCAGAATAAAAATACATTTTTCTCTCTTTGTGCAATCAAATAGGTAAAGCAAACCAACAAAATTAACGAGATCAACAATACCAATTTTTAGCGTGGAAAACCCCAAATTGGGTAAAAACCACGGGACCTGATTAGGCCACTTAAAACTTCCACTATCAACAATAATAATGGGTACACCAAGGTTCTCTCTAGTTCAACAAACTAGAGGCATACAATAATCATCAAGATTGAACAATCTAATCTTGGTAGATAACAAAAAACCGTAAGAGAGGAGGATAAACCTAGGGTTACCGAAAAGTGCAGTCCCATTTTTACCCTAACCTGGTGCCTTGGAGAGCTCAGACGACGATCTCCACCATTCAGATTGATGCCCAGGAAGTCATGAACCTGTTGTCAAAATTTCACACCGATCCAACGGTCCAAACTCCAATAAACTGAACTTTTCTGAAATTGCCGGCCAAAAATCCGAATATGTCTTTTCTTCTTCTCTCTTACTTTCTTTCTCTCTCAATCTAGGGTTTCATTAAAACCCCCTTTTATACCCAGCCCAAAAAATATGGGCCGAGCCTAACAGTATAGATATCAATGTTAGATTTTTTGGTTACCCTATTGTTTTGGGTTATGGATATTTATTTCACTTTATTAGTCTCCCGTTGTGATATTAATAATTGTCATTGAGGTTTGAACGGTTTGACCTTTCCTCTAAGTCAAATCACTTTTCATTTTTGTCATGAACTCTTTTTGAGTCGTGAAAATTTTTTTAAAAAGTTTACAAGATAACATGTTTTGCATTTCTTTTCTTTTTTTACTAATCTTAGTCACTCATATTAACATAGATAAATGATCAAATAACGTAAAAATCATAGCAAAATAAATGTTATTCTTTATTTTACTCAATGTAGTTCTTATATTAGGGGTTAAAGACAATTAACAGTCAGAAATAATTTTTTTGAGCAAACTGCTTATACTTTGAATTATTATCAAAATAGTTTATTCATGGTAAAATTTATCAAATATTTTAATTTTTTCTCTTGTAATAATCATTTCAACTTGTAATGGTTACATTGATTCACTCAATTCCCTGTACACAGTTGTTTTTTAATATTAGAAAAAAGTTCAACTGAGACACGTGTTTGAATTAAGTGCGGAATTGAGCGTACACGAGAAATTGAGCTAGGAACTAGAGCGCATTGAAATCACAATCACATGCAAAAAAATAATATTTTGACGGGATTTATCACTGCATGAATCATTCTGGTAATGATGCAAAATATTATGATCATTTTTCTCAAAAATATTGTTTAGGATATCAACTGTCGTTGAGCATATAGAATGAATATTGCACTTTACCCATATTTATATAATTTAATTAATTTTAGATATTAATTTATTTTAATTTTAGAATGACAAAATAAATTAATTGATTAAATCAGTGGGGTGGGAAAACCAAGCCCACGTGTTTCACGAACTGATAGAGATTGCTGGCTTGTCATATGTGGAAAAGTAATGTCTTTCTCTAATTCTAGTCATCGTTTCCGTCATAATGCTTTAAATTTTACGGAAGTGTTGATTAAGTTAGTACGAACAGATTTGCAGTAATAAAAGTTTTGATTTCCTCTGGTTTAACATGGCAAATCAGGTCTGTGATGTCACCTCATATCTCGACGATCATCCTGGGGGAGATGAAGTCTTGCTGCTTGCAACAGGTGAGCGAATCTTCATTATATCGTCTAAACGAACAGACAGATTTCTGATTAGAATTCTATTTTGTCCGGCCTGAAAACCTTCGATCGAAACATTTGAAATCGATTTTTAGATCTTGTTTTAACTCAAAAATGAAAATAAAAAAACATTAGAGAGGTTTGAATTTTGCAGAAAAAAATGCAACAGATGATTTCAAATCGGCGGGTCACAGTGATACAGCGAAGTAACAAATGGAGGAGTCCTGGGTGGGAAATATCGACCCGTCCAGAATCCCTATCTTATCCATCCCTGTTACACAGCGCAGTGCTGGCTCCGACATAAAAACGGAAACGACCTGACACGAAATATGTCCAATGGTTTTGCTCATATTAAATTCTCAGAAAATATAAAATTAAGAAAAAATAATAAAACAACTAATTATTATTTTTTTTTATAAATTAATCACTAAATTATGAAAAAAAAATTATTGTTAACATCACTGTAACGCTTATCATTAATGACAACGAACTGCGGTAGCTTGATGACGAATCCTGATTGCTTGACGACGATTCACGGTGGCTTGACCATGATCTGCATCAGATTGATAAGAAGGAAATTCTTTTCTTTTACCTAGTACGACGGCAAATTTTTACAAATCGATAATTCTCTCAATTTTCAACCATTTTGGAAGCTTAAGGACTCATTTTTCATCGTTTTTTCGCGATGCATAGGTAGGGGAGATCTGTTTTGTCATTTGGTGCATATCAGAGCATATTTGGGTAGGAAAAAATGAGATCGTTTATTCAAAAACTTTGGAATGTCATAACTTTGTACTCAGTAAACCAATTTGGACGATTTTTTTTATTGCGCATAAATTTTTGAGATCTATACGCCGGCAAGATACCAAAGGCAGCTTGTCCCACTTTTGAGGGCTAAAAACACTTCTAAGTCCTCCAATTTTCCTTACACAATTCAAAACCGTGAAGCTCTGCACGCTTTCTTGCCCGAATTTGCTCTTATAAGCACTGAATGACAAAACAGATGTTTCCTACTTTTGCATGATGGAAAATGAGTCCTCAAGCATCCAATTGAAAATTGAGAAAATTATCAATTTACAAATATTCACCATTGCACTAGGTGAAACAAAGGAATTTCCTTCTTATCAATCTGTCTCGGATCGTGGTTAAGCTGTCACGGTTCGTCGTCAAGCCGTAGTGGATTACTAAACGATCTATCACGGATCGTCATCGATCATTGTCTTTCTCGTAGAAAAACACAGACAACACAAACAAACTGTGATTCTCCCATGGACTGTAAAACAATTCTAAATCATCCAAAAACTAAAATATTAACATTCTTTTACAAAATCTTCTAAATTATAAAACCTAAAATCTTCTAAATTCATTCTTTTACAAAATTCAAAATCTTCTAAATCCATTCTCCATGAATATTAACTCTTTTCCAATGAAAATCTCTTCTAAAATCTCGAGTTCTTTCCATTTTTTTCATGTGTATTTGTTCTTTTCCACTGCGATTTTTAGAAAGTTAATGGCGATGTTTGCGGTGGCAATTTTTCATAGTTCAGTGGTTAAATTGTTAGCAAAAATAGTTTAGTGATTGACTTGTCATTGATCACAAAGTACGATGGTTGATTTGTCATTTTCCCTAAAATTAACTTCTAAATCAGACTCATAAATTAAAGGTCAAATCTAACATTTAGATAGTGCAAGAAAAAAATAAAGATCCAAAAGAAAATAAAATTTAAAATAAAACAATTCAAGTGCAACCTCACGAAAAATAAAATAATTAAATCTCTCAAGAAATGAAAAAATCTAGATTGTTCAGAAAATTTTTCAAATCTACTATTGTTGTGGCAACTAAGACTTATTTTGGTTATTTCCTGAAAGAATGAATCAAATTTGGGGTGAGTTAACTAAACTTATTAAGAATTAGATTTTATGCTTAATATTTAGTTATAATGAACACTATGCATTAATGAAAGAAATTGAGAAAAAAAAAACAAATAACGAAATTAAACACCGGCGATGCTCAGACGATCGCAATAGCTAAAATGACTCTGATAAGGTTTAGAGTTTTGCATCTAAGGACACAACACATACACCTGTCTCATTCTTCTAGTTGACAACAATGCAAAAAAGTAAATATAACTATAACTGAACTGAAAATTAAATTAAGCATGTGCTTTGAACTTTAAACATGTTCAGTGAAGAGAGTTATACATAAAATGAAATTCGATAAGTCAAATAAGAACGTGTCATTTAATACAAAAATATGTCTAAAAATACTGTTTTAGTAAACCAGGTATGTTGAACATAAAATAACCTCCACCTCAAATTTGGGTATACAAATATCAAAGCCCAACAGAAAAAGGCCCAATAAAGCCCAACAACAAACAAGTCCAATAACTTCCTAAGTCTTAGAACCTAATCATAATATATTTTCACCAAATCAGAATTCGTACTCAAAAATTAAAATTTTGGATTTCTAGGCTAAACAATGACAATCCAAGAATGAGGTTGAGAGCCTAATTCTATCCAAAATGATCCCCTAAACGACCCCATAACGATTGGTTCAATACCTAGGACAAAACTAAATTCATCTCATAAAAACAGAGTTTGGGTCACGGCGCAAGATGACCTGGGCCATGGCTTGGGATAATCTGGCTGCTGCCCAACGACTCAATAGAGTCGCTAGCCAACCAGAGTTCCGACGAAACTCTAGATTTTCCCTGATAACATCCCATCAACAACATTCAAAATGCAACCAAACCAACAATGGTTTCCAAAACACCAAGTAAACAGTGATTTCATACTCAAAATCCATTCTCGAAACCAACAATCCAATACGAACAAAACATTTTCTACAAAAAATTAAAATTTTCCCTGTACCTAAAGAAATTCACTCTTTGCCAAGCTTGTCTCACCAGCGTTGACTTTCCAACCTCGATGCTCAACTCTTAATCCTCAAAGAAAAAAATTTTGTTTGTTTGCTGGGCGAAGGAAAAGAGCAGAAAATCCAAGAAATTTGAAACTCACTTCCCTTTCGTATTGTCTCAAC
Organism: Begonia loranthoides; assembly: GCA_022433065.1. Classification (NCBI taxonomy): domain Eukaryota; kingdom Viridiplantae; phylum Streptophyta; class Magnoliopsida; order Cucurbitales; family Begoniaceae; genus Begonia; species Begonia loranthoides. The sequence goes on along the minus strand of CM039479.1, from coordinate 14,114,092 downwards.
TTACTAGAGGGAGATGATGTTTGCAGGAAAATATGGGGGAGTGGGGATCAACCCCTCTAAAATATCGGGTCGGGTCGGGTCAAGGGGTGGGGTGGTTTCCCCTCAACTTTTCGTTAAAATCCCTTAAAATGGGATTTTAAAAAAATTATATATATATATATCGTCGATTTTCACATTTTTCCCCATTTAATGAATTTCATACACAAAATTTAAAACAACCTCAATTGTACCATTGAATAAATGAGGATATTTCGCCATCATTTCCAATTTGATTTCCCACATAGCTTCTCTTTCATTATGGTTCTTCTATTGCACCCGAATTAATGGTAAATAATGATGATGATGAATTCTTATTTCACGACCTATTACTTTCGCAGGTTCCTCCTCGTATGAGACATCCTCTTGAATTGACATCTCAGTTTAGGAGATTACATGTGATGGATCATATACATACTTGCTAAGCATAAAAACATGAAAAACATTATGAACATAGTTTAACTGTGCTGGTAAGTCTAGACGATACGCCACTGGACCAACTCTTTTAATAATATGAAAATGACCAATATATATGGGAGCCAACTTCCCTTTTACTCCAAAGCAGCTTATATCCCTTTTAGGTCTAACTTTAAAAAATATAAAATTTTAAGCTTCAAATTCAACTTTTCTTCTTAATAGGCCTGCATAACTTTTCTGGCGATTTTGAATAGTTCTCACCATTTCTTTTATCAATTAAACTTTCTCAGTAGTCTCTTCAATTACATCAGGCCTGAGCGTAACATGTTCATTAGCCTCTACCCAACACAAGAGTAATAAACAAGGTCTTCTATACCAAGCCTAATAGAGCAAAACCCCAATATTGGTCTGATAGCTATTATTCTAAACAAACTCTACTAAATGTAACTGATCCATCTAACTATTTCTGAAATCTAGAATACATGACCTTAACATGTCCATGAGTATCTAAATTGTAAGCTCAGACATGTCCTTGAGGATGATGTGCAGCACTTAAACTGAGTTCAGTGCCTAAAGCTCTGTGAAGGGCTTTCCAAAATTTTAAAGTGAACCTCGGATCTGTCTGAAACAATATTTGAAGGAATACTATGAAGATGAACAATATTCTCAATATACAGTTTACTTAACCTCATTAAAGAGAAATCCATCCTGACCAGAATAAAATACGCAGCTTTAGTAAATCTATCAACTATTACCCATACTGCATCAAATTTCTATATCGTTTTTGGCAAGCCAAAAATCTATAGTAATTTTATCTCATTTCCACTCCAAACGGGTGGAGGTTGCAACAATCCAACAGGTCTCTAATGCTCAGGTTTTATTTGCTGACAAGTCAAACACTTAGAAACATATTCTAATACATCCCACTTCATTCCAATCCACCAAAATTGATACTTTAAGTCATGATACATTTTTGTACTGCTGCAATGAATAACAAATATGAACTTATTGTTCTCAGCTAAAATTGGATGTCTCAGATCTAAATCATTGGATAATACAACTCGATCTTTGAAATATAGAAAACTATCTAAATTTATCTAACGACCGTCAAATTGTTCACCCGCTCGGATCTTTTCAAACTTTTCCTGAAGTTCATCAACTAATTTTTGCATATCCTTGACACATTGGAGAAGTGTAGGAGTTGTTATCAAATTAAACACTCTTATTGTTTGTTCATCCTATAGATACCACAGCTCATAATCTCCAATAGCCACACATCTTTTCCAATCCTCCAATATAAGACAAGATAAGGAACCTTGAGGATAACGACTCAAGGCATCGAGTATAACTTTAGCTTTTTCGGAATGATATTTCAAAGAGAAATCATAATCTCCCATGTATTCCATCCATCGGCGCTGTCGAAGATTTAAATCTCTTTGCGTGAAAATATATATTTAAACTCTTGTGATTAGAAAATATCTCAAATTTAGCGCCATATAAATAACTCTGTCTAATCTTTAAGACAAAAATAATAGCAGCTAAATCCAAATAATGTATAGGGTAATTTTCGTTCATGTTGTTAGCATAAAATACTTTAAGCTTATTTGTTTTGATTATGAGTGCTTTAGTTGTTAAATAAATTGTTTATGAATTGTATGAAATTTATATGTTTATCATTATGTTTATAACTGATTTTCATTGGAAATACCCCTTAATAAGGGTATTAATCTTTACTAATATGTTTGTTTAAGTAAATGTAACTAATGATTAAGTTTTGGGATTTAAAAGCATCAAAATGTGCAAAAACACAGGGTAGAGGTCAATTGGGTGGTCGACCAGTTTGCATCAGAGGCAAAACAACGAAGTGCAGTCCACCGAAGAAATGATAGATTGCTCGATATATGCTGAAGTGCAGAAGAGCGGTCGACCAGAACAAAGAAGCGGTTGACTGAAAATTGGATAGAGTCGAGACATTTCCTGTAATACATAGAAGCGGTTGACCAAAGACAAAGAATAGGGCAACCGAACCGATAGAAAATGCAATGGTAACATTCCATCGGTCGAAAAGTAGTTGACCGGACAAGAGAATGGTCAATCAGTTTGACAGTTTCTATAAATTGAAGCACTCCGAATTAAAGTCAAAAAGAGAGAATCGTACCGAAATGCTGCCAATTTTTCTATACAAATTCTCATCAACAATTGAGTACTTAGCCTAACTCTCCTACTCCTAAACTTAAGATTTTTCATTTGAGAGAGTTAGGTTCCAAATTGTATTTACATTTCCACTTATTGTACTCAATTCGCTACATCTAGGATGACGCCTCGTAACAGCCAAGAGAAAAGGGTGACACCTCATGAATAGTCAAGGAAAGAGTGACGCACTGTAAATAGTTGTGTAAAGATTTGATTGGCACCCTTGAAGATCAACCATCACTAACCGGGAAGGTTAGGTAATTAAGGAATCTTCAAGGAGGAACCTTGGAGCGAGGATGTAGTCGGGTTTGTCGAACCATGTTAACAAATCAGTGTCATTCCTCTATCCCTTATCTCTTTATAGTTGCTATTGATTTCATATTTATTTGTGTTATATCCCTTTTGGATAGAATAATCAATATCACATGAAACAATTTAGCTATCCTAATTCACCCCCCCTCCCTCCCTCCCTCTCTTTCTTCCCTCATTAGGCCAGCATTGGTCAACCAATTGGTATCAGATCAGGGTTAATAATCTTTTTGGGTGATATAATGCATATTGTATGAATTTTTTGATTTGATTGAATTTCTTGTTATAAATCTTTTGACAAATTTTTTGTTATAAATATTATGGCTTTCAATTTGCACATTGAAGGACAATCATTAGTTAGACTTTCATATTTTGATGGTAATGACTATGTATATTAGATGTATAGGATGAGAATTATATTCAATATTTAGATTATGATTTATGAAACATTGTTGAAAATGGATCTCATGTACCTACAAAACTAGAAAATGGAATAGATATTGTAAAATTAGCTTTTGAGTTTAATGATATAGATAAACGTAAATTATGCATGAATGTTATGACCATTAATACATTATATTGTGCTTTAAATAGATATGAATTTAATATAGTACAAGCATACAATAGTGCCTATGAAATTTGGAAATTGCTAGAAATTACACATGAAGGCCCCAATCAAATTAAAAAATATATATTGAGCATGTTTATCTATGAGTATGAATTTTTTACTATGGATAAAGATGAAACCATTGATAAAATATTTACTCATTTTACTAACCTTATTAATGGTTTAAAAGTGCTTGGTAGAGTTTATCCCAATGAAGAATTGGTAAGAAAAACTTTTAGGTGTCTACAAAGATCATGGGAACCGAAGGTGACGGCAATATAAGAAGTTTGCGATCTTAAAGTTTTGAAGTTTGAGAAGCTTATCAGATCACTAATGACACATGAGATTACGATGATGGGCAATGAAAATGAGAAGTAAAAAGAAAATGAAATCTCCAAGTGAAGGAATATTGCTTTCAAAGCCTCCTCGAGCAATCAATATGAAATTCATAACCCGAAAATTCAACAAGTACCTTCAACAAAAAAAGTGGAAAGGGTAGAAGGTAATAGTTTGCTTTGGATGTGAAAAACCCAGACACACCACATTTGATTGTCCAAAAGCAAAGAATACATCAATAGCCTCTTAGAAGAAAGCATTCAATGCCACTTGGGGCGATAGTGATGAAGATTCATCTTCCAAAATTGAAGAAGTATTCAACTTTTGCTTCTTGGCCAAGAAGGACAAAGTACACAATTCATATAGCGACTTATATGATCATATTGATGATAATGATGAATTCCTTGATGTCTTTAATGAATTATTTGATGAATTAAATATGTTTAAATGTAAATATAAATTGTTAAAAAAGGATAATAACAATTTGATGAAAGAGCATGATAACATGGTTACATCTTTTGAAAATCAAATTGGTGATTTAAAAAACATGAATGAAAATTTGAATGCTACAATGAAACCTCTTGAGATTGATGTTAGTGAATTGAGGGTTAAAAATGATTATTTGAATTCTATTGTTTAGAAATTCATTAATGGTAGCAAAAATTTGAGTATTCTTTTTGGAAAACAAATGATTACATTTGATAAAGTCAGAATAAGCTATCAACCTTTTGCAAAGAAGAAAAATTATTAAATTTCTTTGTTTGTCCTACTATGTAATACTTGTAATTGTTTAGGATATAAATCATTTTGTTGTTCATTCAAATCAAATGACAAAATGATTAGTTCTAAATTTGTTTGGATTTCTAAAGGAAACCAAACCAAAAACTCAAGGACTCAAAAAGATTTGGATTCCTAAGAAAGTCAATTGAGTCTTGTTTTAGGTTGGATTATCTCTCATTCAAATAAAGGTTTTTGATATTGAATGATGGGAGACTTCTTAAAGTATGCATATTAGTTTTTTTTATATATTTTATACTCTTGATTTACATTGATCTTCAAGTGGTATAAATCTTACAATTGATATCTATTGATGAAAATTGAATGTTTACAATTGTATCAACCCAACAATTGGATTTATAAAATGTGATAATTGGGTTGGTTTGTTGTTTTTTGGTACTTGGGCATATCCCCTTTGATTGAATTAGTATATTGACATAAGAGGAGAAATATCTTTAAGTTAAATGATATTTTTTTGGTATCAAAGATTTATACATTTTGATTCCTACAATTGGTATTCAAAGAGAAAGAGGAAAATGAAATATTTTTTTAACATAAGATAAGGGGAGAAATTTCTATGGGATTTTTTTTTTTAATTCTCCTACTTTAACCCTCAATTAATTATGTTTGATAAATGTCAAAGGAGGAGATATTTGAATGATTTATTTTGATTTTCTACTTACCCTCAACTATGTATTTTTTGGATAATGTCAAAGGGGGAGTAATACTCTTAAATGATTTGAGCTAAATTGAATTATTTTATGTATTTGATTTTGATTGTGGTTTCTCCATTAATTTATTTTTTATAATGCCAAAGGGGGAGAAGAAAGTGATATTAAGTTATGATTGTGAGAATAACATGAATTACATGAACAAAAGGAAAGATAAATTGCATAACTGGGGGGGGGGAGGGGGAGAAATTATAATATGCAGTACATTATGCTTTTGCTTAAGGAGTATCGTAAACAACTTAATATATATTTGTCATCATAAAAAAGGGGGAGATTGTTAGCCTAAGAGACTTTAGGCTTATTTGTTTTGATGATGAGTGATTTAGTTGTTAAATAAGTTGTTTATGAATTGTATAAAATTTATTTGTTTATCATTATGTTTATAATTGATTTTCATTGGAAATACCCCTTAATAAGGGTATCAATTTGTACTAATATGTTTATTTAAGTCCATGTAGCTAATGGTTAAGTTTGGGGACTTAAAAACATCATAATGTCCAAAACATAGAGTAGAGGTCAATTGGCCAGTTGACCAGTTTGCATCAGAGGCAAAACAATAGAAGAGTGATTGCCTGGAGAAGAAGCACGGTCGATAGGAGAAACGATAGATTGCTCAACATATGATGAAGTGCAGAAGAGTGGTTGACCAGAACAAAGAAGATGTTGACCAAAAATTGGAGAGAGTCGAGGCATTTCTTGCAATATGTTTAAGCGGTCGAACGGAGACAAAGAAGCGGGTGACCGCACCGACAAAGAACACAACAGTAACATTCTAATGGTCAGAAAGCGGTTGACCAGACAAGAGAGTGGTCAACTAGTTGAACAGTTTCTATAAATTGAAGCACTCTGAATTGAAGTCAAAAAGAGAGAATCGTACACGAATTCTCATCAACAATTGAGTGCTTAGCCTAACTCTTCTACTCCTAAAATTGAAAGTTTTCATTTAAAGAATTAGGTACCAAAGTTGTATTTACACTTCCACTTATTGTACTCAATCCATAGCATCTAGGATGACGTCTCGTAACAGTCAAGTGAAAATGGTGACGCCTCGTGAATAACTGGAAAGGGTGACGCCCTGTGAATAGTCGTGTAAAGGCTTATTGACACCTGTGAAGCATAATCATCACTAACTGGGAAGGTTAGGTGATTAGGGAATCTCCAAGGAGAAACCTTGAAGCGTAGACATAGGTGGGTTTGCCGAACCGTGTTAACAAGTAGGTGTCATCCCTCTATCTCATATCTCTTTATATTTGCTATTGCTTGCATATGTATTAGTGTTAAATCACTTATGGATAGAATAATCAACATCGGTCCAACACGTGTCTTCAATTATCGAGATGCATAAGCAAACACTATATTTTGTTGCATCAGCACATAACCTAAACCACTTCCCAATGCATCAGTGAATACTAGATACAGAAAATTTTCATCCGGTACTTCCAAAACTAGAGCAGGAGTCAATCTTTTCTTAAGCTTGTCAAAAGTTATTTGACATTTGTCATCCCAAATAAACTTCTTAATTTTTCTTATTAACTTAGTTAAAGGCATAGCAATGGAAGAAAAGTTTTTTTACAAACCGATGATAATAACCAACCAAACCCAAGAAACTTCTTACCTCAGTGACATTTTTGGGTGGCCTCCAATCCAACAAAGCCTCAACCTTGGCTAGATCCATTGATATACATCCTGAGAAAACACATGTCCTAAAAAGTTTACCCCAATCATCCAAAAGTTGCACATTTTTCGCTTTGCATATAACTGATGTTCACGCAATGTCTCTAAGACAATTTTTAAGTGCTCTCTATGCTCATCATGAGTCTTAGAATATATTAAAATATCATCGATGAAAACCACAACAAATGTGTCAAGATAAGGCAAGAAAACTTGATTCATCAAGTCCATAAATGTAGCTGGTGCATTAGGTAATCCAAAAGGAAGCACCAAAAATTCAAAATATCCATATCGAGTCCTGAAGGCCGTTTTAGTGATATCCTCCTCTTGAATCTTCATCTGGGGATAACCCGACCTCATTTCAATCTTTGATAAATACATATATCCTCCCAGCTGATCTAACAAGTCGACAGTTCTCGGCAATTGGTATCTATTCTTAACTATCATTTGATTCCACTTTCTATAATCAATACACATATGAAGTGAACCATCCTGTTGCTTTGCTAACAAAACTGGGTCACCTCAAGGAAAAGTACTATTTTGGATAAATCTTTGTGCAGTAAATCATCCAATTTAGTTCTCAACTCACTTAGTTTAGCAGGAAAGATGTGGTTTGGACCGGTAGAAATCAGAGTAGTGTTGGGAACTAAATCAATGGTAAACTCAATCTCATGATCAGGTGGTTACTCAAACAGATCCTCATGAAAAATATCAAGATAATCACAAACTATGAACGTCTCAAAATCCTGTATGACCGTAACAAGACACTCTTGTAAATCTCCAATCTCCTCTGACTACCAAGATAGACTAGTAGAATAGAATTAATAGGGGTTACATGATTATCACATGGATGCACTAAAACATTTTCGTTCTCTAACATAAGGGTTACTTTTCTTCTTTGACAGTCAATTTTTACTTTATAATGGCCCAACCAATCCATACCTAGAACTACGTCAAACTAATCCATAGGTATTACTATAAGATCAACCGATAGTTTGTTCCTGTACAACATGAGGGTAGCAGACCAAATAAAGGAATTCATTTCATAATTGTTATCCATAGGGGTACTTAAAATCAAAGGAGTACTAACTTTTCAACTTCTAAACCCATAGCACGAACAAACATTACAGATATGAAAGAGTGTGTAGCTCTAATATCAAACAATACATGCATTGCAGTATTAAAGAAAGAAAGTGTACCTTCAATAACACCCCGACTAGTTTGATCAGGTACTTGAAACCCTGCAACTACATATGCTTGGCCAGTCATTTTCTCATTCTCTTTCTTGTTTTTGTCAAAACCACCTCTAGATGAACTAGAAATTGATCCAACAACGTGACTAGAAAATATAATACCCAAAATTTTTACAAATAGTTTAATTAAGTAATACAAAAATTTAGAATTTAATAGATTAATTATTGTAATTGAAGAGTTTTAATGAAAAAGTTAAAATAGTAGAATTATTAGAATTATTGAAATTAGTAAAGATTAAATAAAGAATTTTATTTTATAGGTAATAAAATAAAATGAGAAATTATTAAGGAATTAGGAAAGATTAAGAAAATAAGTAATAAAATAAAATAAGAAATATAGAGTATTAGAAAAACTAAATATAGGAGAACTAGTAAAGAATATTGTGAAATAATACGGTTAAGGAAAAATATTTAATTAATAATTTAATAGTTTGATTATGAAAAATTAGGAAATGACGTGTAGGAGATCAGATGCTTCAGGAGCCATCATATGAGATTTAGTAACGACTGAGCTTGTTTAGGGTAGAGAAAGATGCTTCGTGGAAGTGTTTGATGTGGGAGGACACTAGACCGTTAGATCGGTTTAGCAGATGCTTTAGTAGGAGTGTTTGATGCATTTGATTGCGGGAGTGTTCTAGACCGTAAGAATAGATTACTAGAGGAAACGGGGATCGTTAGATATAGGAAAGATTCTTCTACAGAAAGAAAAGATGTTGTCCGGGAGCGTTAAGTAAATAGGATCATCATCGTTTCAGGTCATTACGTGTTTCTGCGACAACATTTGTGTCCACAGCAACATATTTAGGTGATATGAACGGTGTCGTTTGGATTTGTAATGTCTCGGTTAGCAACGTGTTTGTAACGCCCCATTTAAAAAAAAAACATATTTTCTATGAGATTCTCGTGATATATTTTTTTCCTTTAAAATCCCTAATATTAAAACTTGTCACTTAAAATCATTTGAAATAAAGTATTCCTTTTAGACCAATCACTAAACCAAATATTTATAAAATCTTTGGAATCATGTACTTGTCATTTAAACATCATTGGGATGAAACCATACTTAAAACCTTTACAGCGGAAGACTTTATCAATGAAAATACATTTCTTGCCAAAACGTAAGCTTTTAACACTCCTTTACGATTTCATAAAAATACCCACTTCATAAAAACAATAAGAGAAAAACCTTGGAATTATCAAACAACTACCAAGTCTTCATCATGAGCAAGCTCCCTCAACGTGCATTCACATTAGCCATTTCTGCTGTAATATCCATACCTACAATGCAAAGCTCATTTATAAGTCTAAGAATTAGCAAGTAATGCATGTGAGTGTGAACATGACATGTTGTGACATTTATTTATGTTTCTTTTCCTCTCTTTTCTTTTTCTTTCCTTTCATTTCTTTTCTTTTCTTTTCTTTTCCTTTCTTTTTTTTTCTTTTCTTTTCTTTCCTTTCACTTTTTGGATATGAGTAGGCACGATAGTGGGGCACACACTACGTTTCTCCACGCCCTTTTTGGGAGAATCAGATTCCACGCCCTTTTGGGATTCCTCCATTAACTATTGTGCAATTTAATGCACAACAACCTAGCAAATCTCTGTGCCAGTCAACCTCAGGTTGTGCAGGAATGAGTTAACATAATTATGTCCCACTAGCTCACCCTTTTGGGGTAGCCTATCCTCAGTCACCATTTACGTACTTTCTTTCTTTCTTCTTTCTTGCTCTTCATCTTTCTTTTACTTTTCTCTGAGAGGTGTTGGAGATGTTAAAACTAGACGAAGGTGCACAAGGGGGCCAATCATAGCACACACAAGAGGCGGCCACCTCCTGACACACACCTCAGGCGGCCATCCCTTAGCACCCACCCAGGTGACCGACTCAAGAGCTCACACCTACAAATGTCTATTTACGTACATTTCTTTTGCTTTGATATTAAATGGGTAACCATTCAGCCCAAGTAGGTAGTCCGTTTGGGTGAACATCCAGCATGAACTTCTTTTTGGGCTAGCGTCCCATACCACTAGGCCAAAACACATCCACTTGGTATGGATGGGCACCCAATTATATTTCATGCATTTATCCCTCGTCTTATCTTTCCTATATGTTGACCATGGATGAACCTACCTCATAATGCAACATAAAATAAGACACAATGAATAAGGCAGCATATCCTCAAAAATCTATCAGAAAATAGTAAACAACACATCCTCAAAAGAATAGACATCAAACCGAAATCAAACAATCAAGTCCTCGGGAGTTTCTAAATGACAGTAATCAAGACAGAACTCAGTAACTACATATCCTCAACCATTCCTTTGTAAAATAGTAACACATAACACAACCAATCCATAGAGTACAAATCCTCGAGAGTTATTAAATATAAGCAGTGAACATATCCTTAAGTGCTACCGTTAATAAAACTGTAAAGAAACAGAGAGTAGAACAAACCACCTAGCACTTTGCATTGTAGGGCCAAGAGGCCAAAATACATGCAACATTACTTACAGTGATTGGCATATGTGGAAGAAAATCCTTGACTCAGCTCGGACTGATTCACCGACGTTAAAATCCGTTCCCTTGGTGATGGTCTCTAACTCAGGTTACTACAACCGTCCTCGATTAAATAGTCCTCTCTTCCTCAAGATTTTTGCTATTTATACCAACTATTAGGGCGTAAAATAATGTTCGCGGGTCTCCTCCTTCGAGACGACGTTGACCAGAAGAACCAGAGTCGCCATTTGCCGATGGACGCCCCCATACCTTTTAAGGACGTCCCTTGCTCCATGTCTAACATCTCTCACTAATGACGGATGTTCCTCACGCATATCCTACGGTTTTAACTTTGTTCATTTCCTCATCTGATGGTCATCAAACACGTCTAATTTCCTTGTAGATTCTCACGTGCCTTGCACGTGGCGTCCCTCTGAAATGAACAACCCTTTTAAACAATAGACGTCCCTCATGTACATCTGACAGTCTTAACCTTGATCGCTCCCTTATCCGACAGCCATCCATACACGTCCATTTCTATTAAATTTCCCGCGTGCCCTGTATGTGGCCCCATTTTTTTTTCTTAGAGTTGAACGTCCCTAGCCCATATGGGACGTCTCTCTTGGATAACGGATGTCCCTCTTATACAACGAACATCACTCTCACACATCCTACGACCTTAACCACGTACACTCCCTCATCCAACGGACATCCTTGCGTGTCCTTTTCCATTAGATCCCCACGTACCTTGCACATGGCCCCGTCTTTATTTTAGCGTCAGACATCTCTTATAAACAACGGATGTCTCCCGCTCACATCCTACAGTCTTAACCTTGTTCGTTCCCTCATCCGACGATCCCTTTTTACTCCCCTCATATAACCCCACGCCATTCTCCAGTAGCTAAAAATAAGTTTCTCCATACAGCACTTGCATACTTACACTACAATAATACTTCCCTGCTGCGAGCGTACAACGTATATAATATCAAAATCCCTATCCAACCAAGTATTCCCAAAAATGAATCATAAGCCACAATTCAATAGGTAACCTATATATATATCCTCCCAATCATCATAACTAACAACGAAACTTTCATCCTCCAAGTATCCTTTAATGCCTCAAGTGAAATACACAATAAAACTCAATCAACCATCTATTATTCTCAACCAAGTTCATTAACAACCGTAACAAAAAATAAATAACAAAACCTCAACCCACAAATGATCAATCTCAAAAAAAATCTGCTAAAAATTCAAATCAATAAATTATCAACCATGTGAGTTATTCCTTCACAAAACTTAACATTCATGTCAATTATAAATTTTTAGTCGTTACAACCCTTCCCTCGTGATTTAAAATTTTGTTCCCAAAATTTTGTCATCCTAGTTAACTTCTTATACCCCCCGTGTTGTGATTCCTTAATCTTAAAAGATTAGAAGACTCATGTGGCTTCCCTTCTTAACTCGACAATGATTGAGGATCCTCTCCTCCACTTGCACGACTAGTTGAGCAAAATCCTTAATCATGTAAAATTCTCATATGCTAGTTGTCCGTAAACAACACAAGATGACCCCTAACGATTCTCAAAGCATTTTGAAACTTATCTTCTCCTTGTTGTCTAACGAACAACTTTCCTCTCTTACTCAAATCCTCATTATTTCTGTAAATGGAGAGACCTTCATAAAGACTTGGTCTCCCATGCTAATTTCAAGCCAACGCCGCTATCTTAAGTTCAACTCTTCTTACGTGCAAATGTAATTTAAGCTCTTGTGGTCCTGGAAAATAATCACGCACTACAGTCCTTAATATACAACTCCTTCGTGTTTTCAGTACTAATTTGTTTGTGAGCTGCATAACATGACCCATATCAGTATCCAAAATGTTTCCAATCCTTCATTTCCTAATGGTTGCCTAAGTCCTTGGCCTCCTTGACTCAATCAAAATTCATGTGTTCATGATTCCTTGTCTTGCCAGTCTTCCCATCTTAAAACCTTAGATAGATCGATCACTTCAGTACCAAAATATTGAGGTTGCTAATAAATATGCCTAACTCTTCCATCTAGCAGCAATATTGCACAACGCCACCAAAAAATCCTGTTTAACACCTCTTTATGCTGCTTTCAAATTAATTCTAATCAAAGTATAACTCCTCGCACAACTCCCCCATCCTTAGGGCAAGTCAATTTGTCCTAGGTTACGTGACCAAAATCCACTCCTATGATTCCCAGACACTTTTTGGTTCTAATTCCACCGGACAGGTTTCCTTTTGTACTTTTTGCACCATGCAACCAATAGTTCCCCGATGCTTAGTTCTAACTTCACTGGTCTTATAAAATCATGTCTCATACTTACTCGTCATTTCTCCACTACATGGAAGGTCTCTTAACTGTTTATTAATGTCGGCCAAGATTCTGACAACCCACTTAAACCCAGTAGACTCACTCAACCAAATCCTCAAAGTAAACCAAATCCATATACAAAATATCACTTTAATCTAATCAACAAATCCTTCCATTTTACCAAATTTTCAGATACTTAGTACAGAAATAACAATAAACATAAACAAGCCATAATGCTCATAACCTTGTGATGCAAACCTAATGTGCATTCGAATTATATATTCCGTACACTAGGTAAATGCATTGCATGACAACGAATTGTTCCTCAGGGTAGGTCTTATCATCACCTCTTCCTAGATCCTTTGCATATTCCTTCTAGTCTAACACCGGAAGTAACCCTCAATTAGTCCTTATGTTTGAATTTACAAATTTTTGGAAATTTCTAATTTATCCAACTTAGACTACAATTACATTCATCCATCTTAGGAATGGTCTCCTTCGTCAAACATTTGTTCCCGAAAGGTTGACTCAATTGAGTGAAGTACTCATTATTACTTTATTTATTTAGTTTTCTTATTCTTCTCGTCTCTGAACGCCCATAATCATGTTGAAATCCAAGCAAGAACACTCATAAACTTTTTTTTTTTGAACACTCAAATTTGATCCTCAATACTCCAAGTTTATTCCTTCCATCCATGATACTAGTCTTCACCTTCTTAAGTCCTCACCTACTACTCCTTGCCACCTGCTCTAGTAGCTCATAACTAGTATCATCTCATCAATCCTTGAACTCGAATGGGTAACTCATCCAACATTTACAACCTATTGCATTAAAGAGCCACAACAGCAAATCACATCTAGAGATACCACCAACATTTTATACAAGGTGACTCCCTTGTTAAGCTTTGTCCTTTCAACAATTCCGACTTCGAGACCCGAACATTGTCATTACAAAATTTGTCCTCTCCTTCAATGCCTTAGGAATTTCTTGCATCTCCATAGCCCATCCAATATTTCTAGAATGCTCGTTACATATTTCTATGATGGTCTAGTTAAATCCTAAAAATCTCTTGACCTACTCCCATAAATTTCCTCCTTGGGTAACCTTTGACATTATGGGTTACTTGCTCCACCATAAACCTCGAATCCTCATCCACACTTGGTTCTTATTTGAAATTCATCCCACTTTATTGGATAAGTCATCTGCCTTTGATTTACGGGACTTACATGATATTAAAGAATACACTTAACATGTTTCCATAAAAGACCAACATGTGATACCTTTTCAATCAAGGGTCACTGTTTTTTTTTTTTTTCCACAATTGTCATATCCATATTCACCCTTAGCTCTTTTTGTAATTAAATCCCTTTTTACTCGAGAAATGTCTCCTTAGGTTATCCAATAAAAGTTCCAATTCCACAGTGGTCGTATCACGTGACAACCTCTCCCAATTTGAATCTTTCATCCTTTAGTAGACGACTTTCCCATGACTAAGATGAGGCTAAGAGTCCTAAATTAGCCTTTAAATAACATGGTCACATCCATATTCACCTCGGCTATTTACGTACTTAAGTCGCTCTATTCTAAAAATATCCCGTTAGGTTTACTAATAAAATTCTTAGTTTACAATTAACATACGACACATCCACAAGTGTTTAATCAAAACCTTTTCATCCCACACTCAACTACCTATAGCAATAAAAAGACTCTAACTCCTAAAACAAAGTCTAACTTATATTCTATACTTTCTAGGTTTATTCCTTATTTCCATGGGATCAAACAATTACCCTAGCCTTATGAACAAAATAAAGTAGGCAAATAACAAATCCTCAAATGTCATATAATAAGGAATAAACAACTAAGCTATCATACACAATGTCAGATAATACTTACAGTTGATAAGGCTCCTCCATGCTAAGACTTAGGTTGTTGAATAGTCTACAGAATTGATTTTAAAAACATGGGGCTCTGATACCAAGTTGTAATGTCCTGTTTAAAAAAAAAACATAATTGTAGTAGATTCTCGTGATATATATATTTTTTCTTTAAAATCCCCAACATCAAAAATTCTCGCTTAAAATCATTTGAAATAAAGTATACCTTTTAGACCAATCACTAAACCATGTTTTTATAAAATCTTTGCAAATCATGTACTTGTCATTTAAACATCATTGGGATTAAACCATACTTAAAATGTTTACAGCGGAAGACTTTATCAACGAAAATACATTTCTTGCCAAAACGTAAGCGTTTAACAGGCCTTTACAATTTCATAAAAATATCCACTTCATAAAAACAGTAAGAGAAAAACCTTTGAATTAAGCAACAACCATCAAGTCTTCATCATGAGCAAGATCTCTCAACGTTCATTCGCATTTGCCATTTTCTCTGTAATATCCATACCTATAATGCAAAGCTCATCTATTAGTCTAAGACTTAGCAAGGGATGCATGTGATTGTCAACATGACATGTCGTGACATTTATTTCTGTTTCTTTTCTTTTTCTTTCTTTTCTTTTCTTTTCTTTCCTTTCCTTTTGCTTTTCTTTATCTTTTCAAATATGAGTGGGCATGACAGTGGGGCATACACTACATTTTTCCACACCCTTTTGGGAGAATTAGACTCCACGCCCTTTTGGGAGTCCAGACTCCATGCTCTTTTAGGAGTCCTCCATTAACTGTTGTGTAATTTAATGCACAACAACCTAGTGAATCTTTGTGCCACTCAGCCCTAGGTTGTGCCGGAAGCGAGTTAATGGACCTATGTTCCACTGGCCCAACCTTTTGGGGCTACCTGTCCTCAGTCACCATTTATGTACTTTCTTTCATGCTCTTCATCTTTCTTTTACTTTTCTCTGACAGGCGTTGGAGATGTCAAAACTTGACGAAGGTGCACAAGGCGGCCAATCGTAGCACACACAAGAGGAGGCCATCTATGACACACACCTCAAGCAGCCATCCCATAGCACCCACCCAGGCGACCAACTCAAGAGCTCAAACCTACAAATGTCTATTTACATACATTTCTTTCACTTTGATATTAAGTGGGTAACCATTCAGCCCAAGTAGGTACTTTGTTTGGCTGATCAGCCCACACGAACTTGTTCTTGGGCTAGCATCCCATACCACTAGCCCAGAACGCATACACTTGGCATGGATGGGCACCCAATTATATTTCATGCATTTATCCCTCGTCATTTCTTTCTTATATGCTGACCATGGATGAACCTACCTCATAATGCAACATAAAATAAAACACAGTGAGTAAGGCAACATATCCTTGAGAATCCATCCGAAAACAGTAAACAACACATCCTCAAAAGAATAGACATCAAACTGAAGTCAAACAATCAAGTCCTCGGGAGTTTCTAAATGACAGTGATCAAGACAGAACACAGTAGTTACATATCCTCGAGCATTGCTTTGTAAAATGGTAATAGATAACACAACTAATCCACATAGTACAAATCCTCGAGAGTTATCAAATATAAGCAGTGAACATATCCTTAAGAGCTACCATCAGTCAATAAAACCATAACCAAACAGGCAGTAGAGCAAACCACCTAGCACTTTGCATTGTAGGGCCAAGAGGCCAAAACACATGCAGCATTACTTACAATGATAACCAAATGTGGAATAAAATCCTTGAATCATATCAAATTGATTCTCCAACGTTGAAATCC
Organism: Begonia loranthoides; assembly: GCA_022433065.1. Lineage (NCBI taxonomy): Eukaryota > Viridiplantae > Streptophyta > Magnoliopsida > Cucurbitales > Begoniaceae > Begonia > Begonia loranthoides. The sequence continues at coordinate 14,097,246 of CM039479.1, read as the reverse complement.
ATTCCCTTCGCGATGGTCTCCAACTCAGGTCACTACAGCCGTCCTTGATAAAACAATCCTCTTTTCCTCAAGATTTTTTCTATTTGTACCCTCTATTAGGGCGCAAAATCATCGTTTACGGGTCTCCTTCTTTGAGACAACATCGCCCAAAAGGACCAGACTCCCCATTTGCTGATGGACGACCCCAGACCTTTGAAGGACATCCCTGGCTTCCTGTCGGACGTCTCTCACTAATAATGGACGTCCCTCATGAATATCCTACAGTCTAAACTTTGTTCACTTCCTCATTGACGGTCATCAAACGCGTCTAATTTCCTTGTAGATTCTCACGTGGTGTCCCTCTAGAATGGACGTCCCTCTTAAACAATGTACGTCCCTCTTGTACATTTTACAGTCTTAACTGCATTCACTCCCTCATCCGACAGCCATCCATACTCGTCCATTTTCATTAAATTTCCTATGTTCCCTACCTGTGGCCCCATTTTTTGACTTGGCATTGTACAACCCTCGCTGCTATGGGATTTCTCTCTTGGATAACGGACATCCCTCTTATACAATGGACATCCCTCTCACACATCCTAAGGCCTTAACTGCGTACTCCCTCATCCGATGACCATACTTGCGTGTGCTTTTCCATTAGATCCCCACAATGCCTTGCACATGGCCCCATCCTTATTTCAGCATCAGACATCTCTTATGAATGACGAACGTATTCCGCTCACATCCTATGGTCTTAACCTCATTCGCTCCCTCATCCGACAGTCCCTTTTTACTCCCCTCATATCATCCCACACCATTCTCTAGTAGCTTGGATTAGTTTCTCCCTACAACACTTGCATACTTACACTACAATAATACTTCCTTGTTGCAAGTTTACAATGTATATAATAACAAAATCCCTATCCAACCAAGCATTCCTAGAAATGAATCAAAAGCCACAATTCAACAAGTAACCTGTATGGATATATATATATATATATATATATATATATATATATCCTCCCTATCATCATAACTAACAAAGAAACCAAAATCCATGATTTATCATCTTCAAAGTATCATTTAAAGCCTCAAGTGAAATACAGAAGAAAACTCAATCAACCATCTATTATTCTCAACCAAGTTCATCAACAGCCGTAACTAAAAATAAATAACAAAACTCCAGTCCATAGATTATCAATCTCAACAAAAATCTGCTAAAATTCAAATCAATAAATTATCAACCATGTGAGTTATTCCTTCAAAAAACTTAACATGCATGTCAATTATAAATAACAAAACCCCAATCCATAGATTATCAAGCTGAACAAAAATTTGCTAAAAACACAAATCAATAAATTATCAACCACGTGAGTTATTCCTTCACAAAACTTAACGTACATGTCAATTATAAATTTTCGGTCGTTACAGTGTTAGTGGAAGCATTTGGATAATAATGTATGTTTATTATATTAAATTGGTGTTAATGGATGCTATTGCTCTGTTGTTGGGTTTTGACTCTGTACGTTGGTGATGTCCTTTGTGAGTTATGGCTTACTGATTGTAGCAAAGTGTTCACATTTAGATATGGTTGTCTGTTGGTTTAAAATGCTCTCTATTGATTGGGTGGAACTATTATGCGTGTGCTACTTACAGAAGGAAATAGGCGTGAGAATGTTATCAAAGATAGATTATTGTTAAAGAATATTATTGTGGTTTATAGAACTCGGTAAATGGGTATTGGAGAGGTGGTGTTGACGTTGTTGAGATTATTGAGTTGTTATTATTGATAATTAAATGTTATGGATTTGTGAAGGTATTGAAAAGGAAGAAGGATAAAGCGTTGAAACGCGTTACGGACAACAGGTAAGTGATACGCATGTGTTTTGGTCTTTGGGGCCCTACATCGCAAGAGTTAGGAATTGTATGGTGGTCGTTTACTACTTTAGTAGAATATTAAGGTTGTTTATTGCTTTATTAGAATAGCCAAATATTAAGTATGTTCCGAGAATTGTAATACTGCTTGCTGGGTATTTATTAAAATTAGATTTTTTTTAATGATATGTTTAATAGATGAGCATGCTAAGAGATTATAATACTGATATTATAGAATGTATGCATTCACGAGCATCATGAATCATGGTTTTCAAAAGAATATAAAAATGGTTTTCATACATGGTTTTGAAAAGGAAACAGAAATAGAATTTAAATGAATTAATAGAATAAATGTAAAAGAGATGATATGAGATATGGGCTTGTTAGTTGGTCCTTGGTTGGTGTCAAGACTGGCCAGCCAACGTGTGGGTGAGGCTGGTTTAGTACTTGGTGTGCACAGCCCCTAGTATGCAGAGGTCGTAGCCCAAGCCAAATGTTGTGCATTGTAGCGTACAGTAGCTAGCAGTGGTTTCAGTCATAGCTGGAGATGTTTATCCCTAAGGTTGGGTCCCTGTGTATTGGTGTACACAGTAGCTAACATGTAGTTCGATCGGAGTCAAGCCTTTATCACATAGTGAGTCCTCTATTGGAGCCGGGATGGACCGACCAATGGTTAGTGAGGCTGTTAAGCATTGCCATGTACAACCGCTAGTAGGTGAAGGTCGTAGCCAGAGCCACATGTTATGCGTCATAGCGTACAGCAGCTAGCAGATCTTTCGATTGTAGTCGAAGCTGCTATACAGGAGGTGTCGGGTTGCGTACATTGACGAATTGGCTAATGATTAGTGAGGCTCTTTAAGCCCTTGGTGGGCACGGCCGCTAGTAGGTGGAGGTTGTAGCCCGAGCCAAATGTTGTGCATTGTAGCATACAGTAACTAGCAGAGCTTTTGGTTGTAGCCAGAGCTGATATACCAGAGGTGTCGGGTCACAAAATGATGATAGAAATGGAAAACGGAAAAATACTAAAATGTAAAAGAAAAAGAAAAACCAAAGCAGAAACTGCATATGGATTTTAAAAAAGCAAGACACGTGCATTTTAGACTTTATTCTATATCACTAACTGAGCGTTAGGCTCATTAGTTTATGTCTTGCGATGTAGGTATACGCATGAGAACATGTGAACAGGTTAAGGAGCAGTTGAAGAAGAATTTGCACGCATAGATCTTGTGGTTGGCTAGGCTAAAGGTATTTAAAAAGAGAAATGATTCGAAAGAGATTTTGTAAAGTATTTACTTGTAAAAGAAAATGATTTTATTTATTTCTGCTGCGATTAAAAAAAAAGAAGTTTTATTAATTGCATTTTTAACTGACTTATTTTATTAAGTCTTCCGCTATTTTTATAAAAGAAAAATTTTTAAATTTCACGCATTTTCAAAAGATAATAAAAATTGGGTCGTTACAAGGTGTACCACTGAACTGACCACTAACTCCGCTCTAAGTGTGTCGACCTATGTTCGAACCCTTTCTTTGATTTTTCCTGGTCATTTTACCTCCCACTGGTTGCTCTTTATTCCCCTTTCCCTTATATACACCAAACTATTTTTCCATATCAACCTCAACTCATTGAGCAGCAATAACAACCTCTTATAGGAAGCTGAACTCAAATGTAGTTAACTTGTGTCGAATCTTAGGTCTTAATCTTGTCGTGAAGTTCACCATTCTTTCTACCGGGTCCATATCTCTGATATATTGGAAAAATTCTATGAACTTAGTGTAACATTCCAACAATGGCAAACTTTCCTGTTCCAAATTTTGATAGGCAATTATCATGTTCTGACGATGACCAACATTACAATAATTATCTCAAAAAATAGTTTTAAATTGACCCAGGTTACATTTGTAACGACCTGGTTTTTTCTTTCTTAAAATGTGTCATTTAAAAGCACTTTCTTTCTAAAAACACGTAAAATTCAACATTTGCTTTTATAAAAACAGCGAAAGACTTTTATTAGTAAAACCAGATAGTTGAAAATGCAGTAAATAAAATTTCTTTCTTTTATGAAACAATTACTTTACAAACCATTTTTTTTTAAATCTTTTAGCCTAGCCAGCCACAAGATCCGTGCGTGTAAATCCTTCATAAGCTGCTCCTTAACCTATTCTCGCATGTACCTACATCATAAAACTCAAACTATGAGTCTAAGGCTTAGGAAGTGATGTAAAATAAAATATGCAATACACATGCAGCTATTAAAACACGTATGCAGTTTTCTGTTTTTGTTTTGTGTTTCCGTTTTCCTTTATCTTTCTGTTTTCTATTTTTGTTTTCTATTTCTGTTTCCTTTATCTTTCTATTTTCCTTTATCTTTTCGTTTTCTGTTTCTATTTTCCATTTCCGTTTTCATTTATTTTTCTATTTTATATTTTTGTTTTCTGTTTCCAATTTTGTTTCAGTATCTTTTCCGTTTACATTATCCGCTTTTGTTGCTGAGCTCATGCTTGCGGACCAACCACACGGCTTTGTTCTGGGCTGGGCTCACGCTTGCGGACCCCAGAATGCATCTATTCACTATTCTGCCTTTGGTATTCAACTCAAACCTCAACCATTGGGGGACAAATCCACCCAAAAGCCAAAGCCTCTAACCATGGGGACCTCATCCATCAAGCCTCTATTCATGAGTTTAAGTTCAACACCAAAGCCTTAACTATCTAACATTGGAACACAACTCAACCATTGGAGGAACAATCCACCCAAAGTCTCTAACTATGGGAACCACGTCCACTAAGCCTCTATTTATGAGTTACGTACCAAAGCTTTAACTGTTTAACATTGGAATGCAATTAAACAATTGGGGGAAAAATTCACCCAAAGCCTCTAATTATAGGGACCACGTCCACCAAGCCTCTATTTATGAGTTACATGCCAATGCTTCAACTGATTACCATGGGAACAACGTCCACCAAACCTCTCTACAACATTGGGAACTTATTCCCAAATCCTCAACATATACATTAACTTCTTAATTTCCTTTATCTTTTTTTTTTACTTTACTTTGCCATTTATCATTTAATATATATTTTCGTTTTCTTTTCAAAAACCATGATTAAAATCATTTTCATATCGTTTTGAAAACCATGATGCATGAGTGCGTATGAATGCATACAATACTATATCGTCAAAGCATGATCAGTATCAATCATATAATCTTCAAGCATTATCCATATCAAATCCTTAACTTAAATCTATAAACACATCATTAAAAGAACTTAATTCTAATAAACACACAGCAAGCATCGATATATCCTCGAAACATAATCAATATTTTTAATATTCTAATAAAACAGTAAACAATCAGCAAACAATTTCTAACTCTTGAGATGCAGGCCCCAAAGACCAAAACACATATAATATCACTTACCTGTCTATTTTCAATGCAATTTAGTACTAATTCTTATCTTTCCGAGTGTTCCTGTGTACCTTTAAATAATAAAACTTATTCATCAATAGTATCCTTCCATTCATTTTATTAAAGTATAAGCAGATCATAACAGAGTTTAAACCCACAATCTCCAAAACATATATATCCAAACGGTAAAACCCATTAAAACCAACAGAGCATATTTCCAACTCATACCAATCATAAACAACCACCCAGTAGTGAACAATCCTCAACAGAGAACAACTACATCAATAATAACCAATAGTAGTTACTGAACTTTAAAAAAAATAACTCCGAACAATATACAGTAAGCATGAACACAACAGAGAACAACCAGAGAACAACTTAAATCCTCAAAACCGTGAACCACATAGACATTCCAACGAGGAAGCAATTAAATAGAGAACCATATTCAATCAATAGAGTACGTTTCATCACAAACAACATTATTAACATCCTTCATTTTCATCCTCTACCTTTTACTTAACTTTTATCTAAAAATCCATAACTTTAAGGGAAGGAAATCATCTTACCGGAGGTTCACCCGAGAAGATAGCAGCTCATCAACATCCAGATTCTTCCCCCTTCCTTTTTCCTCTTCTTCTTTCCCCAGAGCTTCTCTGGTCTCAATTTCTCTCCAGAAGCATAGAATTCTCACTCTGTCTCTTTCTCCCTTTCTCTCTTTCTCTTCACTTCTCTCTACCTATCTCTCTTCCCCTCTGTTTCTAATTCTCCAGAGACTTCTCCTCACTCCTTCCTTCATTTTGTTTTTCTCCTTTATTTCCTCGGCCTTTTTCTTTCTTCCAGAACTCCCATGGATTTCTCCTCTTTTCACCAGAGAGCTCTAACTCTCGTCTCTTTCTCTCATGCTCACCAACGAGCTTCTATCTCTTTTTCTTCTTCATGGATGTGTTCCATATAAGCCTCACATAATCCCCTTAAATCTCACCTACCACTTCTAATGAACTGCCATGTGTAAAGTAGGAGGACGTGGAAAATTCATAGAAAGTATCATATCAGGATTCATATTTTCCCATGAAATCACGCGAAACCGGTCGAGTAGCCGGTCGTGCAACCCAAGCCATGCTCAACAACCAACAGGCTTAAAAAACTCATTCTGCATAATTCAGTGAATTCGCTCGATCATATGATCGACCTCAACTCAAGAGTAATGGTCGATCCGGTATAACTTCAAAACCCGATCAGCTATGAAACCGGCTGATCGTGCACAATTCCTCCCGATCGATCATCGATCAGCCACTCCAACGGCTTTGCCTCTGTAATATTTTCTAGTCGATAATACTCGACCACTCTATTGACCACCTCAGAAGAATCTGTAATATCCGACTTTTCATACCAGGATTTCCTCAATTGGATAATTGAGGAATTATTTGATGGTGGATTAATTAAATAAAAGAATTAGTTGAATAAAGGATAAATGAAATTAAAATTTAATGGAGAAATCAAATAATTTAAATGGGATTATTATAAAAGAAAATTTGGGTTAAAGCGGGGAAGGAGTTGAACCAGTTCAGCTGAAACGGTTCGGGCTAAGGGATGGTTTGTGGTTTGGTTTTGAATCAAAAGAAGAAAGGGGAGAATTATGTTGGTCTGTGATTTTTGGGGATAGAGATTGGAGAGGCTTCTGGAGAATTGGAAAAGAGGGAGATCGGGGGAGTGAGACCAAGCGATCGGGAGATCGGGGATGACGAGTGAGCTTGGGTGTGCGGCTGAAGATGGTGGATTTCTGGCGAGCGACGGTGGGTTAGAGCTCAGAGATGCGGGGACGAAGGACAAACGGTGAAGTTACGATTCTTTTCGCGACTGACCGAGGTAAGTTGCGATTGTTGGTGCCTTGTTGATTTTGGATAATCGGAGGTGGCGATTGGCAGGGTTGGAGTGGCGATGATGGCATGGCTGCCACCGAAGCTTTGGGTTGGCAGATGCAGGGGACTTCAGTTTGTAATGGAATCGGCTGGAGGTTGGTTGCGGTTCGGTCTAAACCAGTTCCATCCTCTGGTTCTTGCTCTGGTGAAGGACAGTAGCGTGCGACTTCAGAAGATGAGAGGGAGGATTTGAACGACGAAGCTAAGATTCGAAAAATCAGGATCTGTAGCCGGATATCATGGGATGTTCAATTCATCCCTTTGATCTTGTCGTCCGAGTATAAATATGGGACGATTCCAGAAGATTAAAGGAGAGTATTTGGGCATTTGCATTGCAGAGAAGTGAAAGGGGAAGCAGAGCTGAGTGAGTAAGCTGTGTTCTCAGGTGTGGGCTTCAGTTGACAGTGTAAAGCAGGGTGTGGGAACTCCCTGTTCGGGTCTCTATGGTGAGAGCAATTTCTTTGTTCCTTCTTATGAGTTTTATGTGAAGAATGAACTGTAGGAAATAATTGATATATGGGTGTGGTGCTCTATTTTGTTAGTCGTTATTGTTGGATTGAAAAGCCTGTTTGTTGTGGGATGTCTACTACTGTAATAGATATTTATTATGGAATAAAAAGATGAGAAATGTAGGGCATGGGTGTTTGATTGTTAGCTTTGTCCGTTTGGATGATTTCCTTAATAGCCACTAATGAAATTTGTTTTCTATGATGTTTGTGCTCACCATATTGCTGTATGAACTCCAAGCTGTGAATTTGTTTTTGGTTGTTATATTTTGTTAGTGGAAGGTTATGGTTCTATGATATTATGTGAGTAGTCTTTATTGTGTTTTGTACTCCACAGTTGGTATTGATGGATGATTTTAACTGCTACCCTTCTATTTGAATGATGTTCTCTGTTAAGATGGAAATATGCTCTGTTGGTTGCTACTTCTTATTTTGCGAAGTGATGCTTGTTACTAAAGTTCTCTTTGTTGCTGATAATGGATATGCTCTATTAATTGTGAGGATGTAAGGTTGAGTTGAGGAAAGTGTTGTTTTGTTAATTTGGAAGTGCTTATGCGGTTGGCTTGTGAGTTATGTTCTATAATTGATTTGGTTAATAATTTGTGCTCTCTTGTTGGATTAGCCATTGCTCTGTTGATTATTTAAAATATTATGTTAAGAAGCATGTTAAGTCATAGAATATATTAATTGCCCTATTGATGATATGCGAAGAATAATTTGTATATTAATATTGGGCGTTGGTATTTATGAGTCTATAACCTATTGGGATGAGTTATGTTCTTTTTGGGGTTGTAACGGGTTCCTAGAATTATTATACGATTAGTTGAACCTAGATTATGAAACTAAGTAACGAATAAGAATTAAGGATAGGAAAAGATGTGGAGATTAATAAGTTAATTAATTGATTAGATTAATGATTGAGTGTTATTAAATTGTGAAGATACTAAAGAATGAAGAAAAGGATAACGCATAAGCGTTGAATGCTTTAAGCAATCGAGGTAAGTGATATGTGTGCTTTGGTCTTCGGGCCTTACATCGTAAGAATAGGATATACATGTTTCGTTGTTTACAATTTTTAAAGCATGTTTCATTATTTACAGTTTTTAAAGCTTGTCTACAGTTTTTCCAGCACGTCTACCGCTTTCTCAACATGTTTTTAGTTTTATAGCACATCTATAGTTTTAATAGCATGTTTCGTTGTTTACTGTTTTTATAGCATGTCTATAGTTTTTAATAGCAGGTTTCGTTGTTTATAAATTTTATAGCACGTTCTATAAATTATATGTTTATTTAGATTTCCTTAAAAAGATGTTAGAAATTGTATGCATCACAAGCATTATGCATCACAATTTTTCAAAGATTACGAAAATGATTTTTTATGCACGGTTTTAAAAAGGAAAAACGGAAAACAAGAAGAAGTACGAATGAACGATTAATGAAAGATAAAGGCTCTTGTAGTCCGGTAGGATAAGCCTGGTACAAGAATAAAAGATAAAGAAAAGATAAAGGTTTCTATGGTCACGTATATCACGCCTGGCACAAGAAGAAAAGAAAAGAAAAGTAAAGTAAAGTAAAGAAAAAAAATATGAAAAGAGAAACGGATATGGATACGGGAACGGAAACAGAAACAGAAAGAAAGTACGTAAGTAAGAAAAGATAAAAGATAAAAAAAAAAAAAAAAGAGAACGAAAAGAGAAACTAAACACGGTTTTAAAATGGCACAGTATGTGCATGTAGCATATTAGATATTATCACTTACGGAGCGTTAGGTTCATAGTTTACTATTTGCGATGTAGATATAAGTACGAAAGAATAATAAACAGATTAAGGAGCAGCTGATGAAGGATTTGCACGAGCAACACTTGTAGCTGGTTAGGTTAACGAATGTAAAGAGAAAACGAGTTTTATAAATATAATATAAACTGTTTGTTCATTAATCTTTAAATGAATTGTTTACGCTTCCACAATGTTTTTAAAGAAAAAAGATTTCATAAATAAAGTCTTCCGTTGTTTATAACAATTTTAGTAATAAGTCAAAGTAAAAGGGATTTTAACGGTTTGATTTTCAAAAAAGAACTCTGATGTTTATTTAAAATATTTTTCTCTATTGTTTTATAAAAGGAAAATAAAAAGTTTTAAATTTCACACGATTTTTAAGGTAAGAAAAACTAGGTCGTTACAGTGCCTCTGTAATATTTAGCGGTCGACCAAATCTTAGCCTCTCGACTGCTTCGTCGACCACAGAACTAAGATGTAATCTGTAATATATTTTGGTCGATCTTTTCAACCGCATTCCTGACCGCTTCGTCGACCGCAAAACTTGGGAGCACTCTGTACATTTTGTGATTGATCAATAGGTTGACCATTTCCACTGTGTAATCGACCTTTTCTCTTGCTTTCTCATTCCTTAACTTCTCTAAGTCCCAATATGATACATATTCACTACATGGACTTAGATAATTATGTTAGACAACATTAACACCCGTATTGAGGGTACTTAACACTTTATATATTTCACTTCTTTCCACTGTAACATTCCATGGCCATTTTTGTTAATCTAAACACTTTTTCAATAACTTAACTATTTTCTAATTAATAATCCACCACTTAACACGTAATAATCTTCGATATTCCACAATTATCATTTTTTGTCTAAACTTAATTTTGGGTATTACAACATTACTACCGAATATTCCAATCTTAGTGATTTCCACCAAACTTCAGCCATTTTCTCAAAATAAAATGTTGCAAACCCAACCCAGTACTTAGTTGGAACACCAATAGTAATAAAAATTTTCTACAGCATTCTTAAACAATTCTAAGAATCTTGAGGGTCAGCACTACCCACAAACAACGGTGGGTTTAAACATCCAAATTGCATAAAGAAATTCATGTGGTGTGACTCAGGGTCTTGACTACCACTTACTCTTTAAAAATTCTGTAATACATCTCTCAAAGCTAACATAAGATCAATAGGCTGCGATTCATCCGTGTGCACAGTAGGAGCTACAGGAATACGGCTTCAAGGAGCTCTCCTTAGAGGTATTTTCAAGAATCTGAAAATAATTCACATTGTAAGTTGTAACTCATCCTTAATCATAGTATTTATGATTTCTTAAACCCTTCTCACTATCTATGTTATTGAAGTCACTTTTTAAGATGGAACCTGACTTTGATACCAAAATTTCTGTCACACCCCAAAGGGAACTCAAGACAAAAAGGGGAATGACCAGACCCTAAATGGACCAAACCGTTTCACCAATATCTTAAATTCTTAATATAATAGCGGAAGATATAAAGTTAACTTACAAACCAGACCTATAAATTAAAAGGTCCAATCGTGACATTTAGAGAGTGTAAGAAAAAGATCAAGGCCCAAAAGGAAATAAAATTTAAAATAAAACAATTTTAAGTGCTAACCTCACAAAAAATAATATGATTAAATCTACCAAAGAAATGAAAAATCTAGGTTGCTCAGGGAACCCTTCAAATCTACCATTGCGATGGCAACTGAGACTCAATTTGGTTATTTACTAAAAGAGAGAGTCAAATTTAGAGTGAGTCAACTAAACTTAGTAGAGATTATATTTTATGCTCGGCATTGAGTTATAAAAATATGTGTGCAAGCCATATATATATTATAACGAACACTATGTATGAATGAAAGAGTTAAAATTGAGCAAAATAATTAAATAACAAAAATAAACAACGACAATACTCAAGCGATCACAATAGGCCAAACAACTTTGATAAGGTTTAGGGTTTTGCGCCTACAGACACGACACATACAGGTGTCTCATTATTCTAGTTAACAATAGTGCATAAAAGTAAATGTAAATATAACTGAACATAACATTAAATTAAACATGTGCTTTGTGTAGGACCGATGCATGCCTATAGAGGGGAGGGGGGGAGGGAGGTGAATTAGGTGTACAAACATTTTTCATGCAATATTTTAATCTCTAAACTATAAGTGATTTATCAATAAGTATACAATCAAATATAAACAAATATAAGAGTAAAGGAATAGAGAAAGTGCAAACCCAAATTTGTTCATGCGGTGGTCTCCAGCCTAAGTCTGAGCTCCAAGTTTCTGACTTAGAGATCCTTAATCACCTAACCACCCCGGTTAGTGATGATTGACTTCACGTGTGTCAATCTGTAATGACCCGGATTTTTCGTAAATCGTTAAAATACGTAAAAGTTTGAAATTTTTTTTTTTAAAACAAAACGTATCAGAGTGCGTCTAACTGGATCACTACTGACTCTTTCTTTAAACTCGTTATAAAAACCAATTGATAAAATGTGCGGAAGTGTTGTAAAATAAATTCTTGTAAAACATGGCGGAAGCATAAATAAATCGTTCAAGAAGGAAATACTAAACAATTGAAACACTGCTTTTAACAATGAAACTGATAATTAAACACCATTTGATTACAATCATCTACTCATCTTTTCCTTGCCTAGCCAGTCTCGCGCGTGCAAATCATCCATCCCTACTTCATTATGTGTTTATCGTCTACTTATTATCTGTTCGTCATTTGTACCTACACCACAAGTAATACGTGAGTCTAATGGCTCCGTAAGAAAAAGGGTTTAATGCGATTATGCGTATGACTCTCTTTAGTTCATTTGGAATGGGGGCCACCCAAATCAATCCTTTCATTAGCCATTTACCATTTTATTACTTTACTTTAAGTCGTTCATTCGTTACTCATACTTCGAGTTTAAGATTGAAAGACCCGTATGGGATGCTATAGTTGGTCGGACCTAACCTCCTATGGGCACCTAGGTCCCGTTCCCAATAAGGTAGGGATATTGCCTAATTGCCAGACTAGGGCCGCTACCCCTCCGCCTCCCAACTCCGTGTCTGTGCTGGGCTAAGCTACCGGACCACAAAGGCCTTCATTATCTTACCGTTTTACTCATTTTTATCATTTATCCTCACTCATGCATGTGTGCGTACCACCCCGTGGCACTCCCTATTAGTTTCTATTAACATGATGCATGACCATACATTCTCAACCTAACATGATGCATGATGCTTTACAATATAACATTCATAGAAATTGAAGTGCGCATATAAAAGAAAGTAACGGTAATTGAAAACGCATATAAAGAATAGCAATAATTGAACGTGCATACAAAGACAATGATAATAATGGAACACCCGAATAGAGGATAGCATGTGAAAGAAGCAATTATGGAACTAATTAAACAACAAGGAACATGCTTGGATATGTAATTCACAATAATAAAGGAATATAACGGATTAACCAGCGACGTGCATATGAAAGCAAAGCATAATTTAATTAACATGCTCAAGAAGGATCATAAATTATCATCTATTCAATTATCCTAATTAATTTACATGCTCGGATTCATTATAAATAATTAGCTAACTAACGTACTCACTAGTCGACCTAGTTAATTAACATGCTTACTATTACAATTAACATGCTCACTAAGAAATCTGAATTAATTAATTAACCTAGTTAATTAACATGCTTACTAATTATAATTAACATTCTCACTAAGTGATCACACTTACTAGTTTAGTTTATTAAACATGCTCAAAGGATTATAACATATGCATGCCTAACACTATGGATTCACCAAACAACTTAACTTAGTCAATAATTAAACATGACATGACTAGATTAATTAACAGGCTAATATCATTCCAAATTATTACATACCCAGATTTAGTTAATTAAACATGCTTGTAATTTCACAAGTAACAGTTAACTAATATGCATAGATTAATTAATAATGTAATCGATTAATCAAACAATCTACTCTATTTAACATATTGCTAATAGCACAAGCATGTTATCTAGGAATTAACGATAAGTTAGATAATGAACATGATTGTCTCATTAGTTATTCTAGTTAGTTAACTACTCTAATTAATTATTATGCATCAACGAATGATTAATTTATCTCAGCATGCTCCCCTAGTTAATTAACATGCTCAAGATTATTAATAAATCAACTAGTCAAACATGCTTAGATTAGTTATTTGACAACTAGTTAATTAAAATGCTCGATTTTAATTAAAAAGTTGTGTTAACTAAATGTGCTTGGTTAAGGAAAAACACTTATGCAGGACAATATACGTATAGCACTAAGGAAGGCAGTAAAATGCAGCACTAAGGAAAGCAGTAAAATGTAGCACTAAGGAAAGCAGTAAGGAGAAGCAGTAAAACAGTAAAAAAATGGACGTAACCTTTATCAAGGAAACTCTTAGCTCTAGCTCTTTCATCATTTGCACTTATCACACAACCATTGATCATTCATCACCGCAATTCATCACATTCAATTAAGGTAGAACATTTGCAGCAAGGAAAGCAAACTAGCAGTAAGGAAAATACTACTAAGGAAATCAACACCAATAAAAAGAACAACTAACAGTCAACCACAGAATTTTCATAGAATTACCAAAACTATAGAGCACTAACAAGCTATACTATCCATTAATAAAGAGATGCACTCACGCACACATACTTGCGGTGCAGGGCCTCCAAATGGTCAAGACACACCCAAATCCTTACCTATTTAAAGAATACAAGCAGGAACAGCTGTTATTCCTCACGGTAGTTCCTCACAGTAGCTGGAGCTCACCTGTTCAGCTCACCCAGCTGCTCCAAGGCTGCAGTCCAACCTTGCTCACATAGCTCACCTCACACACAACACTTACACTTTTCACTAAACCATACAACTCACTGGAGCTCTCTCTCTCTCCCAGGAACACTCCTCTCATGCAGCTCCCCCTTTTTTTTGGATGAAAACGGACTAAAGGAGGAAGGGGAAAGAAGGTTTATACCTAGAGAGGGGAAAAAGGTAGGCCCAGGAGGTGGGTGGATGAGGCAAATCCTGTTGGTCGGTTCTGAAGAGCGACTCGCGTGCTCTAGACTGGGATTTGTGTTGGGGGATCTATTTCCTATTGGTTAGGCGTCATTGTTATTCTAATTTTAAATCTCTAAACTTGCAGTTTTGCGATGATTCGTACAAGTGCAGATGACTTGGCCTCATCCTCATTCGTCCGCAAGGCTAAAATCTCACAGCTAAATCATGCTTAGGGAGAAGGAGAGGCGTCCTTGTCTGTGTCTGTACCATCAGCAGGTGAGTTGCAGACCCAATATGGCGTCCGCATGTGTTGTACGCCATCATCCGAAAGCGTCCATAAAATGGACAGATTCAAATCGGACGATACCTTTACTCGTCCGCAGTCGTCCCAACTCGTCCAAAGGTGTCCATGTTCAGAAGAGATTCGATGCGGACAAAGCAACTCACGTCCACATCGTCCGGGACCTCATCCGCATGTGCCCGAGATTAGAACAGAGGCGATTCAGATGAGGCTACTTTTTATGCACACTTGTCTGGAGTCGTCCGCAACATTGCGGCACATTGTGTTCAAGACGAGAAATCTCGTCCTGAGTCTCATCCCAACCCTTGTGTGTGTGTACAATGCTTTTGCAGACGATACATCTCATCAGCAAGTGTCGTCCTCAGGCATCCACAAATGCCCTGGACAGTTTTTCTCACACTTTTCTCACTTAACTCCTATCTTGTAACATTTCTCCCATAGGCACACGACATGTAGAATCACGCAATGTAATGTCCTAACTGTTCAGCCATCTAATTTGCATCGCATTCATGGGGAAAATATAACGAAAATACCCCTAGACTTAACGCTCTAGAACTCCCTTGGTAATACCCCGGTAATTGTCCAACTTAAAAAATCAGGGTGTTACATACTTCCCCCCTTAAAATAAATTTCATCCTCGAAATTTTCCCTTGCCAGTACTCTCACTAACGCTAATCTATGCATCAAACTTCTTCTTAGCTACCCCGTTTGATGACGTAGTCCCTCTAATGGCCCTAATACTTCGTTTCACCTAAATCATCTGCTCCCTTCTTACCTATACTAGCCGCCTAACTTCGTCTAATAGCGTCTCTTGTACCAAAGATCGATCAAATTCTCGCGCTCTCCCACCACCATGCTTCCACTGCGCCACTCTGATTACATCATTTCCGAAGAAGAAAATGCCATAATCATAGCCATTCTTCAACATCAAGAGATAAATGGTAACTTTCACACGTCACTTTGATCCGTTAATTACCCCACCATTACCATTCACCCCTTAAATCCGCAGCATCTCACTCCTACATTTGATGGTCCACATCAAATTCTCTACCAGCTCCAGGTGAATTCGACACTAACTTGACGTCGAGTTCACATTCCTTACACGATTTTTACCCTTGCACTTACCAACTAAAGACCTACCACTTCTACTCTTCCTTCTTATACCACGACGTTGGCATACTCAAACGCATTCTTCACTATCAAATACCCCCATCTAGGCTTTCTCGAATTATGACCTATATCACTACGTGGTTGAGTAGGATGCGTTCTGTTTTGCTTATCTTTTTGTACATGCACTCATTTTTTATCGGGTCCAGGTTTTTTGTTCCTGTGGCTGTCGCCGTTTCCGTCTCCATTCCCGTTCCTGTATCCATTTCTAGAAATCACTCTGAAAACTTTGTTTCCGTTTCGGTGTCAGCTCTATCCCCGTCTTAGTTTTTGTACTCGCTCTAGGAGAAACTCAACTGATTGAATCCACTTTTGCCGTACAGTTGTGTAGTCACGTCCTTGGTCACCCAGAGTGAAACCAAATTGAGGTGGATGACATAATCCAAGCCCGACATAAGTACTCTTATCCCTTCGACTACCAATCCAACATCGTTCCACTTATGTCGGAAGTTGTCATCCAATCCAAGCTGGTCATATCATTAGACCGGACCTTGAACTTCTCGCTCCTTGTAGAGAATTCTAACCTAGTGCGTTCTTGGTCAACTACCCTTCTCGATTACTTTTACAACCCCCACTAGATTTTCTCTTCTAACTTTTTCTCTAAATTCCAACCTTATTCTCTAAGTCCTTCTTCAAGGTCATACTAAGTGGACAACTAATTGGTTATGGGAACCTTACTCTTCTACTTTGGTTTCGTCCATAGAAAATTTATTTTCTGTCTAATTCGTTGTAACCTAGACGTTCATGCTTATTATCTAGTGGGTCAAATTCACATTTGCTACTCAGGCGACTTTGGTTAATTATCTAGGTTATCTAACTCCACTTGCAATTTTTTTTCCACTTATTTTCCAAAAATTTGGGCAGAGTCTCCTTTGTTTTTACACTTCCCCAAAGCCAACATCCTGCATAAAATCTCAAACAATTTCCAGAATAGTTCATTCATTCACCATCCATAATTCAAAATAAATCGGGGACTACCATTTTCTAAAAAAGAAATTCAACAAACACTTAGTTGTCACTAACCTACCAAGTCCACTAAGCCCCTTGGCATTCATACCCAAAATATACCGTCATCCATCCATTGACAATATTTTGACTCCAAAATTAGGTCATATCATCCACAAAATATTAGTATACCTGCCAATATACTATTTCCAAAAGGAGGAGGGTACCTGTCCAACTACAAAATACCTAACTGCCACTAAGTTTGCTTGCTAGAATTCCCCGTAATGCAAGTCGAAGAACTCTTTCCCCTAATCCACCGTGCGATTGGGGCATAGACGAGTGACATGTCTAGTCCTCTTACATCGATAGCACTGTCCCGAATCTGCCAAGCATGGACCAGCATGAACCTTGGCACACAGCACGCACAACTCCTTCTTTAGGGTCTAGATTTTGGCTCCCTCAGTAGTAGCATATGTCTGAAGGCGTTTCTCGTTCTCCCGCGGCTTATCGTTGTCCAACGACCTTTTCTCCCTCCTAGCGCTCGGCTCTCCTTCCATGATCGGGGGTCATGCCAACATATCGCCCTTGAACTTGTTATTGAACTCCCTAAATCCTCTTATCAACGATTCGATGAGTTGGAATTCTTCCTCAACGTATCCCACCAACTACTTAACTCCTCATGTCCATTCTTCGTGTCTTTATCCATGTTATCTCCTAACATTTGCAAAACAATATAAAGGAATCGTGCACTAGTGAGATCTTAAGGAAATATATACTTACAGTGATGGAGGATTTTCCATGTCGAGGCTCGTGCTGGCAAACAGACTTCTTTACTTGATCTGACTTTTACAAAATCTTTTTACCCGACAAAACGTACTAGAGCTCATTTAAAATTTGCGGTAACACAAAACAAGGAAGCTATGGACCTGGTTTTAAAAATGATCAGAGCAGTACACGAAATCATTTTTAAAACTCCTGCTTTGATACCAACTACCAGCTAAGAAGTCCACGAAACAGCTTTCTGGGGTTAGCCAGTTATTACAGACTTTTTATCGATGGATTTTCCAATATCGCTTTACCGCTCATGAGCATGACTAAGAAGAATGCCCGGTTCTGGTGGTCTAGCGAATGTGAGAATAGTTTTCAAGAACTGAAGCATAGATTGACCACGGCCCCAGTTTTGACATTGCCCACAGAGGATGGTGACTTCACTATTTATTGTGACGCATCGAAGAGGGGACTTGGTGGAGTTCTTATGCAGCACAGGAAGGTTATTGCCTACGCATCCCAACAGCTTAAGGTTCATTAATAGAATTACCCCACTCATGATTTGGAGCTCATAGCCGTTGTCTTCACTCTCAAGGTGTGGAGGCATTATTTGTATGGGCAGCGCTGTGAAATCTATTCAGATCACAAAAGTCTCAAGTATATTTCACCCAGAAAGAATTGAATATGTGTTAGCAGCGATGGCTCGAATTCGTTAAGGACTACAACTGTGAGATTAAATACCATCCAGCAAAGGCCAATGTTGTTGCAAATGCTCTCAGCCAAAAAATTTCTGTGATGAGTATAATATGCAGAGAAATGTCTACCAAACTTCAGAGGGACTTTCAAGGACTAGAAGTACAGATGGTTCCAGCACCTCTGGATGTGGTATTGGCCAAGTTGACCTTGATGCCATCTATTGTTGAACAAATCAAAGAGGCCCAGCAGAATGATGAGGTATGCAAGGATTTCAAGCTAAACCCGACCCTTCTGAATCTCTCTACATTCGTTGATGGCATTATTAAGTATAAGAACCGGTGGTTTGTAACCTGTGATTCGATGGTGCAACTAAAGATCTTAAGAGAAGCCCACTCTTCTAGTTTCTCTGCACACCTATGAAGTAATATGATGTACCAAGATCTGAGTCATTACTATTGGCCTAACATGAAGTACGACATTGCCGATTATGTGTCACAATACCATATATGCCAGCCTTTTAAGGCCGAACACCAGCTACCTGGTGGAGTACTCCAATCACTGCCAATTCCTCAGTGGAAGTGGGAACATGTCACCATGGATTTTGTCACTTGCTTGCCCAAGACAGTTAAGGGTTATGATGCCATCTGGGTAATCGGGGACTAGTTGACTAAAGTGTCACATTTCCTACGAGTATCTATGACATATACAATGAACCAGTTTTCCGACTTGTATATCAAAGAAATCATCCAACTTCATGGTGTTCTAGTTTCCATGGTATCAGACCGAGACCCGTGCTTTGCTTCAAAATTCTGGAAAAGTTTGAGCAGAGCTATGGGCACAGAATTGAAATTTAGCACTGCATTCCATCCTCAGACCGACGGCCAAGTGAGAGAACTATTCAGACACTCGAGGATATGCTGCGTGTCTACATTCTCGAATTTCATGTAAGGTGGAGTAAAATGCTACCGTTGGTGGAGTTTGCATACAACAACAGCTTCCAGGCCACTATTGGCATGACACCCTATGAAGCTCTATATGGGAGGAAGTACAAATCCCCTTTGTATTAGGACAAAGTTGGCGAAGTTACACTCTATGGCCCTGAGATGGTATAGAAAACGGCTGAGTCTGTGGCCCTAATTAAGCAGAGAATGCTTGTAGCACAGAGCCACCAAAAGAGCTATGCAAATAACCGACGACGGGACTGATAGCGTGTTCTTGAAGGTGTCCCCTTTCAAGGGCATTGTGCAGTTCAGAAAGAGGGGAAAGCTGAACCCCAGATACATGGGACCTTATGTGATCATAAAGAGAGTAGGACCGATCGCATACAAGCTACAGTTATCAGATTCCATGGCAGGTGTACACGACGTTTTCCACATATCTATGCTCAACAAGTTTCTTGGTGATGCGGCCGTGTTGGCTCCTTTCGACGATAATGTCATGGTACAGCCCAATCTGAGCTACAATGAGAAGTCTATCCAGATCCTCGACTCAAGGGTAAAGGAGCTACGAGGCAAACAGATTCCATTGGTCAAGGTCCTATGGTAGAATCACAGCCGCGAAGAAGGTAGTTGGGAAAAAAGAAGATGATATGAGGGCTAAGTACCCCGAGCTATTTAGTAGCTAAATTTTAGGGACCAAAATTTTGTAAGGGGGGTACGATGTAACAACCGATCCTAATTTTTCCACTAAACGATGTAATCAAACTTTGGAAGTAAAAATTGGCGTAATATATATATGTACATTGAGCCTATACGTGTTGAGTCGTGACTCATTATTGTGTGGATAACCCAATTCGGATAAAAACTTAATCGAAAATGCGAAGGAAATGGACTTTTGGTCCATTAGGATGCCTGAGGATGACATTGCTGATGTGAAGTGTCGTCCGCAACACACTTGGAATGTCGCCACGACTTAGGATGACTTCCAGGAAGAGATGACGCGTCCGAACTTCAACGCAACATGGAATTTTGGACGACCTTGCGGACGACGAAGAATGCGTCCGCAACGAATCTGTTAAAGTCTGGAGACTTTCGGACTAGTCCGGAGGCCGGCGGACGAGAAAGGACCTCGTCCAATTTGCCTCTGTCCAATTTTTGGACACATTCGGATGATGCATACAGATGACTTACAGACGCCAAATGGCATCCGAAGCCCAATTTGGACTGTTCCCCTCTGCCACTCGTACAAGTTGATCCCAGGAGGACTCTATTTCTTCAGCCCTCATCTCTTCCTCCTCGTGGTTCTCCCTTGAAGTTTGGTGGCTTTCTGCATGGAGGGAGCTACTTGGGCAAAGAGTTGCTGTGGTTGTGAAGGAAACGCCAGTGAAGGTAAGGAATGGGGTAGTTGTTGGCCATTTGGAGGCCCTACACCCAAGTATATGTGTATGTGTAGGATTTTCCCTTAGTGCTTAGTTCTGTGATTTTCTAGTGTTCTTGGTCTCTGTAAACCTCTGTTAATACTCTGATAGAACGTCCCTTTTTCTTTGTGGTTGTTTTCCTGCATATCCACTGGTATTCTTGCTTCAATATATGATTTACTTCATGGAGAGTTTGTTTGCTTTGTAAAAGTGGAGGAAAAGTAAAGAATGATGGAATGTGTGACCAACGAATCTATTAAGGATAAACATGTGCTAAGTAAATGACCCTAATCTGTAGCTTTATGGTATTGTATTTGTTCTAAGTCTTTGCTCCTATTTAAGTATGAATTTATTTCCTGTCGAACGCGATTCTGTCTCTGCATTAAACAAGTTGTTTATGGTACTTCGGTTGTTGCTTTATAAAATCTTCTGTTTTGTTCGTAGTCGAGTTCCGTAGAAGTATGTTACTGTGCGTTGCCACCACTATAGTTATCACTTATAGGCATGTATTGTCCTTACTATTCCAATAGAAAGAAGCTGTGGTTTTATTCATGGATTTGTTGTTTTCTTCAAAGTATTGCCCTGCTATTTTATTTCTTTTAAATCATTGACAACACATGAATCTGAATTTTAATTCTATCCTATTGTCTTGCTGCTTAGCTGATTTTAGGGAGCACAGTCCATGGTATTATTTCATGATATTGCGCTGCCTTATTAGTTGAAATAAAAGCACGTTTAGTGTCCATTTTCTGCTGATATGATAGTCGTTAAACAGTCTGTGTTCACTGTTTGTTTTTGTCACATGCGCTGTTGTGTTTTTCACTGCTAAAGGGCATGGTTTTGCTGGATGTTTTTGTTTATTATTCACTGCTGTATTAGTTAAATGAAAGCATGTTTAATACCCATATACTGTTGCTTCATTTCAATCGTTAGAAACATATATGTTCACTGTTTCATTTTATATTACCCGCTGTCTTCAGCCATTATAAAGCATGACTTATAGTTATATAGTTGTGTAACACCGTTGTTTTATTAATCAATCGCATGCATGATTAGTAACCATTCTCCACTACATTAACTATTGGTTAAGAGCATGATTAGTTGTTCGTTTTTGCTGTTAGGTTCAACGTTAAAGCATGCCTCCTTGTTTTTAGTTTCAATGCTTTACTAATGCTCAATATCATCTAAGAAACATGTCTCACTGTTTATTTTTCACTGATGTATATAATCAATATTTTTCATGATATTGCGCTGCCTTATTAGTTGAAATAAAAGCACGTTTAGTGTCCATTTTCTGCTGATATGATAGTCGTTAAACAGTCTGTGTTCACTGTTTGTTTTTGTCACATGCGCTGTTGTGTTTTTCACTGCTAAAGGGCATGGTTTTGCTGGCTGTTTTTGTTTATTATTCACTGCTGTATTAGTTAAATGAAAGCATGTTTAATACCCATATACTGTTGCTTCATTTCAATCGTTAGAAACATATATGTTCGCTGTTTCATTTTATATTACCCGCTGTCTTCAGCCATTATAAAGCATGACTTATAGTTATATAGTTGTGTAACACCGTTGTTTTATTAATCAATCGCATGCATGATTAGTAACTATTCTCCACTACATTAACTATTGGTTAAGAGCATGATTAGTTGTTCGTTTTTGCTGTTAGGTTCAACGTTAAAGCATGCCTCCTTGTTTTTAGTTTCAATGCTTTACTAATGCTCAATATCATCTAAGAAACATGTCTCACTGTTTATTTTTCACTGATGTATATAATCGATAAAATGCATGTTCGCTATTCTGATTTTAATACTTCGCTGCTATAGTTTATTCATAATCGTGGATTTGCACGTTTTCGTTGTCGTGAGATTTTATTGTTGTTCGTTACCCCTTTAAGAAGCATGTTTCCATTATTTCATTTAGTTATTTAATTCGGTAATCGGACGCTATTGTATGTCGATGGAGCTCACCCCGTTGTTAGATTTATATTATATGATTTCATTTCATTTAATAATTTGTATGATAATTAGCTTAATTAATTTTAATTTAACCTTTGGCATGTTATCATAGCATCCTACGTGAGTACACCTTGTTTTCCTTACGTGTTATGTCATGCTATTTTATTGTAAACTCCTTAAAGTATTGTTGTTTGGTATCCATGTATGTTTAGATAGGACTGTCCTCATACATTCATATAATAGAAACAAAGTAGGGAGTACCCCCTCGGGGTGGTACTCACATGCATGGTAAGGAAAGTAAAATGATAAGAAAAGACGAAGGAAAGGAATAAGAGAGTTGGGAGGCAGATGGGTAGTGGTCCTAGCCTGGCAATTAGGCAATGCTCTTACCTTATCGGGAACTGGACCTAGTTGCCTATTGGAGGTTAGGTCCGACCCACTATACCATCCCATATGGGTCTTCCAATCTCCAGCTCAAAGTACGAGTAAAGAACGAATGAAAGAACAAAACATAATGAAATAGTTGGTTAGGGTGGTCCCTATTCCAAAGGAACTTAAAGAGAGACATATGCATCTGTTTTCCCCCATTTCCTTACTGAGCGTAAGCTCACGTCCTTGCTGTAGTGTAGGTAATGAAGTGATTTTACCCGAAGCAGCAGAGGAGGCAACTCCCATGGGGCCTGGGTAGATCTGATAGAGACGCCAGCGGAGTAGTAGTACGACACTAAATAAATAATGAAGAAGAAGAAATTTCGTAAGGGCTAACGTCAAGATTAATTTTGGTGAACGTTAATTTTTGTTTTACCATTATCGAAGATTTATCAGGAATAGTAGGTGGATTTATCTTTGAAAACTCAAACATTTGAGGTCAAGTTATTACTTTACATGATGATCTCAATTATGTTTCCACTAAAATTGTTACTCACAGTTTTCTCTGACAAATGATAGTTTTCGTAAGTTGGATTTCTATTTAGTTATGCTTCCGCAACTTTTAAGAACGAATTTCTTTATCGCTTCCGCAAATCGTGAATGGTAGTTCTTCACTATTTAAAATGAGCTTTTGGTAGCAATCAAATTTTAGCACTCTGATAATTCTTTACGAAAAGATTTTTTTTTTAAAAATAAAGATTTGACTCTGAGACTTGTTTTAGTAAATATTAACGTACTTTTAATACGGTATAAGAATCCGGGTCGTTACACAATCAAACCTTTATAATGAATAATTCTCAGGGCGTCACCCTTAGCTTGACTATTCACAGGGTGAATATTTTAATCTCTAAACCCTAAGTGGATTTATCAATAGATATACAATCAAATATAAAAAATATAAGAGTAAAGAGATAGAAAAAGTGCAAACCCAAAATTTTTCACGCTGTTAGGCAACTTCAGCCTATGTCTGCACTACAAGTTTTTCACTTGTGGATTCTTAATCACCTAACCTCAGCGGTTAGTGATGATTGACTTCACGGGTGTCAATCAAAATTTTACAATGACTAATTCTTAGGGCGCCACTCTTAAATTGACTATTCACAGGGCGTCACCCTTTATTTGAGTACAATGAAAATTACAAACAAGAACCTAACTCTCCTAATATTAAATCTCAAGTTTGGGAGTTTGGAGAGTTATGTTTGACACTCTATTTGTTGAGAGAACTCAAGTATGAATTTTGTCCAAGCTTCGCTATAGTTCTCTCTTTGTCAAAATGAGCTTCGAAATGCCTTCTATATATAGAACCTAAAAAACCAGTCTACCACCTCCATTTTGGTCGACTGCCATTCGACCGTTGGAAACTAGTCATTGCGTTGTATAGTCTGATCGGTCGATCAC
The DNA here is from genome assembly GCA_022433065.1 of Begonia loranthoides. Taxonomy (NCBI): domain Eukaryota; kingdom Viridiplantae; phylum Streptophyta; class Magnoliopsida; order Cucurbitales; family Begoniaceae; genus Begonia; species Begonia loranthoides. The sequence continues at coordinate 14,072,696 of CM039479.1, read as the reverse complement.
TTTAGCATACTGGTTAACCGCCTCATCACATTTCTAAAACTTCGCTTGGCTCTGTCCATTTTGTGGTCGTTCAAATGTGCAACACTCGACTGCCTTCCTCAACCGATGAAAAACAGAGCTCTCTGTCCATTTTCTGGTCGACTACCTCTTCCAATCAGTCGTCCGCTTTTCAACAGTCTAGAATTCTCGAGTTCTCCATTATATTTGCGGTCGATCATCCACAGTAAACTGGTCAACCACTTTTCTATTTTGACCCTTTCTTTACCCAACTAATCGACCAAATCTCCACTGTTAGTCAACCTGTACTCCGTGTTTTCCTCATTTCAATCTTCTAAGTCTTAATAATCAACCTATAGGCTACATAGACTTAGACAAACATGTTAGAACATATAAATACCCTTGTTAAGGGGTATTTCTAATGAAGATCAATATAATTATAAAGATAAAACTATTAGCCATGTTCAAACAATAAACAACTTATAATTACAATTAACATATTTATCATAAAAACAAATAAGTCTCAAAACAGTTAGGCTAACAATGTCCCTCTTTTTTGATGATGACAACATATTGTAAGTTATTTATTCTTAAGTCTAAACATGTGCATATAGTATTGTATAATTTGATCTCTCCCCCTTAGTTGATGCAATATATCTAACTTTTAGTTTCATGCAATCATGTTATACTTACAACTTATATAAATCTCTCCCTCTTTGTCAAAAATAAAAAAGAAACCAATGGGGAGGAATATCAAAGTTAATAAAAATTCTCCTCCTTAATCATTATTCAAAACACAAAAATCATTGGAGGGATTGCATCACATACAAATATTATTCATATAAAAAATATTCAATAAATTTTCTCCCCCTTTATCAATGTGCAAAATCAAATCAATGGGGATATATAAAACAACAAACAAAATAATTCAATCAAATAACTTAACTCTCCCCCTTTGACATTAATCATATATAAGGTTGGGGATTAACCATCAAAACAAAACAATCACATTCATCTCCCTTAAAAAAATAATTGTTTGGAGAAACAAATAAGTCAATAGCATGGGAAAGAAAAATGATTCAATTTACGAATTGTAATAAAGAAAACATTTAAACTTTGATAAAAACAATATTAAAGTTAAAACTCTTTTTTCCCCTTATTTCAATAAAAAAATTTAACTCAATGGGGAGTTTTCCAAGACATTAAGATCCAACATCCAACAACAATTCAATATACACAACTTATGATACCAGTTGTTGGATTAACAAAATTTAAACCCATACCATTTGAAGAATTAAAAACAAATGAAGGATAAAAAAAATTTAAACCAATAATACCAAAGGAATATGCAAATAAAAGAATCAATATTATCCATTCAATTCAAATTAAGAGTATAAATATTAATCAATTTAAACATTTTAAATGCGTACTTTTGATTCTCAAAATCGAAAAACACTTGGGTATTTTTCTTAGGCACCCAAACTTTTTTGGGTCTTTTAATCATAGGAATGATTCCTTTTGGAACCCAAACCATTTTAGAATTTGCCATTTTATCGCTTAATTTTAGTGGGCAACAAAATAATTTATGTGCTATACAATTGCAAATATTACAAGTTGTAGAACCAACAAAAAGATTATTATAATTCTTTATTTTATAAAAGGGTTGATAGTCAATTCCACCCTTATCAAAGGTTACCCTTTGATTTCCTAATAGCATGTTTAAATTTTTGCTACCATATGTGAATTTCAAAATAATAGAGCTCAAATCACTATTTTTGACATTCAATTCACAAATATTATTCTCAAGTGGTTTGTTAGTAGCAACTAAATCATAATTCTTAGAATTCAACATGCTAATTTCTTTTTCAAAAGATTTACCTATGTAAACAAGCTTTTTCATCAAATTTTCATTCTCTTTCTTTAACAAATTGTATTGACGCTTAAGCAAGATGAACTTATTAAAATTCATTAAAGGCATTCAACAACTCATCATTATCATCAATATCATTATCTAATTCTCTAGATGAGTTGTTTACCTTGTCCTCCTTCGTCATGAAGCAAAACTTAAAGACTTCTTCAATCTCAGAAGAAGAGCTCACATGGCTATCATTCCAAGTGGCTTTGAACGCTTTCTTCTTGAAATCCTTTGATTTCTCCTTTGCTTTTGGGTACTCATAAGTGGTGTGTACGGGTTTCCCTCACCCAAAGCAAATTATTATCCCATTTTTCTTTCTTTCGCTGAAGGTATTTGTTGAACATCCAAGTTATGAATTTGATATCTTTATCTTCATCCCTTTCCTCGGAATCCACTTGTGTACTTGAGGAGGATTTGAGGGCAATATCCTTTCTTTTGGAGACTTCTTTCTCCTTCTTCTCCTCTTTCTCATTGGCTTCCATCGTGATCTCATGTGTAATTAGATATCCGATGAGTTCTTTCATCTTTAAGGCCTTTAGATCTTGCGCTTCTTGAATGGAGGTCACCTTTGGTTGCCATACCCTTAGTAGACACCTAAGAATTTTCTTAACCAACTCTTCATTGGGATAAACTCTACCAAGCACTTTTAAACCATTAGTAAGGTTAGTTAAATGATTAAACATTTTACTAATGGATTCATCCTTTTCCATGGCCAACAATTCATAATCATGAATGAGCATACTTAATTTACTTTCTTTAACTTGATTAGTGCCTTCATACGTAATTTCAAGCAATTTTCAAATTTCAAAAACACTATCGCATGCTTGTATTCTATTAAACTTATCTTTATTCAATGCACAATATAAAGTATCCATACCTTTAACGTTCATGCTCAATTTTCATTTATTACTATCATTATATTCACTATACAATTTTGGAATACTTATACCATTTTCACATTTAAGTGGAATGAAATACTCATTTTCAACAATGTTCTAAATATCATAATCCAAAGATTGAATCTATATTTTCATCATAGACATCCAATAGACATAATCATTACCATCAAAAAATGAAGTTCTAATCAAATATTGTCCTTCAACAAGAGTATTGAAATATATATATATACAAAATATCCAAAAATCCAATCAATTTTATCCAAATAAATTTCTACAAAAGAAATAATCCAATAGATGTAGTTTAAACTCAATTTATACCATTTTCACATTTAAGCACAATATCACACAAAAAATTTAATTACCTCGCTCTGGTACCAACTGTAGGACCGATGCACGCCTATAAAGGGGGGTTGGGGGGGGAGGTGAATTAAGTGTGCTAAACTTTTTCGTGCGATATTTTAAACTCTAAACCCTATGTGATTTATCAATAGATATATAATCAAATATAAACAAATATAAAAGTAAAGGGATAAAGAAAGTGCAAACCCAAATTTATTCATGCGGTTCAGCAACTCCAGCCTACGTCCGTGATCCAAGTTTCCTACTTGGAGATCCTTAATCACCCAACCTTCCCAACTAGTGATGATTGACTTTCACGGGTGTCAATCAAACCTTTACAATGACTAATTCTCAGGGTGTCACCTTAGCTTGAGTATTCACAGGGTGTCACCCTCGATTTGAGTACAATGAAAATAAAACAAAAATTTCAAACAAGAACCTACTCTACCAAATATTAACTCTCAAGTTTGGGAATTTGGAGAGTTAGGTTTGACAGTTTATTTGTTGAGAGAACTTGAGTATGAATTTTGTCAGAGCTACGCTACAGTTCTCTCTTGGTTAAAATGAGTTTCGGAGTGCCTTCTATATATAAAACCAACAAAACAAGTCGACCACCTCCATTTTGGTCGACCGTCATTCGACCACTGGAAACTATCCATTGCATTGTGTAGTCTGACTGGTTGACCGCCTTAACATACCAGTCGACTGCCTCTTCGTATTTCTAAAACTTTGCTCAACTCTGTCCATTTCTCAGTCGTTCAAATGTGTAGCGCTCGACTGCCTTTCTCAGTCGATGAAAAATCAAGCTTTATCTCCATTTTCTGGTCGACCACCTCTTCTAACCTGTCAGCCACTTTTCAACAGTCTGGAATTCTCGAGCTTTCAGTACTATTTGTGATTGATCATCCACAATAAATTGATTACCGCTTTTTTTGTTTTGTCCCTTTCTTCAGCCAACTAGTTGACCAAATCTCCACTGTTGGTCGACCTATACTCTGCGTTTTCCACATTTCAATCTTCTAAGTCCCAATAATCAACCTATAGGCTACATGGACTTAGATAAACATGTTAGAACATATAAATACCCTTGTTAAGGGGTATTTTTAATTAAGATCAATATAATTATAAAGATAAAACTATTAAGTATGTTCAAATAATAAATAACTTATAATTACAATTAACATATTCATCATCAAAACTAATAAGCCTAATGACACTTAGGCTAACAATTTTAACTTTAAACATGTTCAGTGAGGAGAGTTATACATAATATGAAATCCAACAAGTCAAACAAGAACACGTTATTTAGTATGAAAATGTCTTAAAATTCTGTTTTAGTAAACCATGTATGCTGAACATAAAATGACCTTACTTCGATATTGGGCCTACCAATACCAAAGCACAACAGAAAAAGGCCCAATGAAGCTCAACAGCAAATAAGTTCAACAACTTTTTAAGTTTTGGAACATAATCATAATATTTTTTACCAAATCAGAATTTGTACTAAAAAATTAAATATTTCGATTTCTAGGCTAAACAATGATGACCCAAGAATGATAGAGTTGGAAGCCCGATACGATCCACCAAACGACCCCAGAATGATTGTGTCAAAACCTAGGACGAAACTAAATTTGGCCCATAAAAACAGAACTTGGGTCGCGACCCAAGATGGCCAAGGCTGCGGCCCAAAACAATCTGGGCCATGTACCAAATTGGTCTTGGTCGCGGTTTTGGATAATTTGGATGAGGCCCAGTGAATTAACAGAGTTGTCGGCCAACCAGAGTTCTACAGAACTCTGGTTTTTCCCCGATAACAATCCATCAACAACATTAACAGAACTCTGGTTTTTCCCCGATAACAATCCATCAACAACATTCCAAATACAACCAAAGCAACAATGGTTTCTAGAACACCAAGTAAACTCTGATTTCATATCTGAAATTCATTCTTGAAACCAACAATCCAATACAAACATAAATGTTTCTACAAAAAATTAAACTTTTCCTTGTACCTACAGAAATTCACTCTCTATCAAGCTTGTCTCGCCGGCGTCGATTTTCTAACATCGATGTCCAACTCTTAATCCTCAAAGAAAACAATTTCATCTGTTAAAATGCCTTATGAATAGAAAACCCAAGAAATTTAAAACTCACCTCAGAGATTAACGGGATTGCCAACTGTCGGAGAAATAATTCCCTTTCGCACTATCTCAGCTTATTAGAGGGAGATGATGTTTACAAGAAGAGAGAGGGGAGTGTGGATTGACCCCTCCTCCACTATTATGAAGAAAGGAGGTTTTTTTGAAAAAAATTAAATATGTTTTTTTAAATATTACCGATTTTCACAAGTACTGTCCACCTCCACCGATTAAAGAACATAAACCTGACTTAACAATGGGGTTTTCCATTAAGCCTCTGCAACTACTCCTTCCATCGTTTATCTTGGCTTCAGCTTTGGCACTTTGATTTTTCCCCTAATCGGGGTAGATGTTGCACTGCTTTTGTTTGTTCATGATGTTCTAGCGTTCTTAATCTTAGCCTAAAAACATTAACAGGATTAGGGGTGTACAAACCGAATCAGAACCTAACCAGAACTGGTAGTTTCGGGTCGCAGTTTGGTTTTGCACATATAATAACCAAATTTCTGTTCTTTTTAGGAAGACCTGAAATTCTCAGTTCGACTTTCGGTTCCAGATTCTCATAACCAAACCGTCACAAGTAACTAGGGCTTGTTCCTTTCTAGACTCGAAACTCCAATTTTTTTTTCTTATGTACACTCTCCTGATGCTCGTCAACTATCGACTCCCGATCCTGATCGGCTCCTATCTCCTGAAATCAAAAGTTTTTCGTCACCTTTGCCTCGGTTCATCTTTGTCTTTGTCTTCGTTGACGTCTTCGACTCAATTTCTGCTTAAATCTGCAAAAGCGGATTGCAGAAGACAAACTCTTCAGTCTTCACAGCTCACAGCCGGTAGCTGGCTCGCATTGCTACTTCACTCTCATTGTAGAGAGGCTTATTTACTGCACGGGAAGATACCTCAAGAGGAAGAATCAGAAGCCTCTATTCGAAGCTTTAGTGAAAATCAAGGAAGGTTTGTTTCTCACTACTTTAGTCTGCTAAATCTCCATTTGATTTCAGTGAATTAGAGGTGGATTTGAAATGGGAATTTCTTAATTTTTGGTTCTTTGTTCGTGGGTTTTTCAGAATTGATGCTTTTGAGGTTCATCTCCCTTCTTCTTACGGTATTTGAAAACACCATTACTAAGATTTGCATCCACGAAACTCATTTTTTTTATTATGTGTTTTTTTTAAATTTTTATACAATTTTATTATAATATTTGAAAAAAAAATAAATGAGGGAAAACCGAAACCGAACTAGAACCGTAATCGAAATTTTGGTTCAATTCTGGTTCTCCATACAACTTTTTTCAGTTTTGAAATTACAAAATCGAAACCAACTGGTTTGGTTCAGTTCCACATCAAAACCAAACCAAACCGGACCATGCACACCCCTAGACAAGATGAGCCCAAAAAACTAGATTTTGGAATTAAATATATTAGTTTTATTTTTGCCTTAATAAATAATTAAGGACCCATTGAACCATACATTGACTTTCTGAGTGTATAAAGATGATGGTTGTAGGTCAAGCTCAAGCTCGCTTAAACATATGGTAACCTTGATTGTCACGATCCTTGAGGAACTCGAGATAGAACAGAGAATAATCCAGCCCAAGCGAATCGAATTGTCCGACCCATATCTTTAATTTTCTTAATTAATAGCAGAAGTTTTAAACATTTATTACATACCAGGGCCTGAAGAAACATGGTTTAATCACGTCCAACAAGTAATATCTAGATAACATAGCAATACAATCCATAAATTAACTATGCAGAATGTTAAATAGAGATTATACTTTATCCAAAAAAAGTTTATCTCACAAAATGTCTCTCCAAGAAAATTTATTAAAATGTTGGAATAAATAAATAAATCCCGTCGAATTTCAACTCCAGATTCAGCAACTAGAAGTTTTTTTTTATAAAATCCTGAAAATGTGTCATTGGGGTGAGTTGACTAAACTCAATAGGGACAAATTTTTATATTTAGCCTTTTAATTAAAAAAAATTGAGTAGCCATGTATGATCTTAAAACTGATATTTTATAAATTCATTTTTAGAAAATTTTTGTATAAAAAGATACTCATTTAAAACAACCTACTATAATATAGTATGTAATTAAATTAGATCCTTGTTGTACCAAAATAAAATCTCTGTGAAAATGGAGATACTCACGGACTCTAGGCACACCATGTCATAGACATATCACATAACAACAGTGATGCTCAGCGATCGTGAAAGCCACATAAAAACCTTGATTAGGTTTAGGGTTTTATGCCTAAGGACACAACATATACAGTTGTCTCATTATTCTAGTTAACCATAAACAAACACATCCTCGCATGGTCAAATGTGTGTGAAGTAAAACAGAATCCCAAATTGAGTCGATCGAACTCAGTTCACACAACCAAGTTGATCTAGTAACTTAGTATGCATGCTTTTGTAAAATATGTACAGTGAAAAACTATATATAATGTAAAAATCTGACGAGCCATAAAATTGACACATCATTTTATATGAGACGCATCTCAAAATATTATTTTTAGAAAACTTTACGCAATGTTGTGTATAAAATTTAAATTCTTATACCTCAAAGTGAGATTATTACTAGCCCTAGCCCAACTATCCAAAAAATTTGATTTTTGAGTACATAGTTTTTAAATAAAGATTTGGGTACCTATCCAAAAGTAAAGTTGTCAAATTTTTTTGTTCAAATTTTATACCTTAAAATCCCAATTTTCACTTAAAAATAACATAAAATTAAATTGATAGAAAATATTTAAAATTTGGCCCAGATTTGACCCTGGACCGCGGCCCAACTGGTTTGGTCTCCCAGGCCATGGTTTATACTTCTTGGTCCGCAGTCTACATATGCTCTGGACTGCAGCCCCTTAATGTTGGCCAACACCTACGGAACAGACGATGACTTCACACCCTAGTCATCGTCTTCCTTACCGATGTGGCATCCTCGCCTCTAGGCGAGACTCCCTATATCGGCCAGTGGCCTAACTAGTTGAAGCTGAATGGACGAGGGCGGTGGGTGGTCGCGACTCAGTATTTGCTAAGTTACATTTCGGCGTTTCATAGCCAACGCAATCTGTGTGATCAACTCGCTAGGTTTCGTCTAATCACCTAGCCAACCACAACAAAAAAATCAAAACAAAGATGACAATAGAGACAAAAATTGAATTTTTAAACTACCACTGCCATCGAATCCTGATTACCAGAAGTTCTGATTCACACAATGAAGCTCGGCGTTCACCCTCTCTGATCTCACACCAAAGGTAACACAATTTTTTCCTTTCAAAGAATTGTTTATCAAAAATTAGAATTTTTAACCAGTTAATTGAGGTTATAAAGTCAAAGAATTTGACTTATTGTGACCAATTCTTTCAACATAGGAGAGAAATCATTTCATCAATTCTTCTGTGATTTTGCTGGGAGAGAGAGAGAGAGAACGGAATGGGAGGTGAGAGGTTGAGGAAGAGAGGAGGAAATTCTCCGTTAAATGGAAAAAACGGAGGAGAAGAAAAGAAACTTTCCTTTCGAGTCTGTAACACTCTTGCATATGGAGGAGGAGTTTTCAGTTAAAAATCTTTTCCTTTTTTAAAAAAAAATATTTCAGATATCACATTGTTGGCATCTTGTTGTGATGTTGTGCACTAACATTATATGGGTAACATTTTTTTAATAAAAACTAAGAATAGGAACAAAATTGAGTACAATATTTTTTTTTAATTTCTTTTAATAAATATATTTTGATTTTTTATTATCTTAAACTTGTAATATCTAGCCCGTTGGTATTTGGTAGAATTTTAAAAAAAATTAATTGGGGAAAATATGTTTTAGGAAACGTATTTCCCCTAAAGAAGGCAAGAATAAATTTGTTGCGGGGGAGACGGATTCTTCCCCAAATTGTCTCCTTTCCTTCAATTCTTAAAGCATCCAGGTTTCAGTTTTTCTCTGGATCGTTATTCTCGTAGTCACCCAGCTCTTGCTGTTGCGATTTCTTTCTCAGGCAGTGCTATCTTTCGGTCATTGTGAGTTGAAATTTGGAGCTCTGTTTTGTAATTCGTTCAAATTTGGAGGGTTGAGCGTTAGGATCACTCGGACAAGATGGAATTTCTTCAGTTGGGGATTTTCGGCAAAGAAACCCCATCTTAATTAAAAATATGTGGACAGTTGGATTTGGAGTTTCAAACTTTTGGGCTTTAATCAATATGAAATCACTTTGAGGTATGGATTATTTATGCAGTGCATTTGCATATTTTTTTATAAAATAATTACTTTGAGATGAGTCTCATATTAAAACGACGCGTCCATTTTTATGACCGTCAGATTTTTATATTATATTTTATTTTCACTGTTCACGTTTCATTTAAGCATGCCTATAAATATTTGTTGATCAACTTAGTCGTTCAAATCAGGTTTGATCGACCCAATTTGGGGTCTATTTTATTTTCACATATTCTACCATACAGAATGTATTTGTTTGTTATTGAATTGGGTAATATGAGATTTTTCAAATGTCCTTGGGTTCGAATCCCTAAAGTGCAAATAGGTAATAGGACAATTGTATGTGTCGTGTCCTTGAGTTGCGAATCCTTAAACCTGATCAGGGTATTATTTGGCTTTTGCGATCTCCGAGCATTGCCTTTATTCTATTATATGTCTATGGCATGATGTGCCCGGAGTCCGTGAGTGGCTCCATTTTCATTATGATTTTAATTTATACAACAAGGACTTATTTTAATTACGTATCACATATTAGTAGGTGATTTCACACACATGCCCTTTTGTACATCCTTTTTTGAAACGAATTTATAAATGTGAGAATTAAATTCATGCATGCTTATACATTCTTTTAACTAAATTTTTCTTTCAAAACATAATCTCTACTGAGTTTAGTCAACTCACCACAATGACACATTTCAGGATTTTATCAGTTGGATTTCCAGTTAACAATTCAAATTTAGATCCGACGAAGTTTTATTTTTATTCTCCCTTGAGAGATTTTGTGAGGTATATTTTATATGGATAACTATAATCCTTATTCTTAATTTTGCACAGTTATTTCATTTTGGATTATATTACTTTACTATCTGATATCACTTGTAGGACCTAAGAAGCTCATGTTTGTTGGGGCCTGACTATAATTAACATTTTAAGTCTTTCACTGTTAATTAATGAAACTTAAAAGAAAAAAGGTTGGGCGATTCGGTTCTTCGGGCAGGATCATTCCCCGTTCTGTCTCGGGTCCCTTTTGGGTTGTGACAGAATTTTTGGTATCAGAGCCAGGTTCCATCTTGAAAAGTGACATCTATAAAATAAATAGCATAGTAATATACAAAGATTTACAAATATTGTGCCTCAGAACAAAGTACATAAAATGATTTGTGTTAAGGTGCTGCTGTAAAGTCATCTTGAGGTTTTTCGTTGGTGGATGAAGGCATTTCTCTAATCGGACACAAGTAATTTTGAGTTGTCCGGTTTTGGTTAGAGGTGATAAGGAGTACGTCTTGTAAGTGATTGGAAAGAACCCTACTGAACCTATAAGTCTGCGAACTCTTCTAGGTTATATGTGTAGGCCTATGAAGTTTAAATTTAAGAAATCTATTATACAAAGAAATTCAAAGCTTCAGTTTCTTTCCAAAATCCAATGCTTACCCTTTCATATTTGGAATCTGTTAGTCTAAGTTCGAACCATGCGTATAAAGACTATGATTTGAAATCTGTTGGTAAGGACTTCTAATTAGTCTTTGAAGTGTACAATTCGGCACTAGTGTAAGTTGCTGTGTATGCAGTTGAAAACATTTGGACCAAATATTGGAGTTGTTCAAGTGAATCGATAACTTTAATAGAGAATTCTCTGATAGTGGCTTATATTGGAATCCCTTATGATGAAATTATAAAACATTTAAAGTCTAGTGTTTGTGGGTGGAACTTACCCAATTAGTGTTGAAAATTGGTTAAGAGTGATGCAAAATAATGTGACCGCTATTAAAGACCCATCTGAGTATTGGGTTGGGTTTACAATCTTTTTATTTTGAGAAAAATGTGCTGATGTATGGTGGAAGTCTCTTAAATTGGATTAACCATTAGATTTTAGGACATGAACTCAATTTGAAGCAATGTTTAGAAACAACTATTGGAACGCTGATAATCGCCAGCATATGATAAGTATTCATTATGATTTGGATCATGAGAGTGTGACTGTAAAGAAGCTAGAAACTTCCCTAATTTTGAGTTTTTCCCTGAATATGAGATATGAAATGTGTCTCGTTTGTTCAATCTACTGCCCTTATTGTTGATGGGTGTGAATTATTGGTTGATCTGATAATTATAAATATGGATGAGTTTGATGTACTCCTAGATATGTGTACAAAAATGAGACCGACTCTTATTGGAAAATATTACCCTTGCATTAGGTGACGAAGAGATCCTAGTCCATCCATGTAATTACTGTATGTTTCCTATTGATCTTATTCTGCGAGCCTGTTTGGGTGGTCGAAGGAGATTGGAGCCTTACGGGAGTATTTTTTTTGCCATTAGCGGTGACTTTGTTATGGTTAGGCGAGATCCTGATTTGTCAATGTTTGTGATTACCCTGATGTTTTCTTGACGATCTGCTTGGGTTGCCACCCGACCGCGAGATTGATTTTTACATTTATTTGATTCCTGACACTACTCCAATTTCAATTGCTCCGTACTGCATTGGTCCTACTAAATTGAATGAATTGAGTGTTCAGTTGAATGAATTGTGCAAAAAAAAAATGGTTTATTCGAAATAATATTTCACTATGGGGTACAACCATATTGTTTGCAAAGAAGCAGAATAGTTCGCTTCGTCTATGCATTGATTATCAAAATTTGAATCTTGTGGCAATCAAGAAGGAATATTCATTTCCGCATATTAATGACTTATTTGATCAGCTTCGAGAATTTATGTACTTTTCGAAGATCGATTAGAGATCTAATTATTATCAATTGAAGATACGTGAAGAAGATATTCTAAAAACATCTTTTTGGATTTGTTATGAACATTTTGAATTTGTGTTGCTTCCGTTTGAATTGACCAATGTAGCATGTACTATTATAAATCTCATGAATGGGGTCTTTCGACCATATCTTGACCATTTAGTTGTGACCTTTACTAATGATGTCCTGATATATATCAAGATTCTAAATGAACCTATGGAACATTTAATAATATTTCTATTGACACTGAAAAAGTATCGGTTATATGGAAGCGTGAAAAGAGAAACTTTTGGATGATCGAAGTGATCAAATAAGATTGAAACCGTGTTAGATTGGAAGCCACCCAAAAATGCCTTTAGGTGCTAACTTCTTGGGTCTGGCTCGTTAATATCGTTGATTTGTGCATAATCTTTCTTCTGTTATGTTGTTAATGTTGTTGATCAGTAACGATGTGAAATTCATTTGGAATGAAAAGTGTCAGACCACTTTTGATGAATTCAAGCAAAGTTTGACTACTGCTTGTTTTTAGCAGTAACTAATGAGTGTTTGTCTTATGTTGTTTATACTGATACATCAAGAGTTGGTTTGGGTTGTGTCTTAATGCAATAGGATAAAATTATAGCTTATGCATTTCAGCAGTTAAAGAAGTATGGATGAAATTACCCTACTCACGATTTGAAACTTGCAACTAATTATTTCCGCCTTAAAGGTTTGGCGGAGCTACTTGTATGGTGCTAAATTTGAGATATTCTTTTATCACAAAAGTTTAAAGTATCTCTTCTCGCAACGTGATTTAAATTTCTGACAACGCCGTTGGGTTGAGTATATGAAGAATTATGATTTTACTCTAGAATATCATCCTTGTAAGGCTAATATTGTAGCTTATGTTTTAAGTCGTTATCTTCAAGGATCTCTTTCTTTTCTTATTTTGGGTGATTGGAAGAGATGTTTTATTATTGTAGATTCTGAGCTGTAATACTAGGACGATGGTGTTTCAGTTTGAGTTTTTAATTTAATAGCGACCCTACACTTTTGCAACGTGTGAAAGACTTGCAAAGTTTGACGATGTATTGAATGAAAGATTCGAGATGATTCAAGCTGGTGAGCAGCTTGACGGTTAGGAGATCAATCCTGATGGATTTCTATTCTTCAAGAACCGAGTTGTTATCTCCAATGATTTGGATTGGAGGCAGGCTGTTTTAACAAAAAACCATAAATTCATATTTGTTATTCATCTCGGCTGTACAATAATGTGTCATGACTTGAAGCATCAGTATTGGCGGATTGAAATGAAACGTGATGTATAAGTGCATGTTTCAAGGTGTTTGACTTGTCAATAAATCAAGGCTGAACATCATAAGCATGATGGATTGTTGTAGCCTTTGACTGTCCCTGAGTGAAAATGAGACAAATATACCGTGGATTTCGTGATTAATTTGCCTTGGATGTTGCAGAAATTTGATGTTGTGTGAGTAATTGTTGATAGATTTTATGAAGTCACCACATTTTATCCCTATCAGAATTAATTTATCTTTGACGAAGTTAAGTCAGTTGTATATTGTGGACATCGTTCGTCTTCACGGTATTCCCTCGAGTATTGTTTCTAGTAGATATTTGAATTCATGTCAAATTTTTGGCAAAACCTCTAGTGAGCTTTAGATAGGGAGCTTAATTTGAATACTTCACATCATCCTCAAAAAGTTGGTTAGTTTGAGCATGCAATCTAGATTCTCGAGGATACGTTGAGATCTTGTATTTTGGATTTCAGTAATAGTGGGATAATTCATTTGTCTTAAGTGGAGTTTGTGTTTAATTATAGCTATCAGATCAATAATGGTGTTACACTATATGAAGCTTGTATGGAAGATCATGCAGATCACCTCTAGGTTAAGCTGAGATTGGGGACGTGTTACTTTCGTGTCTGATTTGATTCATGAGGCAATAGGGGAAGTTCAGGTAGTTAAAGAGCGATTGTGTATTGTTCAGAGTCGACATAAGAGTTATAAGAACCTCCGGAGGAAGGAAGTTGAGTTTGAAGCCAATGATTTTGTGTTCTTAAAAGTACGACCTTGTCAAGGTATTAGTCGTTTTGGTGTGAAAGAGAAGTTAGCCCCAAGGTATATAGGTCCTTTTCGAATTATTGACCGGATTGGCCCAGTGGCTTATCAATTGGAATTACCGCCGCAGTTGAATTATGTTCATAATGCGTTCCATGTTTCTATGATGAGAAAGTATATTTCAGATCCATCACATGTTATTTCTTGGACTAAGGTTCCTATTCAGGAGGATGTGTCTTATGAGGAAGAACCTGCAAGAATTCTGGGTCGTGAAATTAGAGTTCTGCGTCATTACGAAATACTTCTAGTTCGAGTTCAGTGTAAGAATCATAGTGAAATAACATGATTAAAAAATTGATTAATTAGGGAAAATATGTTTCAGGAAACGTATTTCCCCCAAAGAAGGCAACAACAGATTTGTTGCGGGGGAGACAGATTCTTCCCCAAATCATCTCCTTTCCTTCAATTCTTAAAGCATCCAGGTTTCGGTTTTTCTCTGGATTGTTATTCTCGTAGTCACCCAGCTCTCGCCGTTGCGATTTCTTTCTCAGGTAGTGCTATCTTCCGGTCTTTGTGAGTGGAAATTTGGAGCGCTATTTCGAAATTCGTTCGAATTTGGAGGTTGAGCGTTAGGATCTCTCGGACACAACGGAATTTCTTCAGTTGGGGATTTTCGGCAAAGGTACCCCATCTTAATTAAAAATTTGTGGACAGTTGGATTTGGAGTTTCAAACTTTTGGGCTTTAATCGGTGTGAAATCACTTTGAGAAGAGATTATTTATGCACTGCATTTGCATATTTTTTTATAAAATAATTATTTTGAAACGAGTCTCATATTAAAAAGATGCGTCCATTTTTAAGACCGTCGAATTTTTATATTATATTTTATTTTCACTGTTTACATTTCATTTAAGCATGCCTATAAATATTTGTTGATCAACTTGGTCGTGCGAATCAAGTTTGATCGACCCGATTTGGGGTCCATTTTTTTTTCACACATTCTATCATGCGGAATGTATTTGTTTGTTATTAAATTGGGTAATAAGAGATTCTTCAAATGTCCTTGGGTTCAAATCTCTAAAGTGTAAATAGGTAATAGGACAGTTAAATGTACTGTGTCCTTGGGTTGCGAATCCTTAAACCTGATCAGGGTATTATTTGGCTTTTGCGATCGTCGAACATTGCCTTTATTCTGTCATATGCCTATGGCATGGTGTGCTCGAAGTCCATGAGTGGCTGCATTTTCACTATGATTTTTAATTTGTACAACAAGAGCTTATTTTAATTACATACCACATATTAGTAGGTGATTTCACACACATGCCCTTTTGTACATCATTTTCTTAAAAGAATTTTAAAATGTGAGTTTTAAATTCATGAATGCTTAAACATTCTTTTAATTAAATTTTCATTAAAAACATAATCCCTTTTGAGTTTAGTCAACTCACCCCAATGACACTTTTCAAGATTTTATCTGTTGGATTTTAAGTTACCAATTTAAATTTAGATTCGGCGAAGTTTTATTTTTATTCTCCCTTGAGAGATTTTATGAGGTATATTTTATATGGATAATTGTAATCCCTATTCTTAATTTTGTACATTTATTTCATTTTGGATTATATTGTTTTACTATCTGATATCATTTGTTGGACCTGATAAGCTCATGGTTGTTGGGCCCTGACTATAATTAACATTTTAAGACTTCCGCTGTTAATTATTGAAACTTAAGAGAAAAAGGGTTGGGTGATTCGGTTCTTCGGCCCGGATTGTTCCCCGTTCTATCTCAGGTCCCTTTTGGGTCATGACAAAACTATTGTTTAAGATGTCAAAAAAGGACGTGACAGTTCACGTTAAAAGTCTCTCGTCCTATTATTTTTAGGGTTATTTTCATCTAATACCTCTAACTTTGGGTACCTTTTTATCCAATACCTTAAGGTTTCATTTTTTTTTTCAACACCTTAGACTATCAGCCATTTTCAACCATCACCTTTCATTTCACTATTGTTAAGCATTTCTCCCGAAGAGCACTCCTCTGTAGCAGCTCTTCTCTCCGAAGCATGAAGGCAAAGACGACGACTTGAAGATGAAGGTGCTGACGAAGGAAAAGCCCGACTTTGCGAAGGCGACCTCCGACCGAGTGAAGACAAACCCTGCTCTGCTAAGGCGACCCCGGGCTTGGCGAAAGCGACCCCGTCTCTGCAAAGATGAACCATGCTCTACGAAGGCAACCCCAGCGCTGCGAAGATCGAAGAGACTCGTCTTCGAGCCCCTTGCAACTCGATTAGGGTACGTTCATTCGGTTCTTCGTATTTTTTTGGTCGAAGAAGTCTGTTCTTCGGTTCAATTTGACTGTGGTATTTGTTATGATAACAACTGGTCTGTTCTTCGTAACCAATGAAAGCTATACGTACACACAGGGCACGTAAATAGAAGCTTTCGTTGGTTGCAACTTATTGACTGTTTCGTTGGTTGCAACTTATCGACTGTTTCATTGGTTTCGTTACTTTGTCCGTTGCCTCAATTCTTCGTCTGTTCTTGGTTGCAACTTATAGACTATTCTTGGTTTCAAATTTGGTTGCAACTTATTGATTGGCACAATTTTATGGATCTGTGTAGATGAAATTGGCTTTTGTAGAAATTGGCTTGAATGAAATTGGATTCCCGTTATGCTTTCGTTGAATGAAATTGGCTTGAGTGAAATTGTTGAATTGGCTTGAAATATGATTTGTGAATTGGTTATGTGCAGCCAAATAAGGCATGCTTAATTGCTCCCCATTGAAATTGCAGAATTGAAATTGTTGCTGGAATTGAAATTGTTGCAAAATTGGCTTGAATGTAACTAGGGAAAACCAATCAATTTTATGGCAAGCTTATAATTGAAATTGTTGAATGAAATTGGCTTGAAATTGTTGAATGAAATTGTTGGAAGAAATTGGATTGAAATTGTTGAATGACATTGGCTTGAAATCGCCGTGAAATGTATTTGTTGCTAGAATTGAAATTGTTGCAGAATTGGCTTGAATTGTTGCATAATTTCACGTGATTCTACTACTAGTAGCAATCAGTACTCATCAAGGTCTTTTTCGTTAATATTACAGATTAGTCAATGTTGTTTTTGTCTAATTTTTTGTGTCCATTAGTGTGTTTTATGTAGATGTTTCAAAAGTTGTTTCAGATGTTACTTGTTTTTGTAACATAAGAGCTGCCATATGTATGTCTTGGACACGAGCAAATCATAGACTAAGATTTTTCGGTTGCCAAAATTATGAGATATAAATTATACTTTGGGAATGTAGCAAGTAGTAAGCTTTTATACTGCACTAAACAATGTCTTTTTGATCATGTTTAGAGAGGAAGTGGAGGATGCAACTTCTTTGCATGGCATGATATAGCAATAGGCGTGCGAAAAAAGAAGATTGTTAATCGTCTACAATCAACTACGCACATTTAGAGGCCGTTAATAAGAAGCTTACAAGAAAGTGTTGAACTTATTTATGTTTATTGTGGATTGTAAACATTATTTGGTTTCTAGTTTTTTATGCATTTTGTGGTTATTCTAGAAGTTGAATTTTGATTGGTTGTTTATGAGAATTTTGGAGACATTTTGGATGCAACGGGGACCAATTTCATCATTATTATTGTGATAAATAAGATTGAAATTGTGGTAAATCATTTAAGGTTAGAGAAATAAATAATCACATGAAAAAATTTTATAAACCTAAAATAGATGTTGTACAATAATACAAGAATATCATCGATTCAACTACACCACAAAATACTAAGATAGATGTTGTACAATTCTTCAGCTTGACTTTAAACTTCTTGCATGTCAATAGACCGTGTGACATCAACGTCTGATACCATCTAAAGATGAGCCCTGCAGATATGATGTCTGTATAATTCTCCAACATCTGATAATCGACTTGATTCATTTAGCGAGTAAAGTTCTTCATTAAGACTTTCAAAACTTGACATACCCTCATGCAAAATGCTCTGTATACCACCCTCAACAAAATCCTCAACAAGATGCCACTCCTCACTAAAATTCCTTCCATAATTGAATTCTATTGAAAGATTGTCCATATTCGAATAACACCTGACACAAAAAAAATTTTAAAAATGAATGAGATTCAACAATTAATGACTAAATTGAAATGCAATTCGAAAATAGAATAACTTAGAATTCGAAAATCTGTAGAATATTTTTGGTCTCAAAACAAAATAACTAGTCCTCAAAAACTACCATTCCTATTCAAGAACTAGTCCTCAAAACAGAATATGCTTGAACATATTTTGAGATGAATTTATAGATTAATGGACTTTGAATATGTAGAATTTGAAAATTTGTAGAATATTTTGGTCTCAGAACATAATAACAAGTCCTCAAACATATTGAAGAACCACCATTCCTATTGAAGAACTACTATTCAGATTATTCAAAAGTAAAAGGCATATATCTAGTTAAAAATAACAATCACGCACCAATGCAAATAACATGCACAGAACATTTTCAAATTGGAGAACAAAACATGGCAACGTTTTTGTTCTTTGCTTGCAACATAGAACAGAGCAAAACATTCAACAATCGACAATCAAAATATGAAGAACAGACCAGTTGTTATCATAACAAATACTACAGTCAAATTGAACGAAAGAACAGACTTCTTCAACCAACAAAATACAAAGAACCGAATAATGAACATACCCTAATCGAGCTGCAAGGGGCTCGAAGACGAGTCTCTTTGATCCTCGCAACGCCGGGGTCGCCTTCGCAGACCATGGTTCGTCTTTGCAGAGACGGGGTCGCTTTCCCCGAGCCAGGGGTCGCCTTCGTAGAGCAAGGTTTGTCTTCGCCCTGCCAGAGGTCGCCTTCGCAGAGTTGGGCTTTACCTTCGTCAGCACATTCGCCTTCAAGTCGTCGTCTTCGCCTTCGTGCTTCGGTGAGAAGAGCTACTGCGGAGGAGTGCTCTTCAGGAGATATGCTTAACAGCAGTGAAACAGAAGGTGACGGTTGAAAACAGCTAATAGTCCAAGGTGTTGAATAAAAAAATGAAACCTTAAGACATTGAATAAAAAGATACTCAAAGTTAGAGGTATTAAATGAAAATAACCCTTATTTTTATTGGTAATTTTCATCTTGTCAAATTTTCTATTCAAGCTTTGATGTTGGAATCTTGTTTTGTTTTCCTTTGGATTAATCTGGAAAGAAAATAGTGTGTAATGACGTCTACAAAATTTCTAGATATTATATTCTTCTTTAAATATAAAAATAAAATAAAATTAAAAAAAAACCCTGACAAATTTCGTCACGATATATACTATAGTACTAATTATCAATGATTATCTATGCAAGTAGATGTCATGCTTTTGATTAACAAACATTAAGCTTATTTAATTAAAATATAATATTGGTTTGGTGTAGACCAAAGCTTATTATCCACAATGATCCGTACAACACATTAAAATCTTCAAACTAAAGTTTCAGAGTTATTTTTATGTGCGAATTTATCTTATTTTTCTTCGTGAAAAATTTTTTGTTTCTTAAAAAATAATTTTTTAATTTTTAAAGCCAAAGATGAGAAAGTGTATAGATGGTGCTTTTGGTGTTTATCTCCCTTGTTCTTGCGCATTTTAGAACACCATTACTAAGGTTTGCCTCCAATGAAACCCTTTTTTTTTTATTTATGTTTTTTTTTTCATTTTTAATTTTTATACAATTTTATTATAATATTTGAAAAATAAATAAATAAATAAAAACTAGAACCGTAACCGAAATCGAAATTTCAGTTCGATTCCGGTAATCCATACAACTGGTTTCGATTTTGAAATTACAAAACCGAAATCAACCAGTTCGATTTGATTCCACGTCAAAATCAAACCGAACTGGATCATGCACACCCTAAACCAGATGAGCCCAAAAAACTAAATTTTGCAATTAAATATATTAGTTTTCTTTTTGCCTTAATAAATAATTAAGGACCCATTGAACCATACATCGGCTATCTGGGTGTATAAAGATGATGTTTGTAGGTCAAGCTCAAGCTCGCTTAAGAATATGGTAAGCTTGTTTGTCATGATCCTTAAGAGACTCGAGATAGAACAGAGAATAATCCGGCTCAAAAGAATCGAATTGTCCGACCCATATCTTTAATTTTCTTAATTAACAGCGAAAATCTTAAAACATTTATTACATGCCAGGGCATGAAGAAACATGGGTTAATCACGTCTAATAAGTAATATCTAGATAACATAGAAATATAATCCATAAATTAAATGTGCGGAACGTTAAATCGAGATTATACTTTATCCATAAAAACATTTATCTCACAAAATGTCTCTTAAAGAAAATTTATTAAAATGCTAGAATAAATAAATAAATCACGTCGAATTTCTACTCCTGATTCAGCAACTAGAAGTCTTTTTAATAAAATCCTGAAAATGTGTCATTGGAGTAAGTTGACTAACCTCAATAGGGATCAAATTTTTATATTTAGCCTTTTAATTAAAAAAATTGAATAGCCATGTATGATCTTAAAACTGATATTTTATAAATTCATTTTTTGAAAATTTTTGTATAAAAAGATACTCGTTAAAACAACCTACATAATATGGTACGTAATTAAAATAGATCATTGTTATACCAAAATAAAATCTTTGTGAAAATGGAGGCACTCACAGACTCTGAGCACACCATGTCATAGACATATCACATAATAATAGAGATGTTCAGCGATCGCGAAAGTCATATAAAAACCTTGATTAGGTTTAGGGTTTTGTGCCTAAGGACACAACATATACAGTTGTCTAATTATTCTAGTTAATCATAAACAAGCACATCCTCGCATGGTCAAATGTGTGTAAAGTAAAACAAGATCCCAAATTGAGTCGATTGAACTCAGTTCACACGATCAAGTTGATCTAGTAATTTAGTATGCATGCTTTAGTAAAATATGTACAATGTATATATAATGTAAAAATTCGACGAGCCATAAAATTGACACATCATTTTATATGAGACGAATCTCAAAATATTATTTTTAGAAAAATTTATGTAATATTATGCATAAAATTTAAATTCTTATACCTCAAAGTGAACTTATTACCGACCCTAGCCCAACTATCCAAAAAATTTGATTTTTGAGTCCATGGTTTTTAAATAAATATTTGGGTACCTATCCAAAAGTAAAGTTGTCAAATTTTTTTGGTTAAATTTTTATACGTTAAAATTCCAATTTTCACTCAAAAATAACATAAAATTAATTTGGTAGAAAATATCTAAAATTTGGCCCAAATTTGACCTTGGACCGCAACCCAATTGGTCTGGTTTGCCAAGCTGCGGTCTATACTTCTTGGTCCATAGTCCACATAGGCTCTGAACTACAACCCCTTAATGTTGGCCAACATTTGCGGAACAGAAGACAACCTCGCACCTTAGTTGTCGTCTTCCTTACTGATGTGGCATCCTCACTACGAGACTCCCTATATTGGCCACTGGTTGAAGCCGAATGGACGGGGGCGGCGAGCGGTCGCGAGTTAGTGTTTGCTAAGTCGTGTTTCTGCATTTCATAGCCAATGCAATCTGTGCAATCAAATTGTTGGGTTTCGTCTAATCACCTAGCCAACGACAACAAAAAATTCAAACAAAGATCACAACAGAGACAAAAATTGAGTTTTTAAACTACCATTGCCATAGAATCCCAATTACCGGAAGTTCTGATTCGCACAATGAAGCTCGGCGTTCACCCTCTCTGATCTCACACCAAAGGTAACACCATTTTTTACTTTCAAAGAATTGTTTTTAAAAAATTGGAATTTTTAACCGTTAATCGAGGTTACAAAGTCAAAGAATTTGACTTATTGTGACCAATTCTTTCAACATAGGA
>CM039479.1:13976544-14050112 GCA_022433065.1 Begonia loranthoides | reverse complement strand
AGAGAGAGAGAGAGAGAGCAGAATGGGAGGTGAGAGGTCGAGGAAGAGATGAGGAAATTATTCGTTAAATGGAAAAAACAAAGTAGAAGAAGAGGAAATTTCTTTTCGAGTCAGTAACACTCTATCAGTAGATGAAGGAGTTTTCAGTTAAAAATCTTTTCCTTTTTAAAAAAAAATATTTCAGATATCACATTGTTGGCATCTTGTTTTGATGCTGTGCACTTACAATATATGGGTAACATTTAAAAAAAAAAAAAAACTAAGATTAGGAACAAAATTGAGTACAATATTTTTTCTTAATTTTTGTTAATAAATATATTTTTATTTTTTATAATGTTAAACTGTTGTTTAAGATGTCAAAAAAGGACGTGACAGTTCACGTTAAAAGTCTGTGGTCCTTTCATTTTTATCTTGTCAAATTTTCTATTCAAGCTTTAATGTCGTAATCTTTTTTATTTCCTTTGGATTAATCTGGAAAGAAAATAGTGTGTAATGACGTCTACAAAATTTCTAAATATTATATTCTTCTTTAAATATAAAAAAAAACCTGACAAATTTCGTCACGATATATAATATAGTACTAATTATCAATGATTATCTATGCAAGTAGATGTCAATGCTTTTGATTAACAAACATGAAGCTTATTTAATTAAAATATAATATTGGTTTGGTGTAGAGCAAAGCTTATTATCCACACTTATCCGTACAACACATTGCTAAAGTTTCAGAGTTATTTTGATGTGCGAATTTATCTTATTTTTCTTGGTGAAAATAATATTTGTTTCGTATAAAATAAATTTCTAATTTTAATGAAATTCAGAAAAAACTGAAAAATCAAAATCATTTTGACTTATATATATATATATATATATTAACAAACATTAAGCTTCCAGAAAAGTTGGAAGACTGAGAATTAATTAATTGGATTTTAAATTTACGCAGCAACCTCTGGGCTGTGTCCGGTTTAGCCTTGGTATCTCCCACCCTGTTATAATTACTCTCTCTCTCTCTCTATTAACCCGCAAGCAAATACTAGATTGCATTAATTTAGATTAGAATTCTCGCTCTGACTCCGAGCTTCTTCTTTAACCTTAAGGAATCAACAGGATAATTTGGACCCACCCACATAATTTAATCGTGTATCCAAGTGTTACTAGCATTAAGAGACCTCTCCATTGTTTAAAACTATATATTTCTCAGATATAACCTCCTTGAATAACCCCGGTTTGGAAAGGAATTTGCACACTTACTTGGGCTTTTTTTGTAATTTAGTTTACAAAAGCATTGGATTAATTAATTTTTAAACATACTTACAAGAGTAGCACCCAAGAACTTCTCGACTATAAAAACCAAAATGTAGAGCAGAGACCCACATTCGTACCTTTAATTAATGTGGATATTATGGTTAATAATCCCCTAAATTATAACCCCAACCCTATCCTTAACTTAAACTACGCCTTGGGCGCACTTTAACGGTCAAAGGACTTGCCATCTGGCAGGAGAGTTTTAACACCTCTGATAGGTCAACCTCTTTCTGGTCAGACGGCAGCCATTCAAACTCGTGCAGTAGAGACGCAATCCAATACGTAACAGTCACCATACCCAAATTCTTACCGGGGCAAACCCTTCTACCTGACCCGAATGGAGCAAGCCTGAGATCCGAACCCATCACGGAGAATTCAACATTCCCCTGACTCAAAAATCTATCTGGGCTGAACTCGAGTGGGTACGACCATACTTGTGGGTCCCGCGTAATCGACCACATGTTGATCATGGCCGTTGTTCCTTTTGGTACGTGGTATCCATCGACGGTTGTATCTGAAATAGCAAGGCGGGCCCACGACAAAAGTGGGCCCGGTGGATGTAGCCTCAGTACTTCTTTAACGACAGCCGTCAGATATATCAACGAGGAAATGTCGGACTCAAGGACGGCACGTGATCTTCCCACCACCTTGTCAAGCTCACTGTGGACCCTTGATTGAACATCGGAGTGGAGTACTAACCTCGCCAGGATCCACTCGATTAACACCGCCACTGTATCAGTTCCCCGAAATATCATTTCCTACGTTGAAGAATCGTTACATTATAATTTAGGTAACCATGATTTCCTCCCAAAAAAAACATAATAGCATTTAAAAGTAACCTATCTTGTCAACGTTTATTTCTGCTATTTGTTGATATATTTTTTTAATTGATTTAATAATAACATACCCAAAGAACGGCGATCATGTCAGGATCAGAGAGTTTATCAGGATGTCGGAGAGAGAGCAAAACGTCGACGAAGTCTCTGATTTCCTCACTTGACTGAGTTCGACGGCCGGCTATAATTCGGCCGACGAAGTGGTTCACTTTAGGAACCATTTTTGAGCACTTCAGCCGGATTCTCTGAGGGTCAAGATCAGCTAACCATGGAAGATGGTCTGACCAGTTCAGTAAACCGAGAAGCTCGTACCCTTCGTCGACTAACTTCTGGAGTTCCTCAACCTCGTCGGAAGTGGAATCAAGACTGTATATTCGTCCAAATACAGAACACATCATGTTATTCAAAGATGCTCGCTTCAGAACTTCCCTGACGGGAAAGCTGTCAGCTTTTTTACTTTTAAACAAAGCCGCCATTTGAGAAGCTATCAAACTTCTTTGAGCTTGGGAGCTCTTGATTTGTTTAGGACAAAAAAGATGGTTGGACGCGATTTGGCGTAGAGTTCGCCAGTAAACTCCATAAGGAGCAAACCCAATAGCTCTGTTAAACATTAAACTGTAAGCCGACTCCTTTACCGGCCGATCAGCAAACACAGAACTACTCAAAATTTCTCTGGCTACGTCAGGTTTGCATGTAACAATAACCCTCGTGTGGCCAAGGCTAAACGCCATCAGCCTCTTAGCTCCACAAGCTTCAGACATGGCAGCAATCTTATGGTGAGCTAGGTTAGCCATTAAACGCATACTGCCGACTACAGGAAAGCCTCTCGGGCCGGGGATCAAAGACGATGGTCTCTTCCACCTGGAGCAGTAGTAATGGCCCCAGGCAGGACCGCCAGGGTGAGACCAGTAGAGAAAGGTCATGCCAGCCCAGAGTAGGCCGATGAAGAAGAGACAGACGGCGATGTTTTGTTGGGTTAAAGCTTGACATTTGGAGGCGAGAGCGAAGAGCCAAAGCGTTTCAGCGTTGGAGGTTGCAGTCATGGTGGAAAGAAGCTGGGTTTTGCCTTGGGACATAAAACGAACAAGATTGGTGGGTTTATATAGAGAAAATGTGGTATTTTTTAACACTTGCACTTTTTTAGCCAATTTTCAAAACAATCCAATCCATAATTGCAAAACTAGTCTTCAAAAAAAAAAAAGGAAGGAAGGGGGGGAATACCTTATTTTAAGGTTTATGGAATTAGCATACACTCGG
Organism: Begonia loranthoides; assembly: GCA_022433065.1. Taxonomy (NCBI): domain Eukaryota; kingdom Viridiplantae; phylum Streptophyta; class Magnoliopsida; order Cucurbitales; family Begoniaceae; genus Begonia; species Begonia loranthoides. The sequence goes on along the minus strand of CM039479.1, from coordinate 14,046,714 downwards.
GATTGTCATATATTTCCTTAAATAGTTGAATATGTAGAATGATTTATTTTGAATATAAATCAAGTAAAAAGCGTGATATGACTGAAAAACAAGCATTTGAAGTGGGGAGAAATTTATGGGGCTCTCAGGGATGATGTGCGCCGCCTTAGTGGCGGTGGAATGACGATATATGGAGTGGGTGGACGCGGGCATTTATTAACCTGGCCTAGTGCTGACCATGACGTGGACTGTGCTCAATAGCTAAAGGGAGAAAATTGAAATAATAATAGAAAATTATTTAAATATACAAATTGCTTAAGCAGACTGCAGACATCATCATCTTTAGTTGCATGCGTATTGGGTTTGGACATATTTAGATTTTATAGTATTAAGTTTTTTCAACTCTGTGCTCCCAAGAACAATTAGAGATAAGATGAATAATTGGTGTACTAATAATACCTGGTTTTAAAATGAGATCCGAATTTTACCCATGCTACATTTTTTGTTATGGAGAACGTTAAAATATGACCTAAATGCTTAATTTTAATAAACAATTTCAAAACAGACAAAAATAGTTGGCTGAGAGAAATCACGAGGACCCATCACTCCACCACTCTCCTTTCTCGTACACTGTTTACAGCACTGAATCGAAAATTTACAAACTCCCCACTCTCTCCCTCTCTCTCTCTCCGCCACGTGTCGGTCACGTGCCATTACCTAGACAGCGACAACTCTTCTTCCCTGAAGATTTTTGGCGTCTTTTATTATCTGTCCCGCACACGTGGACTCTCTGTACCTCTGACAGGGATTTGACGAACATTTAAATTCAGCTTTCCTATTCTACCCCTCCCTTCTCTCTCTCTCTTCATCAACCACCCATAATAAATTTTATAATCTTTTTCTTTCCCTTTAAATTATATTTCCTGCATTTTAATCATTTTGACAACCTTTTTTAAGATTTAGACGTTTAAAAGTTTGTTCCTCAATAATTATTTTTGACAAATTAACGAATTGACTATTATATTTTATGCTTAAATAACAAGTTTATTTTTATAGTATTTTTGTTAGTAATTTAATTATTGAATTATCATAAATAAATGTGATAAATATTATTATTTTAATTGTTATTAATTATTTAAATTTCTTTTCATAAAGGCTTCCATAGGTATAGTTTATAATTTTTTGTTCTGCTGTGAAATATTACACTTTCCTTCGTAAAACATTAGAATGAATTAAAATTTTTCTCTGTCTGCCATTTTCTCAGGTGGAATGTCAAAATTTTCACAACAGAATGACATCTTTCCATCGCAAAAAAAAACATCATTCCTAGGCAGAACATCATACATCGTTTTTTCTTTTATTGCCCTATTATATATAAATTGACATTTCACGCTCTAATGAGATCAATAATTTTTTCAATAAATTTTAAACCTTTCGTAATCTCAAAGTAATTTTTTTATTGTTTCATTCATTCTAATAAATTTTAGGATCAGCAAATTGACTTTCAAGTATAAAAATATTTTGTCTCACTCTCAATCTCGACCTTAGTCAAAAATAGACACAACCTATAATCACAAACAAAGTACAACTGAGATTATTCACATTCAATTTGAACGCAAATGCAAGGGCAGCCGTGCACTTATATTATTATTTTATAATATAATTTGTTATTTATTTATAATAAATTGTTTAGATAATATAAGAATAATGATGTATAATATATATATATATATATAAATAAAAGGACAAATTTATCAAAAGAAATGACAGTGAATAATAGAATTCCAACAAATGGAGGGTAATATAGACATTGGCAGCAGACAGGAGATATGGGTGTGATTCTGGGAAGACGATGGGGTGGGCCTCTAGGATAGCGTGTAAAGAAAGCTAAAATTAACTGATCCCGCTTGGTTTAGTACTGCCTGGACGGACGGCTTGGAATGTGAGTCGGAAGGCGGGCAATCCCTGTCCGTCGATTTCATTCCCACTCTATCAAAACCGACAAAAACGACGAAGGAAATTGAACCTAAAATCATAGAGAAACAACAATTCGATGAAGCCCATGACCATCACCTAGACCAAGAACACCAACTCAAAATCACATTTTTTTAATCCAATTTACCGAATTCTAGTCAAATGAAAAGGTCCTTCTTCTGGTTCTTTTAAAACCATCATTTGCAGCCTCGTTCTGTCCAATCAAATTACCCGAGTATATTGTCATTAATAATTACAATTAGTCTATGTAAATGGAGATTATACAAAGCTCTAACCAACCCTCTGTTGGAAAGAGGAGACCACTCAACCTTTACTTAATTCAATCCTAACCCAATAGGAAGTTAGCCCGAAACTTCCCTTGACAATAATCCTTAAGGTTATTCTTAATTTTATCCAAAACAACAATGTGGCCATTGACTTAAGTACAGCCATGGAAGGCTTCAACTTTGCATTCACTGAATCTAGCGAGTTTTATTGAATTAAGAGATCCAAATATGATGGTATTTTAGTTGATAGTTCGACAGATTGGATCAGGATTGTGATTAGCAGGATCTAATCCTAATTAAAAGAGCAATAATAGGATTAGGGTCTGTCTTGATTAATCTTATGCCCCAGCTGATGACTATCGTATTCTAAATTGACGCGAGAGTAATAATTACAGCTATGAGTTTCTAACTTACGAAACAAGAAAGAAGCTTCGTAGCTAGGTCTATAAATAATATTCACAATTATAATATGTGAAGATGCTTTCTAGCGTCCTTCTAAAGTCGAAGAAACGAACTTGGAGGAAATATACAAAACAAAATACATAATGCCACTGTTTGATGACCAATGGGAACACAATTGATTTTAGAGAGAGAGGAATCTCCATTAAAACAAATTTTATTAAAGCTTGACCTATACTTAGTGCACAACGAAACTCATAGGTAGTTTCATGAACAAAGGGAAGATGGAGGGATCTGTCCAGTTATGTTTTATTCGGATCCTAGAAAGGAAGATGCTAAATATTCTACACAAATAAAAAAAGAAAAATAAAGAAGGAAAAGTTCTACCTCCATGAACTAATCTTGAAAAAGAAATTCTAATTCAATTAAGATAGCATTACTAAATACTACCCGTGTAAATTTTCGTTTTATCGACCAAAATTAACTAAATTAAATGAGCACTTTCCAAGTCTACGAAGTCCAAGTTAAGTTTGTGGCAACCCATCCTGCAAGGTCAATGATGACCCAAAATTCTATTGATGATGAAGACTCCACCAACATCAGTGGGATGTATAATCTCACATCACTTGATAGAGCAAAAAATAAATAGTTCATAAGTAGAGTTTTACTTCCTATCTAATACAACGCGTTTTAAGTTAACTCTAAGAACAAAACTGTGTATACTTCACTTACAGAGAATAATATTATATTAAGAAGTTTAAAAACTGTTACAAAGTCACTATAAACATTATGAATTAACCATATGCATTATCCTCTAAGAACCATTGTTTAGTTCAAATTAATTAAATCAACCTTAAAAAATTCATTTTTTTAAAGCCGTGATCTATGATTTTATTCGATGCCTTAGATCTATCAGAATAATTTCTTGTGGGGAGGTCTAAAGATTCTTCCTTTTTTTTTTTTTTTTTTTTTTTCCTTTTATCAAACTTTGAATCTTTGAATGACTAAAGAATATATTCAAAACGTGAGATTCATGATTCTTGACATAGGTTTGTTTTGGGGGAAGTGTAAATGGGAAGGTCGGTCCAGCCTTCACCTATTTTGTTTCACCACAAATTTGTCAAATTCAAGAGAAATATTGTCAACACAAACCCTAAAAAAATTTCTCTAACGTTGCTAAAACACAACCCCACAACGTCTCGGCATATCAAGTTTTATAGACATTGGGTGCACCATAAGTGGCAAACTGAATTATAGACTTTATTTATCGATCGTTATGCTTAGCCTCACAAAATCTTTCTTGTAATTGGTTTTTGATATAGTGAATTCTTTTCATTATTCCATGATTTTTTCTTGTAATATTTTCTTTTATTCTTCTACTTTTTCTTGTCGTTTCTATAAAAACTTAAACACTAGTAAAACATATAATATTGTTCACTTTAATATTAGGTCCGCACAACTCTATTTTTGAGTTTTATCCTAAAGACCTTATAGTAATTGAAAATGAGATACTAGTTATAAATCACTCATTCAACTACACTCAACTGACTCAAGCTATGTATGATTGTGTATTTTTTTTCTAAACCAGATTCTCACAATTTACTTTGTTCATGGGTCATTCTAGCTCAGAACAAGACAAACTGTCACAATCACTCTCTTCAAGGGCCCAAAGTCTTGTCAATCACACTTCAAGTTTACCTTGAATATCATTTTTAGTAATACCAAATAGTAAATATATTGTTTGGTTTGGATTTAGGCACATGTGACTTTGTTATTGAGATTTACACCACAATGTTTTGTAATAGTTGGAAATGAAATATACTTATGAACCACACACCTTAATAACACCCAATTAATGTGAGATTGTATACCATGTTATATCCGGGTCAGCACAGCCCAAGAGAAAAAAAAATTTATTATTTTAAATTATTTTAAATAGCCAAAACAACCCCCATTAGGGGGGTTATTTCCGTAATGGGGGGAGATCCCCCTAATTCTAATGGAGTGGGGAAGGTCTTTCCCCCACTCCACACACATTCTCTCTCGCCTTCTAGATCTCAGTCTCACTCGTCTCTGGTGGATTGTCGGCACAAGGAGGATTTGGTTCTCTGGCGGGTTGACAACTTTGTTCTTCACCAAGGTAAGCGGCGACTTCCCCTATTCGTTTCTAATCTCTTTGTAAGACTGAGTTCGAAGGATTGTTTTCTTTTAGGGTCAGGTTTAGGTGTTGATGAGGTGAGTCGTTTTAGGCAAGACAGTTTTTGGGAAGACAAATTTTTCAAGTAAGGAATCTAAAAATCCTTCTCTAGATTTTCTTCAAATTTTGGATTGTTGGTTGATGTTGGATGTATGTGTATTTTGTTTGTATTGTGCGAAGTATCGAAGGTCGGGAAGGATTTTTCGACCGGAAGTTTCTGCCTTTCGGACAAACAACGATCCAGTAGAATCACTGAAGGCTTCTTGGCTAATGGCAATTACGTCAAATCACCAAGGCCTGTACTTAGGCTCGAAGTCTTCGGAGAAGAGTTCTGACCGGAACTCTTGACTCTTTTTCCCATTGTCGGACGTTGCCAGGGATGATTGCGATGAAAGCAATCGAACTCTGCCCATGGACAGAGAAATCCGTCTGTGGGCCGAGTGGCACATGAGTCGTTCTGCCCGTGGACTGCATAAATTATGGGCTCATGCCCGTGTTGTTGGGCCTGGCTCATGCTTATGTTGTTGGGCCTGACTCATGCCCATGTTGTTAGGCCTGACTCACGTATTGTTCAGCCCGAATTTAAATTTTTATACCTAAACTTTAGACCTGATTGTTCTAGGGTCGTTCTAGGGTCGTTCTAGGATTGTTATAAAATTTTAATGGTTGGACTTAAGACTTTTGACTATATTCATTCACCTAAAAAATTTAAATAATAAGTTTTAAATTCGAATCATGATTTTTAATAAATTATTATGGTTGGGTTCCGAGATTTAGAAAATTGTGGAATTTTTCTATTATTGGGCTTCATTGGGTTTTGGTATTGTTAGACTCAATTTTGAGATAGGAGTTATTTTATGTTTACCGTACATTAAATTATAAAATGTCTAATATTGTTTTAAATTAGACATGTTTAATTCACTATTCAGTTTAGTTATTTTTAATTATACATTTATAAACTGTTATTATGAACTAGAGTAATGAGACAACTGTATATGACGTACCCCTCGGAGCAAACTCTAAACCTGATCAGGGTATGTTTGGCTATTGCAATCGTCTGAGTATCACCGTTGTTTGTTTCCGTTAATTACTTCATTGTTCCTCTTTATTTTCTTTCATATATTAAATTGTTAAAAATAAGTAATTGGAATTCCACACATAAATTGCGTGATATAAAAGTTGAATATAAAATTTAATCTCTATTGAGTTTGATTGACTCACCCTAGATTTGACTTTATTTTTCAGAAAATAATCAAAGTAATATTTCGTTACCACCTTAGGAGTAGATTTTGGAGCTCTCCCCAACTAAAACATTTTATTTACTTTTCTTGAAAAACTTAAGATATTTTAGTGAGATTTGAATCATATTTTAAATTAATTTCTCAGTTATACTTTATTATTTCACTCTATCATTTTTATTGTCACTTATGAACTTTTATTTATGGGCTTGACTTGTAAAGTTTGTTTTAAGTCTTTCGCTGCTAATAATTAAAATTTAAAAAATAGGTCGGACGATTTGGTCCTTTTTGAGTCAGATCGTTCCCTGTTCGTTCTCCGTTCTGTCTAGGGTCCCTTTGAGGTGTAACATTCTTGCTTTGGGCAACGACTCACAGTTGACCATGATCTTTGGTCACTCTGACCTAGGACATTCAAAGTTCTCTCTTCCACGTCACAATGCGTGAAACTAGATCTAACACCATAATTTATAACTAACAAGTGGTGTCTGCCCTTGAATGTTTATTTGTTACTTTTTTTCACCAATGAAATTGGACATTGAAAATGTTGACATGAATACAGGAGTTTCAAAGATTAAGGTGTGGAGAGAAGCATGTAGAGAGAGAACTTTTCCGTAAAGGAATTTTGGCATAATCAAAGCGGAAACAAATAGATAGAGGTGATGATATTCTCTCTTCCTTTATGAAGATTTGATTCGAGCTGCAGATAGTATCTGTTATTTTTTTAAGACCCTTCTGCAAGTTGCCCATTCTCAATATCCGTAGTTTTCCTTTTACTTTTGTCCGAATCCACCATTAATGAACAAAACTGGTTGGTCCCCAACCCATCTTCTTCAGAAAGCTCCGATAAAAATTGCTTTTGTTTCTCTGTTCATCCAATAGAATCTTAATTAAGAACTGGATTAGGCGATATGTAATCTGTCACATGCAGCAACAAATACAATATTTCTTTTTTAAGGATGTTTATTATTATTTTTTAAAATTTTAACGTGACTTGAGGGAACATGGTAGATAAAGATTCTTCTTTTATTTTCCCCTCCTCCACTCTATGATTATTATCTTTTTAATGTTCTCTATTTACAGTGAATTTAATACTTTTATTCTTCAGACATTTCAAACAACAGGAAATAAAATATGAGTTCCTACACTAAGTTAAAAATCTGTAGAGATTTCAGCGTTTGAATTTGCAAGGATCGACCCAAATTGTAAGCAATACGCTCTTAGACTTTGTTGTGACATTATGCGTATGTACACCTACGAATATCATGCTTGTGCAGATGATAAGCATGTTTACATTAAACCTATTTAAGATTGGGAGCTAATCAATAGAGCCCTAACATGGCTCTCTTTCATATCCAACTAATAATGGGCTTAATTTTCAGCACAAGCCCATCTACTTTGAACCTCAAAACCCTAGATATTTGAAAATAACCTATTTTAGCCCAACTTGATTTGATTAATAGACAGGAATAAAAAAAATTATAGAAATTTAAATAAAAAAATTGTAGAAATCACGAAAGTAATGGGCAAATTTATTGGCTGAAATGAGATGGGAATAAATGAAGGAAATAAGATTGATAATTAGTGCATTATTAAAAGTTAGATTAAAACAAGTATAATATTTATTTATTATCAATAATAGTTAAATTAGGCCACTACACATGGTACACCATCAAAGGCTCAAAGCAACGTGCTTTTAGAAAATAATAGTTGAATTGGAAAACTCAAAAATTGACTTATTATCCAAAAAGTGAAGCTCTTTAAAGTTTTCTTTCCTTCTTTTCAACTGCTCCTCTCGTTTCCAGCCACAAATATTTAACAAAGTCCAATGTCTCCTCGTTTTGCTTTACCCAGAGATAGAAAGAGAGATGTTTTGATTTAAGTACTTTATTTAGTTGTTAAATTTCTTGTAGAATATAAAAATAGTTACTGAAGGGTTTATTATTTCTATTTTTTTTAACAGAATTTTTGTAAGGGTTTTCTCTCTAAAAACCTATAAATCACAAGAAATATAAAGCATTTTCTTACGGAAAAAAAAGAGAGAAATTTTATAGGAATCATCTGCTGCTCTTTTTCAGCTTCTTTCTGCTTTGTTTTATATTCAGAAGGGGGAAATGGATTATATAATAATTATAATTGTAGTCGACAACCTGGGCTGAAGACGCAGGGATTTGACTTTTTCGTGTTGTTTCTTTTCCACTTTTTACTCTCTCTCTCTTCAATTCTCTTGATCTACTCTTTTCTCTCTCTCTAAATGTGCTTGTAGTCTTGTAGATCTGAGTGACAAACGGAGAGGACAATACGAGCTACAGATTTCAACACTTGAAATTGTGTTTTTAGAGAGATAGAGAGAAGAACGGGCGATTAGGGTTTGTAAAAAATGCAGCAATTGAAGAAAAAAAGGAGACGTAGAAAAGTGAATTCTTGAATAAGTTTCTTCTTAGTATTTTTTATATTCAATACTTACAATTTTTACGTTTTATATTTAACGTTGTTGATTTTTTCAATTCGTTTTTATATAATTTCTGATAAAGAATTCTGTAATATCAAATTAATCTATGATAAAAGTTTTTGTTGATAATTCTGATATCGAACTTTTTGTCGCCGTGATTATTTATCTGTTATTGCCTCATTGATGATCAAGAAAACCTTTAAATTTGGTTGCCGTTTAGAGGTATATCTAATCTTTCAATTATCTCTCTTTTATTAAAACTATTTATAGTTTTTCTATTAAGAATAAAATCGACAACCCTACAAATAATTTTACTTAAATACCCTTTTAATTATGTCTCATCATTCATACCTCTTCAAGCATACTATATATACTTTAATAAGGTTAAGGAGAGGGAATTAAAGCCCAATTAACTTAATTTTCTTTATGTTTAACAATCATCACATTAAGCACATTAATATTAAGTCAATATCATTTAATTAACATGGATTACTTTAATGGATTATTAAAATAATCTAACAATCTCCCATTTGGGCCATGCTATGAACTTTAATATAAAACTGATTTTCAGCAATCACTTTTTAGCTGTCAAAACTTGAATTCACAATCAAATACTATAGTGAACCATAATGTGAATTTATCAAGTTTTATTTTCATAATGAATTGCATAATCGGATCATGGCAGACACAAGTCTATAATGACGACATGATTCTTTCCATGTATCACAAATTAATACAATCCATTAATTCTTTAATCAAGGAACACTATATACCTTTCAACTTTAACTTTTCAAAAAATTTCACATATTATTCATTACAACAATAATTGTATACACCATAATATAAATAATAAACATACATACAAAAAAACAATTCTTAAATGAATTCATAGGTGTCATAAGATACAAGTTATACCATTACAATCACATAAACAAGGACTTGTCACCTAAACCCATTCTTATAATATGTTCTTTAAAGGTTTTGGGAGGCAATCCTTTCGTTAATGGATCCGCTATCATTAAACTTGTACTTATATGCTCAATGCATACCGTTTGTTTTTGTATTTCTTCTTTAACTGACAAGTACTTTAAATCCATATGTTTTACACCTTTCAAGTACTTGTCATTCTTTGAAAAGAAAACAACTATGGAATTATCACAATAAAGTTTCAGTGGTCTATCTATACTATCAACCATACTTAGACTCCGAATTAAGTTCCGCACCCACAATGCTTAAATCGTGGCCTCAAAACACGCCACAAATTCAACCTCCATAGTGGAAGTAGCAATTGAAAACTACTTTCTACTTTTCCATAATATGGCTCCTTCGGCTAATAGGAACATGTAACCGAATATAGATTTCCTTGAGCCTACACATCCGACATAATCTAAATTCGAGTATCCCATTACTTCAAAATGACTTGATTTTCTGTACGTGAGCATGTAGTCCTTTGTTCCTTGCAAATACCTAAGTACTTTCTTTGTATCTTTCTAGTGATCCATTCCTGAGTTACTTTGATATTGGCCCAACATCCCTACTCCAAAACTGATGTCTGGCCGAGTACATGTCTGAGCATACATTAAGCTTCCTACAGCTGATGCATATGGAATAGATTCCATTACTTTATGTTCCAAATCACTTTTCGGACATTGCATTTCACTAAATTTGTCCCCTTTCTGAATTGGAGCTACACCAGCGGAACAATTATCCATTCTAAATCTCTCTAGAATTTTATCGATATATCATTTTTGAGACAATCCTAGTAATCCCTTTTGTTTGTCACGGAATATTTCTATTCCAATCACATAGGATACCTAACCCATATCTTTCATTTCAAAATTCTTAGAGAGAAAGTCTTTCACGTCATGTAACATTCCTTTATCATTTGCAACAAGAAGAATATCATCAACATATAATACTAGGATACTAAACTTACTCCCACTGACCTTTATATAGATACATCGATGAATAGTATTCTCTATAAAACCGTACAACGCAATGGTATTGTTAAACTTAATATACAATTGTCTGAAAGCTTGTTTTAATACATAAATTGACTTCTTCAATTTACGCACTAACTTTTCATTTCTAGGAAATGAAAACCCTTCCGGTTGATTCATATATACTTCTTCCTCTAAGTCACCATTAAGAAAGGCGTCTGTATGTCCATTTAGTGAAGCTCTAAATCATAATGAGCTACTAAACCCATAACTATTCTTAAAGAGTCATTCTTCGAAACTAGAGAGAATGTCTCTTTATAGTCAATGCCGTCTTTTTGAATATAATCTTTGGCGACAAGTCTGGCCTTATACCTTTTGATGTTATCTTTCGAGTCATGTTTGGTTTTGAAAACCCACTTATAATTAACTCAATTTAAACCTTCATGTAACTCTACAAGTTTTCAAACTTTATTGTTATCCATCGATTTCAACTCTTCTTTCATAACATTCAACCACTTTTCAAAATTATTACATTCCATGACTTGATTGAATGAGTCTGGATCTTAATCATTACTCAAATCACATTCCTCTTCAAGTGAATAAATCACATAATCATAAAAAATTACTGGTCTTTTCTGCCTTATAGACCTTCGCAATTCTGTTTCTTGTGATTGTTCACTTATAACTTGACCATCATTAAAAGGCTCATCATTGACATGTTCATCTTGCATGATTTGAATATTCATATGTTGTTCCGGTATGTTGTTAGACTGTGATACAACAAAAGGAACAACAACTTGATGAGAAATTCAAGGTATTGTTTCCTCCACTCGATTCTCTTGAATATTCACCTTTCGTGATTCATCACTCCCACTAAACTTGTCATTCTCAATAAATCGAACATTTCTATACTCAACTATTTTTGTACTATGATATGTACAATAAAATATGTATCCTTTTGACTTTTTTGGATAGCTGATGAAGTAACCACTGATGGTTCTTGCATCGAGCTTTTTTTCATGTGGATTATAAATCCTTACTTCTACTGGACAACCCAAACATGGATATGTCTCAAACTAGGTTTCCTTCCTGTCCACAGTTCATAAGGTGTCTTAGGAACTGCCTTACTAGGAACCCTATTCAGTAGATATGTAGCGGTCTTTAAACTGTGTATCCACAACGATTAAAGGACATTACTATAATACATCATACTCCTAACCATTTCGATAAGAGTACGATTTTGCCTTTCAACTACACCATTTTGTTGTGATGTTCTTGGCATTTTATATTGTGCACAAATGCCTTGACTTTCGAGAAACCTTGCAAATGGACCTTTATCCATAATATTCACCACCTCTATCAGACCTCACCACTTTGAATTTTCTATCTAATTGTCTTTCCACCTCATTGATGAACACTTCTGTAACGTTCATCGCTTGAGACTTTTTCATGCAGTAAATACAAATAACCATATCGTGAGAAGTCATCTATAAAGGTGATAAAATATTTTTCACCACTCTATGAAGGAGTGTCGAATGGACCACATATGTTAGTATGTATCAATTCTAAAAGTTCACTACTTCATGTGGCAGGATACTTTGATATGTGTTTAGTTTGCTTTCCTTTAATGCAATCTATACACATGTCCTAGTCATTAAAATCTAATTGAGGTAAAATATTACTTTTCATTAACCTCAACATCCTTTCTTTAGATATATGACCTAGACGTTGATGCCATAAGAAAGCAGAACTTTCATTTGTTGCACTACGTTTAATTCCAATCGCATGATCAACATTAAACAGAGATTCAATATATTTAATATTAAGATTGAAGCAATACAAACCATCTTTCAAAATACCACAACCATAATAGTATTTTTATTTGTATAATGAAAAAACACCATTACCAATCTTAAAATTAAAACCTACATTGTCCAACTTTGCAACAGAAACTAAATTTCTAGCACATTCAGGAACATAGAGACACTCTTCTAGATCCATATGACAATCAGTATCCAGGATCAATCTATACGTCCCAATTCCTTCTATTCGTGCCTTCATTCTGTTCCCCATATACAAGAACTTTTCAGTCCCGTTTATGGACTGGATCGAAAGAAATCCCTACGTAACATGTGACACATGAGTAGTAGCTCTAGAATCTAACCACCAAGTATTATTAGGTACTTCTATAATATTTGATTCAAAACATATTGAAGCAAATGGAGTACCTTTCTTTTCAAATCAAGCTTTCCTTTTCTAACAATCTTTCTTGATGTGTCTAGCTTTATTACAGAAGTAGCATTTAAGCTCTTTTCGGAATTGTCCTTTCTTAACATTTAATGGGTCTTTTTCCTTCTTTTGGTTCTTTCTACTCTGCTTTCATTTGCTACTATTGGCTTCCTTCTAAAACGTTAGATTAATGGTATGGTCTTTCATTTTCTTCAACTTCCCTTCTTCTTGAACCAACATGACTTTAATTTTTTGAAAGTTCAATTTTTCTTTAATGGTGTTATAATTCACCTGGAACTGGCCAAACTCAAAAGGAAGAGAGTTAATGATAAATTGAATCAAGAATGATTCACTTACATCCATACCCAACGTTTTCAGCTTTGCTGCCAAATTGGCCATGCGTGTTACATGATCATGAATGAGTTACGACCAATCAAATTTCTTTGTCGTCAACTCACTCATCAAGGTCCCCACAATGTACTTATCTATAATGTTTGATTGGGAGTATTCTTTAATTTTTGACATGAAGTCCTTTGCATCATTCATCTTTGGCATCGATGGCTTAACATTTTTAGCCATCGTCATATTCATCAAGCTCAATCATAGCCTATTAGACCTCTTTCAAGTCTCACTGTATGACTTTTCAGCTTCTGTATTAGTCTCATTAATAGCTGGTGGTCTATCACAAATCAATGCCAAGTCTAAATCTCATACACCCAGATAAAACTGGATTTGTTCAGACAAAATCAGCATAGTTCAGACCATTGCACTTGAATAAAGCATTGCAGGAGGCGAACAAATTAACAGAAGCAACAAAATACAATACATGTTCACACATTAATGTTTTGAATAACATAATAGGATTCAGATAAACATAATTTTACTTCTTTAAGTTCACCTCTGAGTAATCCTTAAAGAAATAAGCAATCATTGATGTTATAACATAAACTTTAATAGACTCATAAACATATTTAATGCAACATGTTTAATATCTTTGGATATTTAAACATATTAATCAAATATGTAAATATGTCACTTTAATATTATTAACTATAAACATTGGTCCACCTTTGAGTGACCTACTAGTTTATAATCAATAATTTCATTTCAATAACATCACAATAATTGAACGTATAAAATCACACAATTTAATATTGATCATTTCAAACTAGATCACTTTGGTGACTACTAAGTTTTTATGCAATAATATTTAATTGAGTAAACTTTAATTTATAACATTCATAATACATTTAGAATGCATTATACAATCTGTAAATGTTCTTTGAGCTTTAACGGACGTCCTTGATCCATGACGGACATTCTTAAGTTGTAAATAGGTGATGACGGACGTCCTTTATGCAATAACGAACGTCCTTAATATGACATAAAAATTACAGATTGTAAATGTTCCTGTCCGCAAGCGACCGCGAGCGTCCGCGATCGTCTGTGAACGAAACTTTCATAGATTCTTCTGGAATCAGTTTTCTCTAGAATTTTTAAGTAATCGATCAATTCTTTCATCGATCGATTCTCTATATACATAAAATTTACGAAACCCTAATTTTTGTTTCAAACAAAATTCTTTCAATATATTCATAAAAGTTATGAAAACTCAAACTTTAGTTTCAAACGAAATCCAATCAATTATGTATGGTAAATCAATACGTTTTATTTATGAAACCCTAATTTTTGTTTCAAAAAAATCCTTTCATTATATTCATAAAATTTACGAAAACTCTAACTTTTGTTTCAAACGAAATCCAATCAATTATACATGGTAAATCAATATGTTTTAACAACCTTGCTCTGATACCAATTGTTAGTATTTTCTATATTCAATACTTACAATCCTTACGTCCCATATTTAACGTTGTTGATTTAACCAATTCATTTTTCTATAATTTCAGATAAAGAATTATATAATACCAACCTTGATCCATATAAAAGCCTTTATTGATGATTCTGACATCGAACTTTTTATCACCTTGATCCTTTCTCTGTTATTGCCTCTTTGATGATCAAGAGAGCCTTTAGGTTTGATTGCTGTTCAGAGGTAGATCTAATATTTCGATATTCTCTCTTTTATTAAAACTACATATAGTTTTTCTATTAAGAATAGAATCGACAACCCTACAAAAGATTTTACTTAAATACCTTTTTAATTATGTCTCATCATTCATATCTCTTCAATCATACTATATATACTTTAATAAGGTCAAGGAGAGGGAATTAAAACCCAATTAACTTAATTTCCTGCATACTTAACAACCATCACATTAAGCACATTAATATTAAGTCAATATCATTTAATTAACATGGACCACTTTAATAGATTATTAAAATAATCTAACGTTTCTACGAATCTTGTTAAGTTCTTGCTAGTGATAAACAAAGCAGAGGGAAGAGAGGTAAGAATAAGACCAAGTGGCTCAATGATTTTACTGAATAAGAATTGTATAATTGAATAGTTAAAGAATATAATTGTAAATGGTTGATTACATGACCGATAGAATTCTGTACAAATAGATCAAATGTAAATAAAGGAAGATATGAATAGAAAACTTCTTCTTCAACTTCTCTTCTTTTCTCTGCTCTGTAACTTTGTTACGGGAACCACCAATAACATTGGTGCTTTCATTGACTTCTATCATCATGGCAAAAGGTACTCATTCGCATTCGATCCAGAATCAAATGCTGGAAGAATGTAAAAACTGACTTTCTAATCATGATCAACAAATGTCTGAATTCAATACACTTTTGAAGGAAATTAGCATCAAATTAATATCAATGGAAGGCAGAATCAAGCAACATAGTAGAAATCCTGTCAATATTCCAATCAAAACTTCTAGCAATAAGGGTAAACAAGCCGAGAATTTTGCTGACAATAACTATAAATCTTTTCGCTCGATCAAATTAGATGTGCCAAGATTCAATGGTGAAGACCCAAATAGATGGATTTTTAAAGCAGAAAGATTTTTTGATTATCATGAATTAGACGATACGCAAAGATTAAAGATTGCTTCCTTTCATTTGGACAGCGCAACACTACAGTAGTTTCAATGGCTGTTTCGAAATGGCATGATTACAACTTGGTGAGCTTTTTTACAAGCTCTATTAGTAAGATTCAGTCCTTCTGAATATCAGGATGTGTAAGGAGAGCTGTCAAAACTTACGCGAACATCGATTGTTTTGGATTTTCAAAATAAATTTGAAGCTTTAATGAATCAAATCGTGGGTGTTTGTGCTTCTTTTTTACAAAGTTGTTTTGAATCTGGCCTCCAGAATGATATTTGCTGAGAGGTACATGCTCTTAAATCACAAACAATTGAACAAGCTATTAATTTAGCTAAAATGATGGAATATAAATTGAATGATCATGGAAATTGACAGAGTTTTCAGAAATTTCAGTATCAACAGAATGTTAGAATAAATGATTCAATACCGCCATTATTACCGACTCCAAAAATACAACAACATCAACAGTTTCTAAACGTTAAGTCTTCTAATATTCCAATTAAGAAATTGTCTGCTAATGAAATGATGGAAAGAAGAGAGAAAGACTTATGCTATAATTGTGATGAAAAATTTAGGAGAAACCATAAATGTAAATATAAACTATTTGTGTTAATGTTGGAAGATGAAGATAATTCTGCTGCTAATTGGGTGGAAGAAGATAGTATGAATTCTACTATAGCTACTGAACTGGAGCGAATAGATCTTCCTGTTATAAGTCTACATGCTTTAGCTGGACATCAATTTTTGAGAACGATAAGTTTCGTTCGTTATGTTGCAAAAACATCTATACAAATTTTAGTTGATGGAGGTTTGATGCACAATTTTATTCAAGACAGATTAGAGCAACAATTAAATTTACAGGTTCAGCCTTCTAGACATTTTAAAGTGTTGGTAGGAAATGGAGATGAATTGGCATGTACTAGCTCATGTTTGAATTTGGAAGTAAAAATTCAGGAACATGATTTTTATGTACTGCCCATACAAGGAGTTGAAATGGTTTTAGGAGTTCAATGGCTAGAACTCTTAAGACTAGTCTTAATTGATTATAAAACTTTGACAATGCAATTTACTTGGAATGCAAACAAGTTTTATTACAAGGTGTAAAACAAAAGGTTCCAAATTCTATACAATTTCATTGGCTGAAAAAGATGTAGAGAACAGGTGAGGTGTTTCAATATTTTTGCTTTCAATCCAATCTTTTATCAATTGCAATATTTCTGCTTTCAATCCAGTCTTTTATCAATTGAGACTTCTATGCATAGTGTTCTAGTAAATATGCAATTTTTAATTGAAAAACATCAGCTGGTTTTTCAAATTCCAGAAGTTTTTCCTCCAGATAGAAGCATTAATCATCAAATTCATTTGAAATCTAATGCTCCACTAGTAAATGTCAAACCATACCGGTATCTCTATTTTCAAAATTTTGAGATTGAAAAATTGGTTGCGAAAATGTTACAAATGGGAACTATAAGACCGAGTAGAAGTCCTTTTTCTTCATCGGTTTTATTGGTCAAAAAGAAGGATGCTACTTGGAGATTTTGTATTGATTATAGCGTGCTTAATAGCATTACCATTCCAGTTAAATTTTCAATCCCAACAGTAGATGAATTGTTGGATGAATTACACGGAGCAATTGTTTTTAGTAAAATTGATTTACGTGCTAGTTATCATCAAATTCGGATGGATGTTGCGGATATTCAAAAGACGACATTTCGAACTTATGAGGAACATTACGAGTTTTTGGTGATGCCCTTTGGTCTTACAAATGCTCCATCCACTTTTCAAGCCAAAATGAATGATATTTTAAATCTGTCTTTGCGAAAATTTGTGATTGTGTTCTTTGATGATATTTTGATTTATAGTGTTGCACGTTCTGAACATATTAAGCATATAGAGGAAGTCTTGTTCTGTTTACAGTAGCATAATTTGGTTGCAAAATTAAGCAAATGTAGTTTTGGGCAAAATTCTATTGAGTACTTGGGTCATATTGTCTTGGCAGAAGGAGTATCGCCTAAAAAAGGAAAAGTTTATGCAATTATTGAATGACCAATTCTAACAACTCTGAAGCAATTAAGAAGATTTTTGGGTTTATTTGGGTATTATCACGAATTTATATGCCATTATGCAACTATAGAAAGTCCGTTAACTGCTTTATTACAGAAGGATGCATTTAAGTGGAATCTAAATGCTGAAAATTCTTTCTGTCAACTGAAGGATGCCTTAGTATTGGCTCCTATTTTGGCCTTACCTGATTTTTCAAAACCTTTTGTTGTAGAAATTGATGCTAGTGGAGTTGGTGTTAGGGCTGTTCTGTTACAAGACAAGCATTCGATTGCATTTTTCAGTAAAAAATCATGCCCAAAGATGCAGAAAAATAATACTTATATCAGAGAAATGTTTGCCATTACTAAGGCAATAAAAAAGTGGAGACAATATTTGTTGAGAAATCAATTTCTTATCAAAACTGATCATAAAAGTTTTTGGGAAATGTTGACCTAAGTAATCTAGACTCTAGAGCAGCAACGATTTGTAGTGAAATTGCTGGGTTATGATTTTGATATAATCTACAATCCTGGAAAAAAAATGTAGTTGCAGATACACTTTCAAGAAAATTTGAGTCTGATGATGTTGTTGCTTCATATTCAGCAATTAGCATATTATATTCTCGACTGTTGGATGATTTAATTCATGAAACTGCTTCTTTTGTAAACTTGAAAGATTTGTGTTTAAAAATTTAGCAATCTTCTCAACTATATTCAGATAATAAATTACAGAGTGGTCTTATTGCTCATAATGGCATAATTGTTCTTAGCAATAATTCAACATATCGAACTGACTTAATCTGGAAATGTCATTCTTCACTAATGGGAGGCCATCATCCTTCCCACTTTGAGTGGCCAAATCTAAATACAAAAGTTCAACATTTTGTGAAGACATGTCCAATATGTTAGCACACTAAATATGAAACAAAGAAAATTGCTGGGTTACTTCAGCCATTATCTACACTAGTTAATATCTGTGAAGATTTATCCTTGGATTTTATTACGGGACTTCCAAATTCTAAAGGATATATGACAATTTTAGTGGTTGTTGATCAACTATCTAAATTAGCTCACTTTGTGGCTTTACCACCGAGTTATACAGCAACTAAAGTAGCTGAGATTTTTGCCTAGAATATTTGCAAATTACATGGGATACCAAAAACAATTGTAAGTGATCGTGATCCAATCTTTTTAAGTAAATTTTGAAAAGAATTGTTACACTTAAGTGGTACAAAATTACTGTTCAGTAGTTCTTATCACCCACAGACTAATGGCCAAACGGAGGTAACAAACAAAACTTTGGAACAATATTTATGCTGTTTTGTTATGGATCATCCAAATTTTTGGGAGAAAATGCTTCATTGGGCAGAATATTCTTACAATACTTCATTTAATTTGACTATCGTGATGACGCCTTTTGAGGCTGTTTATGGTCGCACACCTCCGATTATACCAATTTACACAGATGGTTCTTCTTCGATTGAAGTTGTGAATTTTTTCTTACAGCAGTGGTAGATTATTTTGAGGAAACTTAAGGAAAATTTACAGCAAGCTAGAAATAGAATGAAGAGTTATGCTGATAAGCATGGAAGTGAAAGATTTTTTGAGCTAGGAGATTTGGTTTTAGTTAAACTACATCCCTATAAACAAGTTTTGGCAAAAGCTCACTTTTATTCCAAACTTAGTAAACATTTCTATGGACCTTTCATGGTGGAAGAACACATTGGTTCGGTTGCTTACCATTTAAAATTGCCAATAGATACAAAGATTCATTCTGTATTTCATGTCTTATTATTGAAAT
The DNA here is from genome assembly GCA_022433065.1 of Begonia loranthoides. Taxonomy (NCBI): domain Eukaryota; kingdom Viridiplantae; phylum Streptophyta; class Magnoliopsida; order Cucurbitales; family Begoniaceae; genus Begonia; species Begonia loranthoides. The sequence continues at coordinate 14,027,164 of CM039479.1, read as the reverse complement.
CATATAAAGAGGACATTGCTATTCATTTTACACCTTGCCGGAAATGAGTGTGGGCAGTCATCCACTAATTGAACCATTAGCAATTTTAGATTCGCGATGGCTTACAGTGGATGATAAATGATAGCAACAATTTTTAGTGCAATGGACAGGTTTACTGTTAGAAGATACTTCTTGGGAATCTATTGATGATCTTCGGCAGAATTATCCAACTTTCAACCTTGAGGACAAGGTCCTTTTTCATGGGGAAGGCAATATTACAGTTCATGCTAGTGATAAACAAAGCATAGGGAAGAGAAGTAAGAATAAGTCCAAGTGGCTCAATGATTTTACTGAATAAGAATTGTATAATTGAATAGCTAAAGAATACAGTTGTAAACGGTTGATTACATAACCGATAGAATTCTGTATAAATAGATAAAATGTAAAGAAAGGAAGATATGAATAGAAAACTTCTTCTTCTTCTCCAACTTCTTCTTCAACTAATCTTCTTTTCTCTGCTTTGCAACTTTGTTTTGGGAACCACTAGTAACAAATCTCTTCTTCTCAATCTATTCTCCAACGCAGTTTCTTCACATCCCTTTTCAAAACCAAACTCAATTATCACTAAACCCCATATGTTAAGATAATAAAATTATCATTGAAATTTTGATTGGGTGAAGGAAAAAGATTGAATAATAGGATAGTTCATCATATTAGGACAGGGCATAGGTTGGTTCGATCCGATTCTACCCCGAAATGGGACTCGAACTGTTAGGTTCTAGAATTCAACTGGAACCAAATCATAGTTTGGTTGCACTTTTTTTTTTTTTTAAATATTTATACTTTTAGATGTTCTAGGCTGAGTTTTCGGTTGGGATTGGGCACAGGTTTTTGGGTATGGGCCAGTTTTTTTGGTTTTGCGTTGGGTTTTAATCGATTTTGGGTGGGATTTTCTGTAGAACCCGCTAATTTTATTAGTAAATTTTTCACGTAAATTTTTCTTACAATATTCGAGATCTGTGTTAACTCGAATATTTGAATTGTTAGTTTTTGACTACGTGTACCATTTTTGATCAATTGGTCAAATCAATAAAATCAGGTGTTATCAAGATTTAAAATTTAAAGAAATGATTTTTGATAAATTTGAGTTATCATGAGTCAAATTCTGATAATGTTTGAATTTCTTAAAAATAAAAATTTCAAAGATTTTATTTAATATATATAATATTATATATATATATATAACATTATATTAAATAATTTAAAAATAAATTAAATGGTTTTATTTAATTGAAGGAAGAATTCCTTCATTCTGTTCGTTCACGTGAGAGAGAGAGAGAGAGAGAGAGAGAGAGAGAGAGAGAGAGAGAGAATTCTGATGCTACATCCTTGTTCATGATGTTCTTAGCTTTAACTTTTGTGAAGATCCTTTGTAGGTAAGTTTGAATGTAAGCTCATTTTCTCGTTTAAAACTCCATTTTTATTATATTAGATTTAAGGATAGAAAACCTGAAATCTTTGGTTGTTTTGGTGTTGTTTAAGTCGATTTAGAGTTTAGGGGTACTGCTTAACCGATTCGTGGGCAAAAATCATGAAGAGGGGTGAGTTTCCTTGCGAATCTTTGCTAGAAACATCGTCTGCGATCAACCTCTGTCGTGTTTGGTCGACCATGGAAGCGTAAGTGCTTTAGAACTGGGCGTTCATGGTAAGTGACTTGATGTTTGGGCCTGTCATCTGCGGCAAGACTATGGGCGTTTGCTAAGGGGTCTGGGAGTCGATGCTAAAAAGTACTTCTGGACTGGATGCTTGTTAGTCGTCTATAGCAAGGTCAGGATGATTGTGACAGTCCTTAAGAGGAAACTTTATCGCCAAAATTTGCAGTTGTTTATCGTTTCCTTATGGTTTAGATTCCTAGTTCCTGTATAGGTTTCAACCTCTATTTTCCCTTGAGTTTGGATAATGATTTTTTATGTTGGTTTTATTATAGGTTTAAACGAGTTTGCGAACGTTGAAACTATCCCTGAGGTATTTGCTTTTGCTAGTAAGAAAAGCTCTTGTCGTCGAGGTAGAGATTTTATATTGTACTGCATTGCATCATGATTTTCAAAAACTCATATATTTTGTGAGATATCATATAAGAAAATTCGATGTAGCTTGTTCGTTATACTATACATATGCACGTCTTCCACATTTACTTTACACTTTGGTTAATCTCCAAGTGTGATGCTCCCTTGCTCAGGGAATAGAAAAAGGGAAAAAATTGCATTACAATTATTTTTTCTTATAGTGTGGTTTTGAGGATGGTAAAAACAATCATCTATTTAACGGAAAAGAGTACAAAGCACCAGTCTTGAGTGGTGCTGGGATTAAAGATTTGAAGTTCTTTAATACAACTCTTCTTGGAGAGTGGTTGTGGGGGCTTACAAGTAGAAATATCAGCTCTCTTTGTTATTTTATGCATTTTGTGCATCAATATACTATTACTTAGAGGCAAAAAAAAAGGAAAATAAGAAGCGAATTGCCCTTTTCCATTAAACCACTTGGTTTCCCTTTTTATCCATTAAACTATGGTATTTTAATACTTTTGTTGTATCTATTCACTGGTGAATGAATCTTTGTATTGTTTTGGACAGTCTCGATATCAAAACAACAAGAGGCTATCCCAGTACACCTTCTATTGCGTGAAGGGTGTTTTGTTTCTATGATACAAAATGGGTAATAGGGTTGTTATGATGCGCTCCTTGGGTTTTGAATCCCTAAATCTGCCCAGGGTGTATTTGTTATTTGATTTTACATGTTGTGTCATCGCTAAGCCTTGCTCTCTGGCAAACCTTTTCATTTGTTGATTTTATGCGTTGTGTTGTCATTGAGCCTTTCTCACCGATAACCCATTTTTATTTCATCTGACTAATGAATGTGTTGCTTGGTTTTCGGATCGCTACCTTTCTGTGATAGTGTGTCGAATGAGTCCTTGTGTGACTCTCATTTTTCATTAAGGTTGTTTTTGAATGAAAGGTGATGTATGCTTATTTTAATTATAGTTGTCTATGTATAGAATAATGTTTTGAAATTTGTCTTATTGCTAGCTTGTGAAGTATGTTTGTTAAAATGATAGAAAAGTTTTCAAGAGATTTGAAACTTATGCACGATATATCATTTCATCATGGTTTTGAAATGAAATGATAATATCAATTATTCCATGTATTGCATATAGAATAAGTTTTATATTGAGTTAGTCACTCACCTTAAACGACCCCCTCCTTCCTAGGTAAGAGTCGTGATGGTTGGGAGCAATAGTTGATCAAGAGTTTGACGGATGGACCCTTCTATTTGATATCTTCTGAGTGTTTTAATCCTTGTTGAGAGTTTATGTTTTGGGTTTGTATAAGATTCTAACTCTTTCCTGATGTTTGTATTCTCACACAATATTTTTATAACTTGTTGCACTATTTTTCCTGCAATCACTATGTGAACCTCGACTCATTTCTTGTGGGCTATAACTTTGATTTTTATTAAGTCTTTTATTGCAAACCAGACCTTGGGCTAGGCGATCGGCTTCTCTTTGAGGATTGTGTTGTTCTACTTGAAGTTTCTATTGGGTCTACCTTCAGGTTGTGACATTTTCTACCCATGACCTCTAATACCATGAACCGAACCATTATTCATTGTTCTACTCAACCCAAAAATTGATTCAGTTCCTATAAGGGTAGGAATTAGACTGAACTAGGACCAAACCACCAATTTTGAATTGACCCACGGTTCTGTCTAGTTTATGCTAAGCTCTGCATTAGATTTTATTCAATTGTTTGGGTGAAAATATTAATATTCAACATATACCACATTAAATAAACAAAGAAAAACGCAATAGTGCAAATATGTAATATCCCGAATTTTTATATCGGAATTTCAAAATGATAAATTAGAAAATAATTGTGGATATTCGAATTTGTCAAATAAATTATCAGGATATTACTATGACATAATCAATGTTTTATAATGTGAGATTAAATAAAGTGGGATTTAAGCAAATTACATTAGGTAAATGGAACCAATTAACATAAATTGGATTAAATTACCCTAATGGACTTCGGCCATTTAAATGAAAGAGAGAGAGAGAGAGAGAGAGAGAGAGAGAGAGGCAGGGGAACGAAGAGGGAGAAGGCGACGCGAAGACAAACGGAGACGACGATCTCCGGCGACGAGTGACAATCGACGGCGACTAAGGCTCGGGCTGGGCTCCGCCGGTGTGTTGCTGGTTGCGGCTCGGGGAAACGGCAGGACGCTGTGGTTAGGGCTCGGAAGGTCCGAGATAGTGAGGGGGCGAGCACCCGGGGTGTCCAAGGTAAGTGTTTTAATGGTTAATTCTGGTGTTGCTCAACTCTGAAACAAGCGATTCAGTGAGCAAATTGGCGATGACAGAGAGGATTTTTGATGAATGGGTGATGACAGGGGCTTGGTTCGGTGGAAAAGTTGGTTCGAGACTGGTTCCATTGGTTAACAACTAAATGGGTTAAGCCAATTATTTTAGCTGGCAGTTGGCTTCCACGCGGCAGCTCCTCTGTTAACGGTGCAAGTCTTCTTCATCGGTGTACATCTCCTTCTCGGCTTCTATAAAATCTGTATAATTGCTACGAATTGTGAAGAAAATAAACTCTCTATTGACTTTGATAAATTGGGATGAATGGGAGAGTTATGGCCGAGAGATAGAGAAGTGAAGAACTCTGGTAGTGGAAGACTTCCTCTCGTGTGTGCTCTCTGTGAAAGGGGTCGAGAGCAGTTTGTGATCAGTGAAGAGAATTTTGTGTATTCTTCAGGTAATGCTTTCTTTGTTACTTGGCATGCTTCTGTTAATGAAGTGTTGGATGTCCTGCTGTGAAATTCTATTATATGGATTTAGTTGTCTGTATTGAATAGTGAATGATTGAAAGGTGTTAACAACCTTCATTGAATAATCTGTTGTTGTGTTGGTTGGGGTTTGGCGTTCTGTTGGTTGGAATATATTTTTGAAAAGTTGGATAAATCCTCTGTTTAGCTACTGCTTTAGTTCATTTTATATTGATGGTTGTGTTGAAGATTATGAATGTGCTGTGTATTTTGCAGTTGAGCAAGTAGAAAAATGCCCTGTTATGAGTCTGTTTTGACTTCTCTTAGTGGTGTTTATTGTTATGGAGAAATTATTCTGTCAATGAGAATTTGGGTTGGTGGTCGAGTTGTTGATTAATGCCCTGCTTATACTCAGCTTCATGATTTTATGGGAAATGGGTATCGGTTATATAGGATTTTGGTTATGTGATCTAACTACTAAATACTTGGTTGTAAGTTTGGGAAAGTCTGATGCTTGATTGATGTGGCCGAACGAATACTTGTTGTTTGGGGAGCTAAATTACTGCTAAGAATGAATTGTGATAAGTTTGGATTATTTAGTTACTTACAGTTTGTCCAGAATGTTGGGGTTGTTATTGTGACGTAATAGTTTGATATGAATTCTGTCACTTGAATTATTGATTAAGTAGAGACAAATAAATAAGGTTCTGTATGTCACTTGAATTATTGATAATGTTATGTTAAAAGAGGCATTAAATGGTTCTCTACTTTGCTATGGAAAATATGGGTTCATGATAAAATAAGATTTGGGTTTGTAAAGTTAATTTATCCTGACACACTGATGGAATGAGCAACATTATGAGGTTTCCTATTCCGTTGTCCATGTGCAGATTGTGAAAGTGTGAGTCGTATAAGTACAGTTAATAATACATGAATTTAATGGTTTAGGTATTAACGGGAAAAGAATAGAGTGTCAAACGCGCCACGGACTGCAGGTAAGTGATATGCATGTGCTTTGGTTTTCGGACCCTACATTGCAAGAAATAGGGGATGCATGTTTCGTTGTTTACAGTATTTAATAGCATGATTCAATGTTTACAGTTATTAATAGCATGTTTCGGTGTTTATAGTTTTAAAGAGCATGTTTCGTTATTTACAGTTTTTATAAGCATGATCTATTGAATGCTGGGTGTTTAACTAGATTCCCTTGATAGAGAATGTATGCATTCACAAGCATCACGCATACATTCTTGTGAATGCATACATTCTCTATCAACGTTAAGATTAAGTGAAATAACGATCAAGTGAAGCAATGAACAGTAAAGTAAAATAACGTATGCATACTTTACTGTTCATTTCGTAATCATAAAGTAAGATAAAGTATCTTGCCATTACACCATAAAGTATGCATACTTTACTATTCTCCAACGCCTTTTAAGATAAAGTAAAATAACGATCAAGTGAAGCAATGAACAGTAAAGTAAAGTTAAGATAAAACAACGTTAAGATTAAGAAAATAGTAAAATAAAAGAAAAGAAAGAAAGAATAGAAACGGTAAAAGAAAACGAAAAGAGATTTAAAAATTGCATGACATGTGCATCATACATTTTATATCACTTACTAAGTCTTAGGCTCATTAGCTTGGTCTTGCGATGTAGGTATACGCACAGGTGAATAAGTCAAAGACAGTCGATGAAGGATTTGCACAGGCGGAACTTGTGGCTGGCTAGGCTAAAGAATTAAATGAGATTATTTGTAAAAGAATTTGTAAATTATTTAATATTCTTTAATTTTTTATTTTAATGCTGCTGCGTTTCATAAAAATGATTTTATTACTTCTGCTAAAATTGATAAATGATTTGAGTAAAGAATTTTAATGATCGGGTTTTATAAAAAAAAAATACTCTGATGTTTTTATAAAAAGAAAAGTTTTAAATTTACATGATTTTTAAAGTAATTAAAAACGGGCCGTTACAAAATATGGGTTGACTTCTAAATGCCAAATAATCTTTTGGTCTACCTTTTTTTTTAAGTTGGTCATTTCAAATTCAACAATTTAAATTATTTAATTAAGTTTATTGACTAAATTGAAATTGGAACATTTTGAATTAATGGTTTTATCTAGATATTAATAGAGAAAATGAAAAATAACAAAGAAGGTAAATTTAATGGCAAAAGGACTGATTTTGTGGTAATTGCATAACCCATTATGGTGGGTTTTAAAATTTTATAAAGGAATTAATATTTTAGATTAATTCTCATTATGGGCAATTACTGACTTTTGGGATTCTTCTCCCCTATCTTATTAACCAGCCCTCATCACATTTTTTGCAGAAGGCGACCTCCATCTTAGCAAAGAAAATTTTCTTTTCTCTGCCAAACAACTCTCTATTCGCAAAGAATTATCTAACTTTGAAGGTGGAAATTTTGGTAAGGTGAATTCTCTCTAAGGTGGTGTAAGGTTTCTTAACGAAACTGAGATTTTAATTATTGGCTTCACTTTAGGTTTAGCTGTGAAATGTGGAATTTGCAAGTTTTTGGAGATTAGATGAGTTATAAAGGTAAATGTTTCTTACATTTAATGTTTATCTGTGCAGCCGTAGAGACTATAGCATTATGAGGGTATGTTTGCTATTATCGGTGAGTATGAGTTAGTTGGCATGATCTAGTTTTGTCAGTTGAAACTGTTTGTCCTTATGTTTTTCTTGAAGATCTGCCAGGGTTACCACCCTACTGTGAATTTGAGTTATACGCTAATTTTGCCTTAGCACTGCTCTAGTTTCTATTGTTTCATACGGGATGGTTGAGGCAGAGTTGATGAGCCTTAATAAGAAGCATAATAATTTGTTATGTAATGATTTTTTTTCTTATAGTATGTCATTATGAGAGGTAACAGTTTTGATACTTGTTTGGAAATAGAGTAGTTTGTTTCCAATGTTTCATTAAGTGCCAGAAGTTTGATCAAGTGATGATCAATATTAATGATCCATTGTTAAGGAAGAATGTTTTGTTCAATTAGATGGATGAATCAATATATTTTGCCATGAATGATTCTAGATTGGACTATCATCAGTTAAAACCTACTAAAGAGATGTTGGTACGGTCAACTTTTTTAGTATGTTATTGTAACGTCTCCAGTTCTCCTAGTTAATAGTGTCTGCTTTGGATCAAAACCTGCACGATTTTTTTATTGGAGTTTGATGGACAAGGAGGAAATGTGGTTTATAAGAGGAGGAAGTGAAGGGTAATTTTGTAATTTTATAATGGAAGTTAAGAAAAAATGGTGTAAGTTATTATATTGTGGGGGAAGTTGCAAAGGAGGGTTGTGGTGTTTTCCAGAAAGAATTCTGAAGAAGGTTTCCAAAGAAGAAGAATGGTGTCTGATGGCTACCGAAATGAGGAAGATAGAAATGATTTTTATAATAGAAAAGAGAGAAATATTTTAAGGGAGGAGAGTGACAGTTCCATGGATTTTAATAGAAGAGGAGAATTTTCCCTGGGTTTTTGCAGAAAGAGAGATTGGGAGAGTCCTCCAAAAATTGATTTGAATGTTTTTTATGGAGATAATTGGTTTGCTTGGTTTAAAAAAACTTAGAGGTATTTTCGAGTCAATAGAGTACATCCCGAAAATAAGGTGTATATGATATCTGATTATATGATCGAAAAAGCATGAGATTATTATGAATGGATAACTAAAGAAGAGCTACATTTAAGTTGGGAGGACCTCAAATTTGCGTTCGAACAACATTTCGTGCCCAAGGAATTTCATTCTAATCAAGAGCAATTAATGGGGTTACGAAAAACTGGAAGTGTGGAAGATTACGGTGAGCAATTTCAAGAGTTGGCTACAAAAATTCGGGTCATGGATAGAGAAGCTGTGCTAGGAGCTTTTTTAAATGGATTATCTTGGGAGCTTCAGGATGATGTCCGTATCATGCAACCTAGAAATGTATATGAGGCTTTGATGTTAGCCTTAAGATATGAGTTCAAAATGCAAACTTTATACCAGAAAAAAGAAAATAGACCAGGTTTAATTTTTATGGACCTAATAAGAACTTAATCCAAGGAATGAAGATGCAACCAAATAAGCTTCAATTGGGAAATGTTCTTGATCAAGACGGAACGAACTCGTTTCACTATAGCCAAGGGGATCCTGGCCCTTCCCATGGAGTATGGATTATTGACCCTGGATTGAGTAGGGTAGCCATCACACAGACAGAACGGCAAAGACGACGTGAAGCTAATCTATGTTTTCGTTCTGGTGATAAATAAGAAGCGGGACACTGGTGCAAACTGAGTTTACAATTGTTAGAAGAGGAGGATTCTAAAGTTGATAGCGAAGAGGAAAATAATCCAACTCCGACGAAAATATTACAACACCGCAATGGGTCCAATGGCCTAGAAGTGTTAGTACAATGGGAGAACTCTTCAGAATTGGAGGCTACGTGGGAACTAGTTGCTGATATTCAAGTTCGTTTTCCCTACTTCAACCTTGAGGACAAGGTCTCTTTGAAAAAGGGGAGTATTGATGGACAAGGAGAAAATGTGGTTTATAATAGGAGGAAGTGAACGGTAATTTTGTAATTATATAATGGAAGTTAAGAAAAAAAATGGTGTAACTTATTATATTGTGGGGGAAGTTGCAAAGGAGGGTTGTGGTGTTTTCCAGAAAGAATTCTGAAGAAGATTTCCAGAGAAGAAGAAAGGTGTCTGAACCTGTGGTTTCTGGGTTTGTGGCTTTGTTTGTTTAGTGTTTGTTAGTTTGTTTATGTTTCTAAGTTATGTATTTGTAAAAGGTTGTCTAGTATTGTTGAAGAACAATTGTCATTGGTGTTTATAAAAGTTTGAGTGATTATATATCCATCAGGATTATCCCAAAATGCGTTGTACTAGGTAGGGAAGAGAAAACTATGCATTTTTCACTCTCCCAAGTAATTTGGGATTGTGAACCCCTCTGATCTGAGACGATCCCTCACATAGGTCATCCTAACCTTCATAGGGCGGGCTGCCACAAGGGGGCCCGACGTCCTCATAGACCACACTTCCAGTTGGGCTTTGGCTTTGATACCATTTGTAACATATCCAATCCTCCCAGTACAATATTATCTCTATTGGGGCGAAGTCCACATGGTTTTGTTATTTGAGTTAGCCAAAAATGCGTTGTACTAGGTAGGGAAGAGAACCCTACTTATAAACCATGCATTTTCTACTTCCCCAAGCGATATAAGATTGTGCACCCCCACTAGTATGGATCGGACCCTCACATGGGTCATTTTGGCCATTATAGGGCGAGTTGCCATAATTATGGACGTTTTGAGTTTAAAGTTTTGACGTTTGGTTTGACTGATGCTTTTATTAGTGACAAGAATATGATGAAGTGAGTCTTAGAATCCTATTGGGTTATTTTGTTAAAATATTCATAAATGTTGGTTATAGAGGTACCCCTGATGCATATGAAATGTCTAAGAATTTTGTTGTAAATTTTTAAAAATCATCAGTTATAAGCTAAGTGTGGTTGGATACAACTTTTGGATGATGAGTTAAAATTTTAAGACATTGATTCTAATTTGGTATCTCATTGGTTTCTACTTGGATTGCAGTTATGTTAGATTGAAACTACTTAGGAGTATTACTAAAATCTTGAATTTTTTGAGTTCAGATAACTGCGTTGTCATTTCAACACAAGTATTTAATCTATTTTTGGTATCGTTAAGTAAGTCTATAAGAGTAACTATGTTTGGTTGAAAAGGAAAAACATTAGTTAGTTTATGAAGAGTTCAAGCTCAAATTGGCTACTAAGCTTTTTTGGAATGTACCAATGCATATTTTTTGTGTGTTGATTGTGTTAAGTATCGAAAGTTGGATTTGGATATATAATAATGTGGTATGATAAATTTAATACCTATAAGTTCTGTTAGTCGATGGCGAATAAGCTTTACTCATGAACACAAGTTAGTAAAACTTTTATTTTGTTTCAAAATTTGATGGAGATATTTTCATGGTTGGAAGTTTGAAGTTTTCACAAACCGAACAGTTCAGAATATAATTTACGAAGTGTGATCCAAGTCTTTGTTAGAGGAGATCAGCAAAATATATGGAAGTTGAAAATCTTATTTTGGACTACCATTTTGGTAAGCGAGTGCCATGATATTAATTTTGTTGTCCTTGAAATTGTGTAGTTCATAAAGTTTCATCTTTATTTATGAATAACCCAATTCTCTTTATTTTAAAGAAAGTGAACGTATTGGAGAAGAGTTTGATAGTCACTCTTCAATAAAGACTTCAAGTAAGTGATGTTTTCTTGTGTTTGACCTTTAGCTGCATCACAAAGGGCTAGGGTAAGATAACTTTTTGATGATATTCTGTTTGTGATGCCTACTGTTAATCGACAATATGATTTTTGTTGGATAATTTATTGTTTACTATTCATGTTGTGATGTTAATTAATTATATGATTTCTATTGATTGTTGATCGAGGACATATTTTTGCTTTGTTCATGATGATGATACGTTGTACTGTATACAGACTATTGATTGAGGATATGATTATTACTTGTTTATTGTTCATATTGTGATATTGATCAAATATGTTTACTGTTATGTTCATGCATGTTAGATTGTTATTAATATGTTACATGCATCATGAAAAATATTTTCATTAAGAAAGAATAAAAGAGCGAAAGATAGACTGAATAAACGTAAATAGCCGTTGTGAGTGGGGTTTTGAGCTTGGCTATCCCACATAATGTGAATCACATGATGTCACTTTCTCTCCTAGACTGAATTACCCACAACGACTGGACTGTTAAGTGAAAGAAAAAGAAAAGAACATTGACTAAAAAAGACATGATTTTACAAATTGCATTTCATAGTCATGTGTCGTATGCATCTCTTACTGAGCGTTAGACTCATAAATGAACTTTGTGATGTAGGTAGTGATAAATTTACTTAGGAACCTAAGAATCGAAATTGATGGAAAATTCTCATGGGCCAAGCTAAATGTGTTGTCGAAGCGAAGATGATACATGGGTGAGGATTTGAAGAAAATGAAAGAGAAAAAGAAAGACTTTTTATTAGTTAGATTAAGTTTAAATGTTTTTATAAATATTTATATTTATTTTACGATGAGTTTTACTACGTTTAGATTTTTAAAATGAGATTATTTTTAAATCTTCTGTTGTATCATTTAAAGGTATGATGATGTATTTTTTAAAAATAAATGACATGAAAAATGGTTTTACGTCATGAGGCATTACAAATGGTATTAGAGCACTCGGGTTAAAGTCATTTCTATAGACTGCTAGACAACATAAGTCTCAACATGAAAATGTTTCCTCAATTGTAAGTAGTCTAAATTAGATGATAAATATGATTACTAAATTTTTATTTATTTATTTACTGGTATTATAATTTTCTAGTAAAAAGGGGTAGAGTGAGAAGAGTTACAGAGGACATGGATGCTAAGGACAAGGCAATAAATTGATTGTCTGAGTTGGTGGAACATCAGTTCCAACATTTGGAGCAATTGAAAAAAAGGGTTGAGTAAGGATGGATGCAACTTATTCACCTTGATGCTAGATGGGAGATGTTTCATTAGTGAAACCACTAAACTTTGATGGGATTTCCTCTAACCCAATCAAGACGAGAGAGTGGATCTAAGCTTTGGAAGATATTGTTAACTATGCAAAAATATATAAGGGAAAAAGAATCTCATGTTGCATACCTGCTGGATCAGGAAGCAAGAAGGGAGTTTCTAAAAGAAAATCAGCCATATTAGGAAGAGGAAGGGAAACCTGATGCAAGAAGAATAAAGAGGCCCCTTATTGATGGAAAACAACAAGGTAATGAAAAGTGTGTCCTGGGTGGACCAGTTGCTATTCGTGTCAATGCCAGAACAACTGAAGTCAAACAATGTCCTAGGTGCAAGAGGAACAATTTAGGCATATGTAGAGTTGGCACAAGACAATTCTTCTAGTGTGGGATGATGGGACACATAGCCAGAATTTGCCCAATTGCTATGGGGGAGTAGAAGAAGGAAGTCCCGAGAGTTTCCTCACTTCTCAAAAATATAGGTGGCATGCAGCCTGCTGTTGTGTCAGGCAAGGAAGCCACATCATAAGAGAAAAGTAATCCTAAAGGAAAATCAGCCATATCAGGAAGAGGAAGGGCAGCCCAATGCAACAAGAACAAAGAGGCCCCTTATTGATGGAACACAACAAGGTAATGAAAATCGTGTCCTGGGTGGGCTAGTTGCTATTCATGTCAATGCCAGAACAACTTAAGTCAAACAATGCCATAGGTGCAAGAGGAACAATTTAGGCATATGTAGAGTTGGCACCAAATAATGCTTCAAGTGTAGGATGATGGGACACATAGCAAGGAATTGCCCAATTGCTGTAGGGGAGAAAAAGAAGGAAGTCCTAAGAGTTTCCTCTCTTATCAAAGATATGGGTGGCATGTAGCTAGCTGTTTTGCCAGGAAAGGAAGCCACATCTTAAGAGAAAAGTAAAACTTTAGGATTTTGAAGCACCTCTAGAAGTTAAGGACTTTTGGATTACTTAAACACATGTTATATTTATTAGATATGTTAATTTAAGACTTTGAAAGATTAGTGGAGGATATGAGTTACCAATGATGAAAGAGTGTATTAAAGATTATGAATTTGGGGACTTTTGAAGGCAGTGACTTGTGTTGTAGTTGAAGAAAAAGGGATTTGATATTTTGAAGGTGAACTTGGAACCATAGCTAATCTACAATACGATTAAGGATAATAATCTCAATATTTCTATATGTTATATTCTTATGCACTTTTAGAAAGATTTATGAATGTTAAGCTCTCCTTACCCATATTATAAGAGAAATAAGTTTACAATAAAATAATAAGAATTTAGAATGCTCTTAACATGTTGAAAGTATATGATCAATTCTAGGTGAATGAAGTTAGAATTTATGAAGAATGATTTGATACTTTTAAGGTTTCACTATTTAAAGGAATCATGAGAATCGGTAGGAAAAAGGAAAACCTAGTTCGAGGTTATTGGAATTAGCTCTATTGTAAGGGAAAAAGAAAAGTGACTTATAATCTTTGTCTATTTTTTTTAGGAAGAAAGTGTATTCATGATCTCTTTCATGTGAAGATGTTAGAGGTTATAGGGATTGGACCAATGTTGAGAGGCCATTTTTTTTTTAAATTTTGGATTTTAAGATCAAGGGATTTCAACTTAAATGAATTTCATTAATAAAAGTTTTATGACAAAACCACTCATCAGATGACGTGATATGGGTTTAAATGGCAAGATATGGAAAAAAATATCTGGAGTTGTTACGTAGGACAAATTTTGGGACAAAATTTAGGGAAGAATGTAATACCCCAAAAATTTTTAAGAATATTTTCATAGGTGATGTGACATTTTAGAATTTTATTAGAGTACTAATGTAACAATAAGAAGTACAGATAGTGTGTAGTGAAGATTAATGACATAATAAAGTATAAAATTTATTAGGAAAAATTGTAATATTTGAAAGAATTGTATATTTATGAGAATTTTAAGTAGGATACAAAACAAGAAGGATATTGTTTTAATAAAATATAAGCTTTAATGAATTAATTAAGAATTAGGAAATAGGGTACATCCAAGAAATAAGAAAGAATAAGGTCAAGAAGTGTTGCAGGAACATTTGTGTCCACATAGGTGATTTGCTCACACAAGGAAATGAAGACAAGGTGAACCATTAAATGATGGGATCAGGTGAATGGTACACCGTTAGATGAAGGACGTGGATGCTTGCCAGAATAAGGGACATTCGTCATTGGATTGAATAGTCAGGATGAAAAAAAAAAGATTTAAAGTCACAGGCAATGCATGTTATTTTTAGGTAGATGAAAAGTTGGCCTTCATATGAGAAAATGGGCAATTAGATATTGGGTAGGCATGCAGATAAATTGGTACCCATAAAGGCATTCATGTCTGAAAAAAGAAATGTGTTAGTGGAAGTAAATTGTTTGGGAAGGATTGTATATGTGGCAGACAGCTATTGGTTGGCAATACGAAAGTGTTAGAATTTGCAGGAGCGTAGGTGTCTGTGGAATGGTCGGAATCCATGGATGTGGGTGTTTCCACGAATGGGACGATGTCTTTTTGATTAAGGAATGTTTAATGAATGAATGGATAAAACAACAACCATTGGATGAGGTCAAGGAACAGCTAGGATCGAAGATAGAGAAAAATGGGGAGGAAGGCATAATAAAAAGATGCTTTGGCAGAAAGGACAGGTTCCTTGTGGAAAAAAAGGATGCTGCAAAAAAAAAAAAAGTAAAATAAAAGAAAACATCATTGTTTTATGTTAAAGAAGCATATCCTTGGAAGTGAATGCATCCACTGCAATGAAGGCGGATAAGTGATGAAGGAAAATGTCATTCTTTGAATGAGGCATCCACGAAAAAATGAGAGTTTATGAAAGGAAACATATTCGTGGCAAATAAATTGAGGATGAATGCCATCGTTTTGTGTTGAGAATCCGCGATGAACAATGGAGGTGCGGAAGCGTACGCTTCTGCGGAAAGAGAGATGTCCACAGAAAAAAAAAAAGACGAAGTGAAACGTCGTTGTTTGAAGCGAGAAAAGGTACATGGGCTGAAGTATTTGTAGGATCAAAATTATTATAAGGAGGGGTGGGGTGGGGGAGCGGGAATTTGGATTACTAACTTTTTCTAAAGATAAAATACCTCACTTTCTGTACTTGTAGGATTCTTAAATTTCTCTTAAAAGGTCTTCCCTAAGCCAATAATAAATAACCAACACACAATAGAATGAGAGACTAAGAGAGAGTGCAAACGATATGTTAAGGTGGTTCAGCCACCTTGCTTATGCCTGCACTTCAAGGCTCCCCCTTGAAGATTTCTTTCTTCAATAACCTTCCCGGTTGTAACTGATTCATCTTTTGGGCATTAATCAAGCCTTAAAATGTTTATTTTGGAGCATCACCCTTCAAATATCTCTCAAGTAAAATGAGTAAAGGTTTTGAATAGTGGAATACAATCACAAATGCCTAAATTCTCATAAGAGTATAATCTCAAGTTAAAGAATGAGAGAGTTAAGCTAAGCACTTAAAAGTATAAGAGAAATGTCGAAAGTCAAGTTGGCAACACTTTCATATGGTTTCTCTTCTTGTTATCTTTCAATTTACAAGTGCTTCTATTTATATATTTTTTTCAATAAAACTAGTCACTAGTTGACCACCCAACCATATCAGTCGACTACTTCATAACTGTTATGAGTTTTTTGTGAGCATTTGGTTTAACCAAATCACATTGAGGTCTACCACACTAATCGACCTATACCTTCCCCAGTTGACCTCTTCAACGTGATCACAAAATCCACTTGTTCTTTGTCATTCTCCCAGTTGACCGCCACTTGTCCTGGTCGAATGCGTTCTGCCCTTCAAACCAAAGTTTGCTCTCTGTAATTTCTCTGGTTGACCGTAAATCCTCTAGGTCCACTGCATACTACACTTTAGAAATAATGGATGCTCTCTATAATTTCTCTGGTCAACCACTAACGTTTTCTAAAGATAAAATACCTCACTTTCTGTACTTGTAGGATTCTTAAATTTCTCTTAAAAGGTCTTCCCTAAGCCAATGATAAATAACCAACACACAATAGAATGAGAGACTAAGAGAGAGTGCAAACGATATGTTAAGGTGGTTCAGCCACCTTGCTTATGCCTGCACTTCAAGGCTCCCCCTTGAAGATTTCTTTCTTCAATAACCTTCCCGGTTATAACTGATTCATCTTTTGGGCATTAATCAAGCCTTACAATGTTTATTTTGGGGCATCACCCTTCAAATATCTCTCAAGTAAAATGAGTAAAGGTTTTGAATAGTGGAATACAATCACAAATGCCTAAATTCTCATAAGAGTATAATCTCAAGTTAAAGAATGAGAGAGTTAAGCTAAGCACTTAAAAGTATAAGAGAAATGTCGAAAGTCAAGTTGGCTACATTTTCATATGGTTTCTCTTCTTGTTATCTTTCAATTTGCAAGTGCTTCTATTTATATATTTTTTTCAATAAAACTAGTCACTAGTTGACCACCCAACCATATCAGTCGACTACTTCATAACTGTTATGAGTTTTTTGTGATCATTTGGTTTAACCAAATCACATTGAGGTCTACCACACTAATCGACCTATACCTTCCCCAGTTGACCTCTTCAACGTGATCACAAAATCCACTTGTTCTTTGTCATTCTCCCAGTTGACCGCCACTTGTCCTGGTCGAATGCATTCTGCCCTTCAAACCAAAGTTTGCTCTCTGTAATTTCTCTGGTTGACCGTAACTCCTCTAGGTCCACTGCATACTACACTTTAGAAATAATGGATGCTCTCTATAATTTCTCTGGTCAACCACTAATTCTTTAGGTTGATCACTTTTCACACTTCAGAAATTTAGAGCACATTAGAATATTTCTGGTTTACCGCATTTCTACTCTGGTCTGCCACCATCGCTCTCTATAGTTATACCGATCGACTGCCACTCTACCCTGGCCGACCGCCAATTCATTATTTTGTTGAATTGAAGGTTGTGATTCTCAAGAATTTAAACATGAACTGCATGGATTTCAACAAACATGTTAGCACATTTAAATACTCGTATTTAAAGGTATTTTCAATAAAGATCAATAGAATACTCAATAAGAATCATATTTTTAATTTACCAACAAATTATAGATAGTTAAATCATACATCATCAAAACAACTACGCTTAATTCCTATTATGCTAAAAATCTCCATTTTTTTATGATGACAATATATTGTCAGTTGTTTACATCTCTCCCTAAGTATGTGCATAATATCTTAGTCTCCCCCTTAATATGTCAAAGTTTCTTTCTTTCTCTTTTTAAAAAATGAAAATTTTACTAGAGTTTCCTTTGTTTTAGTATCTTCCTATTTGGCATTATAAAAAAAAGTCAAACAATAAGGTACTCAATGGTATTATTGCAGGTATCCAAACAAATATTTCTTAACAATAGAGTTCTAAGTCAAAAAATGTGCAAAGGTAAAGATATTCATGAAAGCATAAAAAAATCAATAATAAGTGTCAAGTACATCAAAATTGTCCATTAAAACAACCAAATACAATCAGAACAATCAAATGTAAGACATCTAATCTTCTTGTGGAGTAGTAGTATTTGAGGGTGAAGGGATAACAAGATCAGCATTTGATGTCGGATTTGACCCTGTGACATATTAGCCCAGTTCGACTAGCTAATCTCCTTAAAATGCTTATCAAAGGTGTCAAATCTTGAATGACATTCAACTTGGAAGGCCATCAAAAAAGGTGTTAACATGTCAAGCTTCTCTTCCAGCTGAGAGAGACTACCCACAGTGGATCTTGGAGCTAGGGGAGCAGGAACTGACAAGGATGGAAGATCTGGCATAGAAATGTCTTCAACAGTAGTAAGAATCTTAGGCTGAGCTAAATAAGTAGATATGCCTCGAGATGATTTAAAGATCCAACACCCCTCATCATCTTGTACAATTCCCATCCGAGCAAGAGAATAGACATTGTAAATGTCAACACTTCTTACTTGTAGAGATGGCTCGAAGGAGAAATTGCAATACCATATGCTTGAAACAAGTAGGTTAGAAGGAGATTGAATGAGAAAGATTTTGATGAGCTACTTGAAACCTCGATCATTTGATGCATAATAATATACCCGATGTTAAAATGAGTCCTAGCACATATTTTTGAAAAAACATATAAGTCCATACAAATCACGTGGTTCCGATGACCATTCCTAGGTAAAAAGTTGTATGTGAGGCTATGATGACTAACTCAAGCCTGTGCATTTAGATCTTTTGCTCGAGGTTTAAAGTACGTCTCCACTTCTAGGTTTTTAAGAACTCATCGAAGGAATACCACTCCCTCATGACTCCAAACAAAATCAGGATCATTCAAGGTATTATATTAATCTTCCCCACTATCCCGTAGCTGAAAATCACACGTCACATTAAGGTTATGGGCTGTCAAGGTAAGCTCTTTTTCATACACATAGCTAGTCAATTTTAACGATCTAGGAGAATATGCCAGATTAGCATAGAACATATAGCTTTCTCAAAAAATGGACCATCCAAACTGAATAACCTATACAATCTTATATCTTTGTACATATTTTCCAAATTCAAACTTGCAAAACCAGAAAATGAAATTTTCTTGTAGGAATCAAAGGGTCTATTTTTTAGATCTTCTTCATACCATTTTTGCTATTAGTATCAAAAAATTGTCTGTTAGGATATTCAGTTGAAGGTGGAGGTCTAGAAGAGCTACCTCTTGTCGCAGACATCTTCCTTTTTCCAGTAATTCTTGATGCCATGGGTAGAAACATTATGCATACTCTTCATCCAAAAGTCACTTTATAAGTATTAGACAAATAATGTTTCTACCCATCAACTAAAAATATATTTTCAAGGATAAGGATTGAAGAATTATCAATATCTTCGATACCAACAATTTAGCCCTTTTGATTACCTTCACAAGTTAAATTTCTTTTCTCCTTAGAGAAGGAGATAAGCTTTGAAGAGTCTCCCATCATATGTCTTGAACATCCACAATCCAAGTCATTCATCCTTCAAGGGAGAAACTCCATCCTACGAGCAAATCTTAGTTGGTTTTCTTAGGTATCCAAATCTTTTTACGTCCTTGAGGGGGGTGAATTATGACTGCTAACTTTTTCTATCTCAATTTCTATATTTGTAGGATTCTTGAATTTCTCTTAAATGGTCTTTTCTAAGCCAATAATAAATAATCAAACACAATAGAATGAGAGACTAAGAGAGAGTGCAAATGATATGTTAACGTGGTTTGGCTAACCTTGCCTATGTTCGCACTTCCAAGCTCCCCCTTGAAAATTTGTTTCTTCAATAACCTTCCTGGTTAGAACCGATTGATCTTCCGGACGTCAATCAAGTCTTACAATGACTATTTCTGGGGGTCATCCTTCAAATATCTCTCAAGTAAAATGAGTAGATGTTTTGAACAATGGAATACAACCTTAAATGCCTAAACTATCACAAGAGTACAATCTCAAGTTAAAAAATGAGAGAGTTAGATTGAGCACTCAAAAGTATAAGAGAAATGTCAAAAGTCAAGTTGGCAGCATATTGGTGTGGTTTTTTTCCTTGTTATCTTCTAATTTGCAAGTGCTTTTATTTATAGTTTTTTTTCAATAAAACTACTCACTAGTTGACCACCCAACCATATCGGTCGATCGCTTCATGACCATTACGAGTTTTCTGTGAGCCTTTGGTTGACCAAATCACAATCAGGTCTACCACACCGGTCAACCTATACCTTCCCTGGTTGATTGCTTCAACATGATCACAAAATCCACTTGGTCTCTGTCATTCTCCTGGTCGACCACCACTCTTCCTGGTCGATTGTGTAACACCCCGAATCTTTATATCAGAATTTATTAAGAACAATTGAAAATTTATTAGGGGCATTTGGATTAATTGAATAATTATCGGGGTATTACTGGTGACGTATTTGTTAGATTATAATCTATGGAGATTAATGTGATTAAAATAAATATTAATTTGATTAATTAAATTATAATGTATGTGATCAATTGGGGTTAATTAAATTAAATTATAACATAAATGATTAATTGGGTAAATATTTATAAGTGAGACTGTTATTAAATAACTAAATCAATTTAGCGTCCCTCATTTCGTCTGGCCTTCGACCATTTGATGAAATGAGAAAAAGGAGAGTATTAAGATTAAATCGAATAATTGGGGATAAATAAAATAGGAAATTTTGAAATTTAAAATAAATATTAATTTAAGACTTAAATCATGTAATATTTGGGATTTGTCGACTTACTAAATTAAACTATAGGTTAACTTACTACATTGAACTATAGGGTTTGAGGATTAATTAATATTAAGTAAAGATATAATAATACAAAAAAAAAGGTACATTATTAAACAAGAGAAATTGATAAATAAGGATAAACGTATACATTATTTAATAAAAATCAAATAAATTGAAAGTGAAATGGCTGAAGCCATTTGCGAGGAGCTCGACGAAGGGAGAGAGAGGAAGCCGAGAGAGAGGGTAGCGGGAAGCGAGGGAGACGCGACAAGCGGAGAAGGCGACGGGGGCTCGGACTCCAGGCGTGCACGTCGTTCGGTGTGTGCGAGTGGATGGTGAGCAGGAGTCCAATTTCGGGCTCAAAAATTTTGAGCAGCTCGAGATCGGAGCTCTCACGATCTAGTCTTCCAGCAACTATTGGAGGTATCTTTTCCTCATTTTTATTTTGGTTGATTGGTCAATGGTTGGAGGCCTTACGGGGACAGAGTTCGACGATGGTCGCCGGTGTGGCTTTCGGCAGAGAAGAAAAATAGCGATGGTTCTGTCTTGGGTCGTTGGGCCGAGTGGGAGGGTCGATGGAGTAGCTGGGCCCGGGTTGTTGGTTGGCCCAATCTGATGCACTCTCTAGGTGAAAGCGATGACAAGTCAGCGTGGGGAACACACTCTCAAGAATTTGTAGCGGCTGTCGGGCATGCAGAGTGCAACACTCTGCCATCCTAGGAGGTATAGTGTTTGTTGGCCGACAATGTTTGCTGTGCAGAGAGGAGTATATAGAGGCATAATGGAGGAGCCGAGTTCTGGGCAGAGAACAGACTTGTTCTGTGGAGGGTGAGCTGAGGAAGAGGAGAAGCAGAGAAGAACGAAGTTGGAGGACAGAGCTGGAGTGATGCCCGAGAACTCTGGTATGAATCAATTCTGTTTTCTCTACTGCTTCAGTTTGGATTCTGTATGGATGTTCTGTTAAGACTTAGGCTTGAGTTTTTGGATGGATAACGCCTTTGTTGTATGTTCTGCAACTTGGTTAACTGTCTGGAATATGTTCTGTATGACATGTATACTCTTTGTGATGGCTTATGCATGATTAGTGTTAGACAGTGTGGTTGGTTAGTAATCTGTTGGTTGGTTATTCTGATTTCAAGCATGTATTTCTCTGTTGGTTAGTGTTGGAAATGTAACTTGGATGTTGTTGGTTGGTTTAATAATTCGTTGAGTTATGCTTTTAGCCATGCAAATGGGTATTTGACTTTTCATAATGATTAGTAAAGGAGAAATGTTGGGTTGTGGGAAATGTTGAAGGAAATGGATCTGGATGGGATTTGTTGTGATAATGCCCTTGTTGGATTTCAAATATGTTAGACATGGACTCTGAATATTGAAATATATGGAAGTACTTTGTTTGGATAGTGTTATGCACGTTGATAATGGAATGTGTTGATTGTGAAGGTGTCAGCAAGAGGAAGAGGATAAGAATGTAGCACTAACCTGCATCAAAGATTTGTGGTAAGGAAAATGGGGTGTTTTGGCCATTGAGGCCCTACACCACAAGTTGTTAGTTGTAGTTGTTGTGATGCTTCCTTTTGTTGTTTGAGTTTGATTTTATTGCCTATTATATGGTATAAATGCTTAAATAGATGAGTAGAGAATGTGTTGAAGGATGATAAAGGTTAAGGTCTAAGGGTGATGGATGTTAATTAACGAATAACAAATGCTTGACGTTGTGCTAGGGTAAACGGTAAATAGGTTGGGTTGTCTTGAGATGCTACTGCTAACTATTGATTTTTGATAGTGTTACCAATGTTCTGTAGATTTCCTTGTTGATATTTCCTTTTATTGTCTTGATTTCTAAGTGATGGACTCAATGCCTACTGAATGAAATGTAAACTACTATGATGAGATTTGTTAACTGAACAAACGAAGGGAAAAGGTCTAAGAAATTAAGATGCACGAACGTTGTAAGTTATTTCGCATTTCCATTGTTTTCCCTAAATGTGGATTGTGCACTAATTGTTGGATAATAAACTTAGCTTGTAAATGTTTATTTCTTGGTTCTAGATAGAAACCTTCTGGTTTTAGTTGATATAAATTCAAGTAGCATGTCTATTGTTGAATTCAATTATCAAGCATGTTTCCTTGAAATATTCGTTAAACATAACTCCATGAATCGTTGTACAGTTTTGATGTCGTTAGTGACTAGTCATAGATTAATTAGCACGTTTTATTTATATGTCATAATCTTGCCTATTGGAGAATGATTAAGCATGTCTAATATTTTAATTGTCTTGAAATTTTAGTAAACCTTAGCATAAAAGCATGTAAATTGGTAAAGGATTCACTGTTAGAAAGAGGCTAAATCACAGTATGAAAATGCGGTTTAATTGTCATTAGAAGCATGTTAAATTATGTGAGTATGTTTGATCATCTAGAGGACACGCTAACCTAACTAAAGTAATTCATTTGACTCAAGCATGTTAACTTACTTAGACAATGATAGTCGATGACTTAATTATACTTTACTTGATCATGTAAATCGACTAGAATAACCAAATATAAAATTGAGCACGTAATTAATTAGAACGATATTAGCATGTAAATTACTTAACCTGTATTTTATATTCTTCCGAGCATGTAAATCGGCTAAGCATGTAAATCGTAATCTTCTTTCAAACATGTTAATTATTATTTAAGCAAATCAATTTGTTAAGTATGCACGTTACCTAGCATGTTTAAATATTAATTAGTAATGTATGAGCATGTTAATTAGCTTAACTAAGTTAGTTAATTTGAGCATGATAACGAATTAGTCTAGCATGTAATTAAACTATATCAATATTCACATGACATCTAATTAAGATATGCCATGTAATAAGCTTGTGATTAATATGTTCAATTAGTATGCTTAACCAATTAGAATAAGGATTTTCAATTTATAAGCATGTTTTCATTATCCATTGTCTAAGCATGTTTCCGTTAATTATCGTTTAAAGCATGTTTCCATGTTTAGTTAGCTTTGTTAACGAGCATGATCGTAATTCATTGTATGCTTCAATACCGTTTCTTTACTTTTTGTTACTTTCAATTACGCTTATTAATTATATTCGCAATTTCAATTATAGTTGCTTTCAATTACTTTAATTCAATGCACACTTCAATTATATAATCGATGTTTTACTTTTCTAAAGAGTAGAATGATAAAGAGGATGAAAGGATAATGAAGTAAACGAGAATGAGTTAAGGGTTTCATTGACTAAGTGAATGAATGACTTATGAATGCTTTTGTTATTGTTTTTCTTGGATTGCTTACGATTCCAGATCCTTAGCAGGTTATTTTCCGTTAAACCAAAGCATGATTTATTAAGTAGACTAAAAGCATGAAATCAACGTAGGAGCATATTAATAACTAATTAGAATAACTGCTTAGAAATGTAAACGTAAGAAGCATATAAATGGACGAGGAAGTTAACTAGACTAAAGGACTAACGAGCTAGAATGTTAATTTTATCTCCCTTGAGCATGTAAATTGGTTAGCGTAATTAACTAGACCGAACACGTAAACAAGATTAGGTGAAAGCAAGTAACGTACCTCGGATAATAAATTAGAATAATCACCTAGAACAATGAATGTAGGACGCATGAAAAATGACTAGGAAGCATGTAAAATGACTAGGAAATAAATTAGGATATGATAGTATGTGTTGACATCTCATTCTATGTTTCGCTGTTTACGATTCAAGATTAGGATCGTTCTCTATATGTGCCTATTTCCATTATTCCTTTTATGCGCTTTCAATTCCTGTTACTTACAATTACTTTATATGCGCACTTCAATTCCTATTAAAGTTATGTTATATGCGTCAAGTTAGGTTGAGATCATGTTAATAGAAACCCAGTAGGGGATACCCCCTCGGGGTTGTACCCACATGCACGAGTGAGGAAAATGCCAAGAAGAAGAATGTTCGGGATGAGCGGGATACGCCCATCACCAAAGAAACCCCCCCGGCGGGATACGTTGAGAGGGAAGAAACCCTGAAGGCTGGATACGCCAGAAGGGGAGGACTCTTGAAGGTAGGATACGCCGGAAAGGGGACAAAAAAGGGAGTTGGAGGGCCGATGGGTAGCAGAACTAGTCCGCGGCTAGGCAAAGCCCCCAACCTTGAAGGGAACTTGGACCTAGTTGCAAGTAAAGGGTTAGGTCCGGTCCACCATTCCATCCCCTAAGACCCCTCTAATCTCCAGCTCGATGTAAAGAACGAACGAAGAACGAATGTAATGAAAAGAATTGGTTTGGGTGGCCCCTATTCCAAGAAGAATTAAAGAAAGATATGCATAATTGTTTTCCCCCATTTCCTTACTAAGTCTTTAGGCTTACAGTTATCTGTGGTCTAGGTACAAACGACGAACAGAAAATAAGTAGACGATAAACACATAATGAAGTAGAGATGGATGATTTCGCATGCACCAGACTTGGGCTGACCAGGCAAAGAAAAAGATGAGTAAACGGTTGTAAATTAACGATGTTTAATTGCCAAGTTTTATTTGTTAGACGTAGTGTTTAAATTGTTTAGTATTTCCTTCTTGAACGATTTCTTTACGCTTCCGCAAGATTTTAAACAAATGATTTTTTTTATTTTATTATTTACGCTTCCGCACCTTGTAATTGGTTTTCCCAAACGAGTTTAAAGAAAGAGTCAGTAGCGATCTGGTTAGACGCACTCTGATACGCTTTGTTTTAAAAAGAAAGAAATTTTAAATTTTTACTCATTTTAACGATTTACAAAAATTCGGGTCGTTACAGATTGCATTCTGCCCTTTGAATTAGAGTCTGCTCTTTGTAATTTCTCTGGTCAACTATGACTCCTCTAGATTGATTGTGTATTGCACTTCAGAAATAATGGCTTCTCTCTCTAATTTCTCTGGTTGACCTCTAATTCTCCAAGTCAACCGCTTTCCACACTTCAAAAATTTTGAGTACATTGTAATATTTCTGGTCGATCATGTTTCTACTCTAGTAGACCACCATCACTGATTTCAGAAACTTCATGCTCTCTTTAGTCAAACTAGATGACCACCACTCTGCCTTGGTTTTCTGCCACTTTGTATTTTTGTCAAATTGAAGGTTATGAGTCTAAAAAATTGAAACATTAACTACACAGACTTCAACAAACATGTTAGCACATTTAAATACTCGTACTTGAGGGTATGTTCAATGAAGATCAATAGAATACTCAATGAGAATCATATTTTCAATTCACCAAGAACTTAAAGATAATTAAATCACAAAATATCAAAACAACTAAGCTGAATTCTTATTAAGCTAACAGTATTCACAGAAGCGTTGACTTCTGCAAAAGAATTGGTGATCGCGGTAACATTGACAACCATGAATATAAGAATAAAGACTTACGTGGCAGATTACCATTGGATGAAATAGATACTGTAGTGGTAGCTTAAACATCTGCAGCTATTGCTGACATATTTGAATGAGTTTGTTTTCTAGATTATCCGTGAGCTACAATTCAAATTATGAATAGATTAGGAAAAGATAAACTTAAGGTATGATTCCTATGAGATTTTCTTCCACAAATTCTCAAATGAACGGTCTATAAATATAAAAGGTTGGGTCAAAACCCTAATCACCCTAAAGCCATGAGGTTGAGAGGACTTTTCTCTTAAGCTTTTGGGTGGATTCTCTCTCAAGACTCTCTGAAGGTATGTGTTTGATGGATGATGGTGTAGAGTGATGAAGTAGTCCTTGAAATTGTGTAGTTTATAAAGTTTCATCTTTCTTTATGATTGATCTGATTCTCTTTATTATAAGGAAAGTGAATGTGTTAGAGAAGAGTTGGATAGTCAGACTTCATTAAAGACTTTAGGTAAGTGATATTTGCTTGTGTTTGGCCTTTGGCTACATCACAAAGTGTTAGGATAAGGTAGCATTTTGATAATATTTTGTTTGTGATGCCTACATGCCATTAATCCAGGATATGATTTCTGTTGGATAGTTTATTGTTTACTGTTCACATTGTGATATTAATTTAGGATATGATTTTTGTTGATTGTTGATCGAGGACATGTTTTTGCTTTGTTCATCATGATGATATGCTATGATGCCTACGACTGTTGATTGAGGATATTATTATTGCTTGCTTAGTGTTCATATTGAGACGTTGAACAATGATATGTTTACAATTATGTTCAAGCATGTTAGATTGTTATTCATATGTTACATGCGTCATGAAAAATATTTTCATTAAGAAAGATAAGAAAGAATAAAAACCAAAAGACAAGTTGAATATACGTAAATAGTTGTTGTGGGTGCTGATCGCATGAGGTGGACTAAATGATGTCACTTTCTCCCCTAAACTGAATTACCCACAATGACTGAACTATTAAGTGAAAGAAAAAAAAGAACATTCTCTGAAAAAGACACAATTTTTACAAATTGCATTTCATAGTCATGTGTTATATACATATCTTATTGAGTGTTAGACTCATAGGTGAACTTTGTGATGTAGGTAGTGATGAATTTACTAAAGAACTTGAGGATCAAAGTTGATGGAGAATTCTCATGGTGAAGCTAAAGACGTTCTCAAAGTGCAATATTTATGTAGTTAAGGATTTGAAGAAAATGAAAAGAAAAAGAAAGTCTTTTTATTATGTTTATGATTAGTTGGATTTAAATTTAAATATTTTACAAATATTTATATTTATTTTACTATGGGTTTTACTACGTTCAGATTTTTAAAATGAGATTTTTTTAAAGTCTTCTACTGTATCATTTAAAGGTATGAATTTTATGATGAATTTAAAAAATATGACATGAAAAAAGGTTTTATGTCACGGGGCGTCACAATTAACCTCTTTGATTGTATTTAATTTTAGTGATTGTTGAAAGAGTGAAAATTTTATTAAAGATAAGTTAAGAACTGTTTTGATTGGCAAAAATGTTAATACAGACCTCTTGGGAAGTGAGGTAGAATTCGAAACCGATAACTTTATATTTCTGAAAGACCGACCAAGGCATAGGGATTAGTCTTTTTTGTAACGACCCGGATTTTTCTTCGTAAAGCCCTTCGAAAAACGTGTTAAAATTTATGAAAGAAATATTAGAGTGCAAGCCGGGCCGTTAGAAAAACACTTAACTTAAAACGTTGCGGAAATAAAATATTTGCGGAAGCGTAAAGGATTTAAAGGAACAAACTAAACACTTACTTACAATTTAGGAATAGCGTAATTTAAATAAATCACAACCCAATTATCTTTACTTCTCGTAGCCTGGCCAACCATTAGCTTGCTTGTGCAAATCCTTCATCAACTGTTTCTTCCTTGCTCGAAGACTCCACACGTTGTGTATACCTACACCGCAAGTAAGACGAGAGCCTAAAGGTCCAATAAGAAAATGGATTTATGCATATGAAATGCCGCTCTTAAATTCTTTGGGGTGGGTCCGCCCCAAACCAATATTTTATTTACATATATTAGGCATAGTTACGTATTTTTGGAATAGCTCGTATATGGAGCATGGAGTTTGGGAAATCCTACAGTTTTTAATAAATTACGTTAATTAGTCTTCTAATCCCGATAAGGGAATGGTAATTCTTTTCCCTCACTCAAGGCGTATGATCACCCCGTTGTGATGTGTTCCTAATTGTTTCTAGCGATATGAAACTATTCTAAAAGCACATATAAGGAACTATCCTAACAGCACAATCAAGGAGTTAAGCAAACAAATAACGAACATTAGAGCGCATGACAATAATTAAAACAGAACAATACAACATGCTTGAGAGATTAATAACCTAATTATTATATGCTTATGTTGATTAACTTGTTTAGATTAACTAAATTGATTATATTAACATGCTTGACAAATTAACAATTGGGTTAACGTGCTCAACACATTAGTTAATTATACGAGTTACAACTTCTCAATTTAGATAGCATGGTCAAGGGGTTTATTCACAACAAGAATTATGCAAAGCAACATATCAATTGAACACATAGAAAATCATATGGGCTAACACCAAAAATAAAGCAACCCACTACATTGATTACATTCTTAGATTCGTTTATTTAACAACTTGTTAGTTTGTCATACTCATTGGGTTACTTAACAACTAATTAATTAGTCATGCTATTTAACATTAAGGATGTATATAGATACATGCTTATTAATAAAGTTAATCTCAACATGCTAAATTAGTCAATTCATAGACTGATCATCAACCAATTTATGTTTACGAGGCAATCCAACTAATAATGTAAGCAGAGAAATCAATAAAGCAATTGACAACTAACGATCGAATTAATAGAGAGCTAACACAACTAATAATAAGGCAATAAAGCTAACAACGATGGACATATCACATGGTAACCAAGTCTACTAAATTGACTATAATTAGCAGCGAATGTTAGCAAATTAAGTGCAGTGAAACATGTTTTAAATATCTAAAAACAGTAGCGAAACAGCAGCGAAAATTTCAAAATGGAACAGCCAATACGCGCAGTTTAACGACTGAATTACAGCAGCGAAAATAGCGGAACAGCCAACATATGCATTTTAACAACTATATTACAGCAGAGAAAATGGCGAAACGGAACAGCCAACATATGCATTTTAATGACTACATTACAGCAGAGCGAATGGCGAAACGGAGCAGCCAACATATGCATTTTAATGACTAAATTACAGCAACGAAAGATATCGAAATAAACAGCGAAAACATGCTTCTTATCGACAAAATCACAGCAGCAAAAGATATCGTAATAAACAGCGAATACAAGGCTTTTATCGACAAATTTACAGCAGCGAAAGATATCGAAATAACAACAAAAACATGGCTTTTATCGACGAATTTACAGCAGCGAAAGATATCGAAATAATAGCAAAAACATCGACATAAAATGACGAGATCATGCTATTAACTAGATAACGAACAGCAGTGAGAATATTGACACGAAATGACGAAATCATGCTTTTAACTAAGTAATAAACAGCAATCGGAATATCGAAATGAAGTGGAGAAACCATGCTTTTAACTAAATGATAAACAGCAGCGAGAGCATGGGAACGAGACGACGAGATCATACTTCACTTAGAAAATAAACGACATTATTTAATAGAGGACTAACAGATAACAAACTAACAGCATCATTTAAATGGAGAACTACTAACAAATATCTCACAGCAATGCATTACTAACAAGTAGTAAACAACCAAGATTTCAACATATGTGAACAACCAAGCCTAGCAACATACAGAGTATCCCAAGCTTATAAACACAACAAATAAACATATAAACACACATGAACAACCAAACATAGAGATATATAGAATATCCAAGCATAGAAAACAAATACAACCAAGCCTATAAATTATCACAGAGCAACACATAAACCTAGCATTTTACACTATCAATCCAAGACACACTCACACACCCGTTACTTGCGGTGTAGGGCTTCCTCAAGCCAAGGACACACCCAAGTTCTTACCAATATCAAAGAGCCAAACATGCACAACAACTCCTCAGCAACTCCAGCAGCTCCACGTTCAACTTCTAGCAACTCTAGCAAGGATAGAACCTCTCCACAACTCCCATTACTCAGTGGAACTCTCCCAAGGGCTTCTCTCTCTCATGTCACTCCCTCAAAATTTCTCTTGCTCTCTGGAATTCGTACGCATGAGAATGAAGGCTGGGAGGATGGAGGGAATGGCTTAACCCTAAGGGAGGAGGGGACAACTGTACCTGGAAGGGCAGGGAGAGGCAGAAGGCAGCTCCTGCTGGTCGGCTCGCGTGCTCTGGGGCTATATGGTGTCGAGGAATCCTGTTTTGATTGGCTAAACGTCATTTTTATTCTGATTTAAATCTCTAAAATCGCAGTTCTGCGATGATTCAGACTGGTGCGGACGACTTCTTTGCATCCACCTTCGTCCGCAAGAGCATATTTTGCAGGCAAAACCTGAGGTCTCGGACGGGAAAATACGTCCCCACCCTGTCCGTACCATCCGCAGGTCACTTGCAGACGCGATGTGGCGTCCGCACGTGTCGTTTGTGTCGTCCAAATTGTCCCTAAAATCGAACAGATTTGATGCGGACAAGACTCCACCACGTCCGCACTCGTCCACGAACATTCGAATCTGTCCAATTCTGGACATATTCAATTTGGACGTGACTATTGGCGTCCGCATGCACTTAGCCGCGTCCGCAGTCTCGTCCGAAGCTTCAATAAAGGAAGGGGACGACTTTGAGGACGTGAAAACGGCATCCTAAGTCATCCCAAAGTGCACAGTCAGCACTTTCCTCACATTTTCTCATCTAACTTCTATCCCGTAACACTTCCCCCTTTTACATGTCATTAAATAACACGTAACCATGCGAAATGTAATATCCTAACTACCCTATCATCACCATTATATCGCATGTACGGGTGAAAAATACCATTAGACTTAATGCTCAGAACACATTCTGTAATATCTCGATAGTTAAAAATATCGGGATGTTACATATAAGTATAAGAGACAGCTCCCGCCCAATAGATATTGTCCACTTTGGGCCTTAGCCAGCACGGGTTTTTTCTTGGTGATAGGCAACCTTTGGCCCATCCAAAACCGGTCTACTAGGGAAGGCAAGCTAGACACTTATATTCTACTCTCTTTCTCTCCCCCAAGTCGATGTGGGATTGCACACCCTTCCATATGGGATGTCACAATCACCCCTCCTTTGGGGGCCCACGTCCTCGTGGCCATAACGAGCTGGGCCTGGCTCTGATACCATAAGTATAAGAGACAGCTCCCACCCAGTAGATATTGTCTTGGGCCTCAGCCCACATAGGTTTGTTCTTGGTGGTAGGCAAACTTTGGCCCATCCCAAAACTGATCTACTAGGGAAGGCGAGCAAGACACTTATATTCTGCTCTCTTCCTCTCCCTCAAATCGATGTGGGATTGCACACCCTTCCATATGGGATGTCACATTTTTGCTGTGAAAACATGTTTATCTTGTGTTGTATTTTACCATTTTTCGCATTATAGAATGAGTTCGTTCAGTGTCTTAATAGTTAGATTTACTCCCATAGTTGAGTTATGTTCATTGAGTATTCCTACTTTTCTATGTTAAGGAAGTATATAATTGATCCATCACATGTCATCTCCTATACCGATATTCCTATCCAGAAGGATATTTCTTATGAGAAAGAACCCGAGAATATATTTGGGCCATGAAATCAAAGTTTTGCATCGTTATGAAATTCCTTTGGTTCGAGTTCAGTGGGTGAACTTTCTGATGTAGGTAGTGATCAATTTACTAAAGAACTTGAGGATGAAAGTTGATGGAGAATTCGCATGAGCGAAGCTAAAAGCTTAGACGAAGCGAAATTAACCCGTGGGTGAGGATTTAAAGAAAATGAAAAGAAAAAAAAAGTTTTTTATTATGTTTTTGATCAGTTGGATTTAAGTTTCAATATTTTACAAATATTATATTTATTTCATGATGAGTTTTACTACGTTTAGATTTTTAAAATGCGATTGTTTTTAAGTTTTCTGTTGTATCATTTAAAGGTATGAATTTTATGATGCATTTTAAAACAATGACATGAAAAAGGATTTTACATCATGGGCATTACAGTTAACCTCTTTGATTGTATTTAATTCTAGTGATTTTTGAAAGAATGCAAATTTTATTAAAGATAAGTTAAGAACTGTTTTGATTGGCAAAAATGTTATACAGGCCTCTTGGGGAGGGAGTTAGAATTCGAAACCGATAACTTTATATTTCTAAAAGACTGACCAAGGCATAGAGATTAGTCATTTTGGTATGAAAACAAGTTTACATTGTGTTGTATTGATCCATTTTTTGCATTATAGAATGAGTTCGTTGGCTTAATGGTTAGATTTACTGCCATAGTTGAGCTATATTCATTGTGTATTCCTACTTTTCTATGTTAAGGAAGTATATAATTGATCCATCACATGTCATCTCCTAAACTGATATTCTTATCCATAAGGATATTTCTTATGAGGAAGAACCCGAGAAAATATTTGGGCCTTGAAATTAGAGTTTTACATTGTCGTGAAATTCCTTTGGTTCGAGTTCAGTGGAATGACCATAGCAAAAAAGAAGCTACATGGAAGATCGAGTTGGAATTGGTGATGAAATACCCTCACTTGTTTGGTGGAATGTTAGAAGTTGTTATAAATTTCTTAAGTAGAATGTAATAACCACACAACTCATTATGGTGGGTTTTAAAAATTTGAAAAAGAAATTAATATTTTTGATTAATTTCCATTATGGGTGGTTGCTAAACTTGTGGGATTCTCCTCTCCTCTCTTATTAACCAGCCTCACCTCATTTTTTGCAAATGGCAACCTCCTCCTCCGAGCAAAAAAACAATATTTTATTCTTTCTGCTAGACAACCCTCTATTCTCTACAAGGAATTATCTAACTTTGAAGGTGGAAATTCTAGTAAGGTAAATTCTCTCTAATGTGGTGTAATGCGTCTTAATGAAAGTGGGATTTTAATAATTGGCTTCACTTTATGTTTTGTAGCAAAATTTGGAATTTGAAAGTTTGTGGAGATCAGATGAGTTACACAGGTAAAAACAGATCCTTCACAGCCAATCGTTAATATTTATCATTTAGTTTATGTTGGAAGATTTGAAATTTGATTTAAAGTTTAAAGTTTGGAAATTCACATTCAAACCATCCTATTGTTGCAAGTTATCAAGTTGAATTGTGATTTTGATCAAATTTGGTTTGTTTTTTCGTTCGATTTCGAATGACAGTTGTGATTTTTAAGAGTTTCAAAACATTTCTATGGTGCTGCGATCGAACGAAGTTGGAAACCAGTAGGTTGAATGAATACTTGTGAAGCTGATGTAGAGGAGCGATCGACCGAGACATTTCCTAGTCGCCCTGTTGGGTCGACCGGGCTTATTTGAGGACGAGTGGTTCGATCCATCGAATGTCTCTAGGGTTGTTTGAATTGGGTTTTGAAGTTGGATTTTTCAGGGGATTGTTACGTAAGTTCCCCGAGTTGGTTCCTATCCTGGTTATATGTTCTAACAGACTTTTAAAGGTTAGAAAAGTGAATTTATTTGGACTTTTTGAATTTATACTTGCTTGGTCTTTGACTTTGGTAGGCCCGATTCAAGGTGGGAGTTTATTTTATGCCCAACAGTACATTGTTTTGTAAAATTTATTTCAAGAGTTGTTCTCATATAAAATGACATGTCCATTTTGATAGCTCGCCGATTTTTGTATTGTATACATATTTTCACTAGACATGTTTACTTTTGAGCATACATAACATTTGTTTATTGATTATATTAGTTGTGTGAACCAAGTTTGATTGAGCCATGTGGGGTCTTGTTTTCATTAGGCACATTCGATGTTTGGAGGATGCGTTTGTTGTATTGTTGTTAACTAGAGTAATGAGACAGCTTAATATGTTGTGTCATTTGGTGTAAAATTCTAAACTTGATCAGGGTCGTTATGGCTACTTTCGATTGCCTAAGTATCACCATTATTTATCTCTGTTGTTGTCATGGCATGGTATGTTTGGAGTCCGTGAGTGACTCCAATTTCATTGAGCTTTTATTGTTAGATAGTAATTGTCTATTTTACATTATAGTGGAAATTTTCAACATTTGCCCTATTGGTCGTTTTCCACTTAGTTTTATTTCAATGTTTTATCAATGACATGCTCACACACACACACACACACACAGACACACACACACACACACACACACACACACATATATATTAAAACACTTAAGTTGAATGTAAATTTTTTTCTCTATTGAATTTAGTCTATTCACCTTAACAATATTCCTTTAGGTGTTAGAAGATCCCCAGCTACCAACGTAGGTGCAAGCTTGATGTTTACCTTCTAGTTATTTTATTGTCTCGAGTGAATTTATGAGTAAGTTTTGACTTAGAAAAATATTGTTCGGTTTAAATGATATTATCTCATTTATTTCTGTCACAAGTATTTATGGAATTATATTACTACTCTATCTGATGTCAATATTGGACTGACGTGATAGCCTAGTTTGGTTGGACTCTAGCAAATTTTAATTTTTTCTTAAGTCTTCGACCTGGTCAATAAATAATTAAATTCAATTCTTGGACTGAGTCATTCCCCGTTCTGTCTTGGGTCTCCTTTGGGGCATAACAGATTTGGTTGGAACTAGCAAAAATGGACTTGCCAAGGTTTTTGGTTCAGTTTGTTCTAACTTGACCGACATTGATCAAAATAGACAAAAATGAACCAAATCAAGCACTACAGTTGTGCCACCTAAACGCGAATCTTGTTCAATAGATGTGCCCACCAACTATGCCCATTCAAAATTAAAAATGCCTTGCTAGCAACTCAATGTCATAGTAGTAGTTGTCAATACCCTACCCTATGACTTTAGATTTTACAACTCATTCGAATCAACCCTAAAGCCAATTGATGTATCTGCATATGGTAGCAATAGTGCTAGCAAGTGACAAGAGAGGTTGTCCATAACCACCTCTCTTTTAACTTGCTATCACTAGTGTTGAGATCTTGTACACTATTCTCAAATAACTATTAGGCTAGTGCACTCTAGCATAATCGCCATATCTCGAGATGTTAACACAAACTAATGTGCATCTTGAGCTAGCGTAATTTAACCTCCTTGCTAGTAACTGATGGACCACAAGGTTCATTCACAAGAGTAATGGCCCAAAGATTCATCAACACCTACCTTCACAATCATTTGGAAGGTAGCTTAATTATGACCCAAATGGAGCAGCTACCAACCCATGAGGACCATGGGAGGCTAGTGCACTTACTACTATGGAAAGAAGCCCGAGAAGACAAGCTTGAAGGCCAAAAAAGATCAAAAGAAGAAGAGAATAGGAAAGCTTTCCAAATCGGCCAAGCAAGTGGACAAAAGGAAGGCCAATTGATGCATGGATATGGCAACCATCCAAGTGGCGAAACTTGATGAGAAAGTAGTTCAAAAGCCACGAAAACTTGGAAGAAAAGCAACCAAATAATAGTTAAATAATTACTTTAGAAAGTTAAACATAGTATAGTAATCGGCCAAGTGGTGACCGAAGACCTAACTTATTTCCTTTATTATTATTTCCTATTCTATGCTTTGTAATTGGTATATAAAGCCACCTAGTATGTGTGTTTTAGACATTGAGATTGACTACTAAATGCTTATGCTTATTTCAAAATAGGAGTGATTCCTTTTCATCTTTTGGTGAGTTATATCCAAAGTTCCTTGAGTGTGTTATATCACAAGATTGAAGTTACTTGTAAGTTGAGTAATCTCTCTTATTGGCATCCGTACTCATACTTCTTGAAGGAAGAGTGTGTGAAGAGATGTCCAACTTTTCAAGAGGAGTTACATTGGCAAAGTCATCCATAATGGAGTACAAGTTCTTTTTGTTATTTTCAGCCAATCTATTTCTCTCAAGCATATTTCCAAATTCGTTGTGTTTATTTCCATTATTCTTTCGAGAAGTTCTTTTTCATTCATCAAGGAAGTCGTGGTCCAAATTTCAAAGAGAAAGCTTCTAAATCGAGGGAGATATTGATTTCAAAAGTTGGACTTTCCAAAGGAGGATTTGCGACAATTTAAGGAGGTTCTTCAACTAGTCGCTCACCCTCTCCTTTAGCTGTTCAACCGCTCAACCACTGAACAATTTTCTCTAACAAATAAAACACTCGAGTATATGAAATGAATGGCTCAAGCATCACTGTTACGTTTTTTTTGTTAAAAACCAATTTTTCTTGCGTTTACAAATAATTCAATGTCAAACGACAACAACAATTTCTCTTGCGGAGAAGAAGATGAAGAATTCAGAGGCTGGAGACGTCTATAGAAGGGATCATAGAACTTAAATTAGAAAAATTCAAAAAAAAATTGAGAGAAGATTTATCATAAGAGGCAGTAAATTATCTAAGAAGATTTTTGGAGAGACTAGTAAATTATCGGAGAAGAAATAACAAAAAATTAGAAGAGAAATTGAAGAAAATGAATTTTTCATAAGAGGCAGAATGGACAGAACTTTGTTCTTCGTTATGCAGTTGAGGAACGACAACATTCTGCTGCAAAACAATGACATTTTGCTGCGAAACGACGACATTCCGCAATGGAATGATAAAATTTCATTGCGAAAGGAAGAAACAGAAGAAGGAACAGTTCCTTATTTTCTTCTTTCTACAATGGAAAGACGGAAAGTGAGGAAAGAATGAACACAAGAAATAATGAATTTTCCTTCTTTCCTCTCAGACTTTCCTTCTCAAAGGAAAGAAGGAACACAAGCAAGAAGGATTCCTTCTTTCTTCACTTTCCTTTTTTCCTCTCAGAGGAAAGAAGGAAAGTTCCTTCTTTTTTGCAGGGAAAAGAAGGAAATAAGGAACTATTCCTTCTTCTGTTTCTTCTTTCTGCGGCAGAATTTCATTGTTCCACAGTAGAATGTCATCATTCTGCAGCGGAATGTCATCGTTCTTCCACTATGCAACAAAGAATGAATTTCTGTTCGTTCTGCATCTTATGGAAAATTCATTTCTTTCAATTTCTCTTCTAATTTTTTGTTCTTTCTTCTCATATAATATACTAGTTTCTTCAAAAATCTTCTCAGATAATTTAATGCCTCTTCTGATAAATCTTTTCTTAGTTTTTCTTTGAATTTTTCTAATTACAGTTCATGATCCCTTTATAGACGTCTCTATCTTCTGAATTCTTCGTCTTCTTGTCCGCAAGAGAAATCGTTATTGTCGTATGCCGTTGAATGATTTGTAAACATAAGAAAAATAAGTTTTTACCGTAAAACGTAACAGCGATGCTTGCGTTATTTATTTTTCATAGTTGAATATTTTATTTGTTTGAAAAAAATTTGTCCAATTGTTGATTTGTCATTAATATTATAATGCAGTGGTTGATTAGTTAATTTCTAAAAAAAAAATTTAATTGACTTTTTAAAATTCAACAGGACCAGGAAAAAAGTCACACGCCAAACGAGGCCCACCCGACAACACTAATTAATTTGTAATTAAAAAAAAAAAATTAAAAACTTAATTAATCTTTAAATAAGATTGCTATTATGGAGCAGCTCATCAAACTCAACAACTTCTCCGACTCACTGGTGGCTTTTTTCTCTACTTCTCTTTTTACCTTTTTTTTTTTTTTAATTATTTAATTTCTAATCTTCTATTTTCTTGTTTAAATTGGTGAATCACTGAATCCTACTGTCAGTAATGGATGGAGTCGTGATTTTCTATGGTAGACCGTATGATTGTAGATGTAGTAGACCTCGTTTGATGCTAGCATCATCCATCGTTTCCAAAATCTAATGTCTAGTTTGACGTCTCCTTACATCATTTTTTTACAGTCAATGTCTCAAGCTCTTGTACGAGATCCTCACCTTAAACTCATCACCATCTCGACTAATGGTTCAAATCCTTCATCTTCCATGTTTCTGGAGAGATTAATGTCAAATGTTTTCTTTAAATATTTGTGAAAATGTTATACAAGAGTGTAAGGGAAAATTTCATTGAAACTATTCATACCAGAATCTTACTTCAGAAACAAAGTCAAACGTCATGACTATAAGTAATTTGAAAAAGTAGAGTACCAATTCGTAAAGACAATATTATATATATTCTACTTGTCAAATTCGGAGTTTAACTCGCAAATTATAAAAATGTTCGTTTTTAAATGAAAATTCATACAATTTTATTATTGAGGCTTATCTCAAAACTTGTATTATAAGAGAGAATTTTACTTTTTTACCTATAATTTATTGGGAAAATGACAAATCAACCATCGTGGTTTGTGATCAATGACAAGTCAACCACTGTGGTATATTTTCTAACAAGTTAACCACTAACGTATGAGAAAATGACAAATCCAACATCGCACTCACGTTTTCCATTAACAAAAGGGACCTGGATGCCGGCGTCCAGGAAAAAATGGCTTGGACGCCGCGGCATCCAGGCAAAAAAAAAGGCCTAGACGCCACAGCGTCTAGGTCCCTTTTGGCGTGGGCGCCGCAGCGTCTCTAGAACTCTCTATTTTTCATTTATGGCTACTTTACAGTCTGCAACGATTCTCGATCAATTGTGTTTCATGGTTACTTCGAATTCTTTATGTATATATTTTACGAATGCAATGTTTTTATTGGTTTTTTTACCTCTGCACCTTCAAACGACCATAACTTTTGCTACGGATGTCAGAATTGGGCGCAGAATGTATCAAATCGAAGCTCTCTCAGAGCTCTATCATTTTTCATAAGGTAAACCCCATGACCCCCCTTTCTCGGCTCCAAAATCAATCATTTAAGCCCTCAAAAGTTATGGTCGTTTAAAGGTGCAGAGGTCAAAAAACCAATAAAAACATTGCATTCGTAAAACATATAAATAAAGAATTCGAAGTAACCATAAAACACAATTAATCGAGAACCGTTGCAGACTGTAAAGTATCCATGAATGAAAAATAGAGAGTTCTAGAGACGCCGCGGCATCCACGCCAAAAGGGACCTGGACGCCGCGGTGTCCAGGCCTTTTGTTTTTCCTGGACGCCACGGCGTCTAGGTCCCTTTTGTTAATAGAAAATGTGAGTGCGATATTGGATTTGTCATTTTCTCATACGTTAGTGGTTAACCTGTTAGAAAATATACCACAGTGGTTGACTAGTCATTGATCACAAATTACGATGGTTGATTTGTCATTTTTCCTAATTTATTTATTGAAATAATAAAATATATTATTTTAAATATATATCTTCGCTTTTAATATTTAATAAATAATATTAATCAATACATCAAAATTGAATATTAAAATATAGAATCACAAATAGTTAATAGGAAAATCAACAAATCTGTAATATCCTTATGTTCCATTATATTTTTCATTTAACCATAAAAATTTTCTTTGAAAACATGCGAGGGAAAATCAGAGTTTAACCAAAGTGAAAGTCTTTATAAAATAAAAACATACAATTTACCACTTAAACAATTGAAAGCAAACAAACATTTGATAGTAGTTTGAAAATTCTTAAAACACATAAATATGCTTATTGCATTTTCGTGAGCCATATCTCCCAAGGTTAATACGCCAACAACACAAAAGGGCTCAACACCACAATACTCCATCAGCTGCATCCTCTACGAGCTTTAACCAATCATAGGCTCCCTATCTACATCACAAGACTTAAACTGTAATACCCCAGATTTTTATATCGAAATTTAATAAACATTGACTTGGACCATTTGAATCTATTGGATAATTTCTGGGATATCACCAAGAACGTAACCGATAGATTATTAAATTATAAAAATTTATCATATGGTAATTAATACATAATTGATGGATTAATAAATTTAAATTGAATTTATAATAATTGTTAATCGACATTGGGATAAGTCGTGAGTTGGGGTCTTGGGACGACTAATATGATGTACGTATATTCAACGTATAAAAATACATATTAATTTATAAAAGAAATATTTAATTAGATTAATTAACTATAATTAAATAATAATAATAATAAGGGAAAAATGACAAATCAACCAACGTGGTTTGCGATCAATGACAAGTCAACGACTGTGGTATGTTTTCTAACAAGTTAACCACCAACGTATGTGAAAATGACAAATGCACCATCGCTGTCCGTTAAAAAAAGCTGATGGCCCCACAATGTCGCGGCGTCCAGGCACTTTTTGGCCTGGACACCGCGGCGTCCAGGCAATTTCTGGCCTGGACGCCGTTGCGTCCAGACCATTTGCGTCCCTCTGTTAATTCAGCAGAATACATAATCCCAACGGTCTGCAATATTTACATGTATTCTGTCGTTTTCCCTTTATTAGCTAACCCTAGAGAAGTCTGAGCGGCGCTGAAGCGAGTAG
The DNA here is from genome assembly GCA_022433065.1 of Begonia loranthoides. Taxonomy (NCBI): domain Eukaryota; kingdom Viridiplantae; phylum Streptophyta; class Magnoliopsida; order Cucurbitales; family Begoniaceae; genus Begonia; species Begonia loranthoides. The sequence goes on along the minus strand of CM039479.1, from coordinate 13,986,594 downwards.
AGAAAGGGATTTTGGAAAAGTTTAAGAATTTGTTGAAAAAAATGGCATCTTGGAGTGTTACAGAAGCTGGTATTAACCGTGAAGCTCAAGTGGGCCCTTCAGAGACATTATTGGCCAATGAGGAGGTACGTGGCCTTGGAAACGAAGTTGCTATTATTTTGCATTCTGTCTCAGCAAATTTAAATGAAGAGGACGATGAGGAACTCCGATCAGCATGTCAATCCACTAGTGATGAAGAGATAGACATGGCAGAGAGTAGACTGAGACGCCAACCAGAAGCAGAGAGCACATTTGTTGGTATGGGGCTTGGCAAAAAATATAGTTCCTTGAATAAAATTAGAGAAGAAATTGTTGATTATGCAATGAATAATGAGTACGGGATAAAATTCACTCACAGTGATGCGCATCGATTGAGAGCTGCTTGTCAAGAAGGGTGCATGTGGCGGCTACACCCCTCACAAATAAAAAATGAAATGACTTTTCAAATAAAGATGTACAACGACGTTCACACATGCTCCAGACAGATGGAAAGCCGCCATGCCGCGGCGTCCAGGCCAAAATTTTTTGGAAAAGTTGAAGAATTTGGGCGAAATTTAGGTATATATATATATATATATATATATATATATATATATTAATTCAAAATCATTTTGGCCTGGACGCCGCGGCGTCTAGGCATACATTGTGGGGCCATCAGCTTTTTTTAACGGACAACGATGGTGCATTTGTCATTTTCACATACGTTGGTGGTTAACTTGTTAGAAAACATACCACAGTGGTTGACTTGTCATTGAAAACCACGATGGTTGATTTGTCATTTTCCCTAATAATAATAAGAAAATCAAAAACGTGAAGAGAGGGAGAGAATTTTGAGAGATGGGCGATTTCAAATGGCAATTTGTGATTTCAATACTGGAAATGAGAGAAGGGGAGGAATTGTCTCCGTCCATTTCGGATCTGCAGAACAAGATTTTAAGGGAAGGAATGATTTCAAAATTTAAAGGAGAAAGAGAATGAGAAAGGGGGAGAGGAGACACAGAGAGGGACCAAGATCGAGAGGGAGCCGAGAGGGGGACATCGAGGTTCGGCCGTGCGACGCGTCGGGAGCGCGGGTTCCGGTGAGTCGACGACGATGGAGCCGCGAACGACGGGCTCGGATCTCAGCACAGCGAAGCTCGGTGATTGGCAATGAGTCGGATGTTAATCGACTCGGTGTGAAGGACGGGTCGTTGGATTCAGCGTCAACCATCGACGATCTGTTGACTCCAGGCGATGGTAACGACGAGCGACGGATCTGTCCGAGAGACGAATTGCAAGGCGACGCAACGACAGAGAACTCGGCATTCCAAGCTGTAAACTGACGACTGTGAGTCGTCGTGCGCCTCGTCTAGCAATCTCCCGAGCTGGGGTTTCTGCTCGGTTCAAGCACTCCAAGGACCAGCAGCCTTGACAACTCCAGATTTGAGGAAGAGGAGGGAGCTGCCATTGACGGGTGCTGCAACTGTGGTTTCGAGTGATTTCGGGGTAAGGATTTTCCTTCTCTGCTGCTTGTGGATTTTCGGGTATTGATTGTTGGAGTGTTTGTATGATGGATTTGATCTTGTGGCTGGAGGAGCTGGAATGGTTGACCGAACATTGGAGCTATTGTTCTCGGGTCCTCCAGGTTGTGTCCGTGGGTGTGCAGCAGGTAACAGAGTTGTTCTTCAACTGTTTTGGTCTGAAAAATTATTGAGATTATGTTCTGGAACTTTATGGATTTCACTATGTTGAATAGATTACAATTTAGCCTTGGTATTCTGGAAATATCTCTATGTGTATAACATAGTGTTTGATTGGATTATAAATAATGAAGAAATAGAATAAATATTGCAGTCAGGTTCTGTCGGTTGTTGATTAATGGTGTATGGTTGCTATTATGAATTGGAATTATAATGTTGGTTGTGGGATTATTAAGCATATGCCATGTATAACTAGATAAGTTGTTTGTGATGGTGTTGAAGATGGAGATAGTATATGATGGGTTGGAAGCAGGTTATGTAATCAATGTTTGTTGTTGTATGTACTAACGATGTTTCTGGATATTGTGGGAACATAATCTGACATAGGAATATGTTAGATTCTGTTTAGGAGTCGAAGAAGTAATTAGAGTTCGTACAAGTTAGAATATGATTCATTGACTAGTTATAATGTTTTAATTTGTGAAGGTATCAATAAGACGAAGAAGAATAATGATGGAGTGTGAATGCACGATTAAATCGAGGTAAGGAAAAATGGGGTGCTTTGGCCATTGAGGCCCTACACCACAAGTATGGGTGGGTGAGTTTAGTATTTATGTTAGTTAAATGCTTATCGTTAGTATGCTATATTTTCTCTTGAATGACTTATGTGCCAATTCTGAATGATCTCTTTGGGTGTTCCTTCGTTGTAGCTTGCAAATTATATTTTGTAACTTTTAGTTAAGTTCGGTGATACTCTGTTAGCATTAGCCTGTCATTTCTTAGTGCCATGATTAGTTACTTGTAGATGCTATTAATTGATGAACAAAGGTGGAAAAGGATAAAGTTGAAACAAAGAATGTTAAGGTGGAGATGAGATAAACATAAACGAATTATGATTTACTCTATGGTTGTTAATCTTATTATTGTGGTTTATTTCCCTAATCTCTATTCATTGTATAACTTTGTCAAGTAACTAGTTTAAATGTTCGATTAGTTGATAAATAATGAATCGATCAAGTCCAACTTAGTTAGAGCTATTGGTTTATTTAAGCATGTTTAGCAATTTAGCATGTCAATTGATTAACACTTACTAATTTTTGAAACTAAGTCTGTTAATCAACTAGCATGTTAATGTTAACCAATTAGAATTTAATATGTAATTATTGTTCCAGCATGTTATTTAATTAAGGAAATCATCTAACTTAATTGAGCATGAGTAAAACTAACCAACAAGCATGTTTAGGGCAATTTAACTAAGTTGATTAACTGGTGTCTTCTTATTGAGCTTGTAATTACTTAGAGAAAATTAATTAGTATGATAAATTGACAATTGTGTGCGACATTAACTAGTTAGCATGCTTAATATATGAACTAGTATGTTTAAGTAGCTTGTGCAAACTAATTAACAACATGATAATTGTATTTAGTAAACATGTTAATGAACGAGGTTAATTAACTAAACACGATTTCTATTGAGCATGTTAACTATATTTTTATAAGCTTGTCAATTAGTTAAGTAGATTTAATTGAGCATGTATTTGATTTAGATAAAAAAATTAGTTTATGATTCATTGTCAGTTTGCTATTTAAATTCTAGTTTACAATTGTTTCCTACCGTACACTTTAATTATAGTTGTTGTGTGCTTTCATTTCCAGTCGTTCTATTATATGTGTACTTCAGTTTCATAATTGATGCTTTACTTTATTAGAGAGTAGAATAATGAGAAAGATAAAAAGAGAATGTGAACGTGAAAGAGTTAAGAGTCCCACTTAATATGCCAATGAATGTTCTATAATTGATTTGTTATTATGTTCATGGTATTGCTTACGATTTAGATTTAGATTTAGATGTCACGTCATTAGCATGTTAGTTCTTTAAACCAAAGTATGATTAGTTAGTTAAGATAAAAACATGAAACCAACTCAGGAGCATGTAAATCGTCTAGAATAACTAAGTAGGATAATCACTAGGAATGATAAATGTAAGGAGCATGTAAATGGATTAAGAAGTTAACTAGGATAATTAGTATGTTAATTCCTGTAATTTAATATTATGATTGCCTTCTGTTGTGCATTGTTCTAGTATCGTTAGTCTTCATCGTATTGGGTTTAAATTCCTGCTATTTAGTTACTTCCTTTTACCTGTACTTTCAATTCTATGTGCTTCTATTATAGTTTGTTTCCAATTACTTATATGTGCCATTTAATTGTTAAAGTTATGTTATATGAATCATGCATCATGCTAGGTTGAGAATGTTTGTTCATACATCATGTAATAGAAACCAAGTAGGGAGTACTCCGAAGGGGTAGTACTCACATGCATGGTGAGGAAGTAAAATGATAATGAAAAGAAAAAGGAAAGGAATGAAAAGAAAAGGGAGTTAGGAGGCGGATGGGTAGCGGTCATAGTTTGATAATTAGAAAATGCCTCTACCATATCGGGAACGAGACTTAGTTATCCATAGGAGATTAGGTCCGACCCACTATACCATCTCATATGGGTTCTTCTAATCTCCAGCTCGATGTACGAGTAAAGAAAGAAATAAAGAAAGAAAGGAAAGAAAGAAAGAAAGAAAGAAAGGAAACGTAAATGAAAGAATTGGATTGGGTGGCCCCCATTCCAAATGAACTAAAGAGAGTCATAAGCATAATGCATTTTCCCTTTTTCCTTACTAAGTCTTTTTAGACTTATAGTTGCTTGTGGTGTAGATGTAGGTACTATGATGTAGAAGAATGCACGGACTAGGAGTAGCGAAAGATAAAGAACAAACAATACTAAACAGAGATGATGGATTTGCATGTTCGAGGAATGCTCATGGCTGGCCAGACATAAAGAAGGTAAAAGAAAAATTGTTTTAATTATGTTATGTTGTAATAAATTGTATTTAAATATTTTGTTTTCATTAGTTAAATTGTATTCACGCTTCCGCAAATGTTTTACATCCATGGTTTTTATTTTAACGCTTCCGCATAAGTTTTACAAAAATGGAATTTTATAATGAGTTTTATGAACGGTTGGTAGCGATTCGGGTTTAGGCGCGCTCTGTTTTCCTTTCAAAAAGAAAATTTTAAATTTTCACGCATTTTAAAATATTTACGAAAATCCGGGTCATTACATAAACTATTAGCCTAAATCTCATTAAGCGATATAAACTGTAAAATCCTCATGCTATGCTTTTTATAAAAATACATGTAGTTTTCATTTTCATTTTCCATTACCTTTATCTTTATCGATGTTGGAGATGTCAACTTGATAAGGTAAAGTAGCACCTAATGACCCATACGGGCAACTAACTCAAGACCTCGCATCTCACAACATCCATTTACGTTTTATTCACGTGTATTCCATTTTCATTTTAGTTCCAGTTATCCATCCAAGTGTTAGATATGTCAACTTGACAAGGTAGAGTAGCACCTAATGACTCACATGGGAAAGCTACTCAAAACCCACATCTCTTCACATCTATTTACGTTTATTTAATTTATTCTATTTACGTTTTCAAAACAATGCATGAAAACCATTTTCATACAATTTATAAAATCAATGATGCATGAACGTATATAAACACATATAAGTCTATCATACAAGTCTATCTAGCATATCTTCAAAGCATGATCAATCCTTAATCTAAAGAAACTGAACTTAATTCTAATAAACGCAACATAATATCAAGCAATCAGCAAAACATCCTCGAATATAGCATTATCAACCACCTAATCATTTAGTAAATGCAATCATCAAACAAACCCTAACTTCTTGTGATATAGGCCTTTTCAGGCAAAACACATCCAATATCACTTACCTAGAATCCTTAGTGAGTTAGCACTTAAATTGTCATTCTCAATACCTTTAAAATCAGATAAATATTTTCTTATCAATAACAATTCTTCATCCAGCAATTATAATCTCCAACCAATATGCAGGACAACATAATTATTTCCAAAACTTATCATCTATGCAGAGTAACAACACCTTAACCACGCCAAAGAGCCCTTTTAGAATTTCACAGTAGCATTCAACACTTTCTTATTAAACCATAACATTATAGATAGATCGTTAAACCAACACAATCTTAACTTCAACTAACATTCTCAATACTTCCACAAGCAAAAATTGATTGAGTCTAAACCCAAAATCTAGAACATATGCATACAATAATATTCCTCAAAATCATCTCTCGACAGAAACCATAACAACCAATAGAGCATATCTATCGAAGCACTAATTAACGGAGAACAATTCATTTCCACATTCAATAACCACAGATAACAATTTAGAAATCATCAAAGCACTAATCTTAACCATTTTATCAAGAAATAACAAAAAGAGAGTGATCGACTACGGGTCCATTACATCATTAATCAAACTTCCAAAATTATTGTGAAGGTGTTCAAGGTCAAGCACAAGTGGAAGTTCAAGTTCAAACATAGAATATTTGAAGGACTTTCCAAAACTGCACTCTTCTTGACCTCTGACAAGTTTTTGACTGATTTGGCATTCAAAACGTCGTCATTTTGAAAAGAGTACTCCATGAAGATTATAGCTAACTTTCTACGCTTCTTAGAATAGGTTAGATTGTTAAATTAGGAGTTTGTTTGCTATGTCAAAAACCCATGGAACAGAGAGCAATTATTATAGAAAGTCCAAGTGTGCAAACTTGGAGACCAAAGAAGTCTTTACATGGAAGGTACTTCAACAAGGGCCCAAATAGAAGAGTTATCAACCCATGAAGATCAAAGAGGGCCCACACCCTTCATGCTATGGAAAGAAGCCCAAGAAGACAAGCTTGAAGGGCAAGAAAGACCAAGGGAAATAGAGTTAATGCAACTTTTCTTAATCAGCCAAAAGCAAGTGGACAAAGAATGATCAATTGTGCTTGGTTATGACAACCATCCAAGTGGCAATCATTGAAGAAAAATAGCTGCCAAAATTTATCAATTTTTTGGAGCCAAAGCTAGCAAAGATTAATAAAATAATAGCTTTAGAAAGTTACTAAATTCATAGTATAGTAAGCAGCCATACTGGAGTGAATACCTAGTGTGTTTCCTATTCTATGCTTTGTAATTGGCTATATAAAGCCCCATAGTGCTTATGTTTTAGACATTGAAGTTTGATTAATAAAAGCTCTTGCTTTATTTCAAAATTAGAGTGATTCCTTTTTTAACACTTTAGTGAGTTGCATCCAAAGTCATCATTGTGTGAGTAGCATCACAAGATTGGACTTATTTGGAGTTGAGTAAGTTCTCTTATTGTCATCCACATTCTTACTCTTTGGAGGAAGAGTGTGTGAAGAGGTGTCCAACCATCAAGAAAGTTTTCATTCACAAAGTCATCCATATAGGAGTGGCAAGCTACACTACTTACTATTTTTGGTGACTTAAGTTCTTTCAAGCATATTTCCTAATCTGTGGTGGATATTTCCATATTTCTTCAAGTATTTATAGGTTATTTCTTTACCCCTTCCGATGGTGCATCAGAGAGTCTTCATCTTTCATATACTTCTTTCACATAAAAGTCGTAAGAGAAACATGAAAGAAGTTCTGTTACATGAAGGATATGAGAAACAGAAAACAACTTGCTTTAGAGAACTCCTTCATCACAGTTCCCCCTCCTAGAATTCCTCACAGCACAATACTTCCTCCTTTTTAAACTCACCACCCCACGAATCCCTTTCTTTCTGGCAGAGTCTCTCACTTTCTCTTTAGACCATCTCTTAACTTTCTCTTAAGTTTCTCACAGAATTCCTCTCGACTCTCTTTCTGTCTAAACAATACAACACTCCTTCTATCTCTTATTTATACTCCAAATCTTACACCCCTTCAGTGTCCTTCTGAAGGTGAAAGGCCATAGGAGGGACGCTTTGGCATCCATGAAGTGTCAATCGATGATTTCCTCCACTTAGAGTACACGTCCGTACTATTTCATGCGACTTTTCATTCTTCCTGGTCGTCACCTTCTTCACATGATCGAATGGAAATTCCTTCATTCACGGCCATGATCGACTGTTGTTCACTTATGATTAGCCACAAATTCATTTTCTCCATAATTACCGGTCGATCATCGCCTTAGAAGACAATCGACCACAAATCAATATTTTCACAAAACTACTTCATCCCGATCGATCACCCTCCTGTGGATGATCGACCAGATCCAAAATCACTGCTCTCTAGAATAATTTCTCTTTGGAGCCAGTCGATCAACCCTCTTCAGCTGATCAACCACTCTAAATATAGCTCACTTCTGTAATATTTCACTCTAACAGTGATCGACCGCCTCTATTGATGATCGATCACAACACTTCAATTCCCTTCAATTACTTAGATAAATTTCATTTCTAATACCCACTAATCACAATTCACATCTCTATCCTAAAATTACCCCATAAATCCTCAATAATCACCACTTAGACCTTATGCCTAGTGCTACAAAAATATGGGATATTACAAAATCAACCACTATACTTTGTGGACAATGATAAATCAACCCCTAAAGTATTTTTGCTAACAAATTAACTACTAAAATATGGAAAATAGACACTGCAAACATCGTTGTCATGTTTACCGTTAAACATTTGAAGTTCGTTATGCGACGGAACGCTATACATTCCTCCACAGAACGTCAATGCTAAATATAGAGCTTATAGTTTATTGTTTTGCCGCAGAACATTACACTTTCCTCCTCGGAACGTCAGTACTAATTAAAATGTCCCCTTGTCTGTCGTTCCCTTATGCGAAAGGTCATACTTTTCGCCACAGAATGACATCTTTATGCCGCAAAAAGAAATCGTTCCTGGGCTGAACGTCATACATCATTCTGTCTTCCATTACCATAGTATATATAAATTGACATTCTGCGCTCTGGTGAGAGCAGCTATTTCCTCAGCGAACCCCAAACTATTCATACTCTCAAAGTGATTTCCTCACTATTTCATCTATTCCAATGGATTCTATGAAGACCAAATTGACTCTCAAGCGTAAAGGTGTTTCGTCTCAACTTCAACCTCAACCTCAACCAGAAACAAACTCAACCCGTGAATGTCGATGAAAAGTAACTTGGTTCATGTGTGTTCAGTTTCAGCACAATGCACCAGCCGTGGTTGAAGTAGAATCTGAGGTTAAAGCACAAGCACAAGCCGAGGTTGAACCTCAACCCCAACCTCAACTTCAATGGTGACCAGGAGTTCAATTGGTCTGTTTTGAACCTGTTACAAATAGGTTCCACTCCTAGCTTTTCTGGACTGTGGCAACAAACGATAGGTAAGAAGATGATATTAAACATAATTCGATTATTGTATCTAGAAGGCTAGGCTTTGATTCATTGGCTGAATTAGAAATTGAAGAATTGGTTGAGGGGGCAAGCTTAGCCGGGTTGTTCAGATTGGGTAGAAGTTTCTGTGAACGGATTGTGAAACTGTTTTATGTCAATTTGGAACTGTCCACCCAACCATTAGAGGTTTAGACTTACATGTTTGGACAGTCGTTGAGGCTGACTTCCAAGGATATTAACGTGTCCCTTGGATGTTTCATGGAAGAACAAAGGGAGGAATATTACCACTCATGAGCCAGATTTCTATTGGACCATATGCACACCTATGTAAAGTGGAGGGGGGGGGGAGAATTAGGTGTGCTAAACTTTTTTGTGCGATATTTATTGTAATACCCAAATAAATCTCTCTATGTATAATGTATAGAATTTTGCAAAATATATGTTTTCATAAAAGGAACTGTGTTCTGTAATGGGGAATGGCACGCTTGATATAATGTGATCAATATTAGTATAAATTTAGTTAAAAGAAGTGTTAAATTAATTAGGATATAAAATAATTGAAGTGAAAATAGTAGTTCTATGCAGAGTGTGGAGAGTGGAATTGGTCGATCACTGTGATCGACCTTGAAGTGGGCAGTAGCAAATCCATAGCGAAGCGGTTGTTTGAGTGCTCGACTGGAAGAATGGAGAGATTGAATTTTTCGACAGGGCGGTTGATCAGTGATTGATAGGGAATTTGGAGAGTTGAATTGACGGCTTAGTGGTCGATCACGATCAAGTGATCGACCAGCTCCACGTAATTTTCCCTAATGCTGTTTCCAGCTGCATGCCTGTTGATCACGCGTGAGGGCTTGATCATCCAAGATAGTGTGCTTCACCTAAAACGACGACGTTTTCACCTCAATTTTCCTGAATGGATAATGAATCCATGTGGCATTTTCGAGTTGTGCCTCTTGGCGGTAGGTGAACATCCATATCAGCAAAGGCTTCTAAGGGAAGCTTCCTACTGATAAAAGGAGAAAATAGGAGGGAGGGGAGGGGGAGGGGGAAGGCCACATGGATTCA
>CM039479.1:13888516-13976145 GCA_022433065.1 Begonia loranthoides | reverse complement strand
AGATGAAGTAGAGTGCGAGACAGAGAAGGGAGAATTAGATTGCAAGAGAGAAAGAGAAGCAAAGGTAGAGAGAAGTCTTCTATTTTGGCTTGACAGTGAGAATTTGTTAAACCAGAGTGGAGTTCTAGGTTTCAAGAGGAGGATGTGCGCTACGTTGAACGTCTGGGGTGTGACCTGCTGGAGTGGTGCTGTGGTGTGAAGAGGTTGTGCAGGGTGGATTTTCGATTAAGGTAAGGAGTAAGTGTGTGTTTGTGGCCAGAGGTGGCCTACTCCATAAGTATAAATTGAGTCTTGCTTGCTGATTGAAAATGTTAAACTGTTGAACTGGTTCAATGTTGCTTCCTGCCTAGGTTGAGTCTCTATTATTTAGTTGTTTCTCTGTTGTTCTTTGCTTCTCATTTTGTTACCCTAATAATGTGAGTTTTTGGTTCTATATTTGATCCTGATTGACATATCTCTGGAAATGGTTACTTCATGGAAGTAGAGTTCTGTTTTGGAATTTATGTACACTGCTTACTGGGTATAGAGTGTTGTAGTTTGGTTTCTGTTAATGTTGGATACACCTATTAATCGAAAGAAAGTTTGAGAATAATGGCTTGTTTCCTATTGCTTGTGCTCGGTTGCCTGATGATGTGAGTTATTGTGGTTCTGTTCTTTATTTGGTATATGGCCGATAGACTCTATGAGTTAAGATTGCCCTGTTAGTTTATTTGCTTTATTAAGTAGAAGGGGTTGACATTGTTCCTTTCGTAATAACTTTGTTAAAGTAATGGTATTCATTGATGTTCCCTGTAAAGTTCTCCATGTTACTTTCATGTTATTACTTGCAATGTTGGATGTACTTAGGATTCATTCTGTTGAATTGAAGATATTCCTTGTTTGTTATATTATTGATATACTGTTGATTAGAACATTGATTGAATTAGCATGCATCATGATTAGAAACAATTAGGAATTCCATGTCCGAATTAATATTCACATCCATCGCACAAGAGAGAACTGGATTAAATGAATGTAAATTAGAATTAGGGCTTGGGGAGGTAGTTTTGGATCTATTTGGGAGAATTGTGAGCTTTAATCCAATCCCTCATTGGGAATGCTACAGCCTGTTCTGCTTAAGGTTAGATTCCGAGTAGCGACTATACTCCTTGTGGGAAATGTAACGACCCGGTTTTCGTAAATCCGTTAAAATGCATAAAATTTGAAATTTTCTTCTTAAAGCAAAACATATCAGAATGTGTCTAACCGGATTGCTACTGACTTTTCTTTAAAACTTGTTATGAAAACCAATTGATAAAATGTGCAGAAGCATTATAAAATAAATTCTTGTAAAACATGGAGGAAGCGTAAATGAATCGTTCAAAGAAGAAACAAAACCATATCGTACAATATGATAAAACTCAATGTGGTTACAACCATTTCCTATTTTGACTCTTAACCTAGCCAGCCACAATCTTATCCATGCAAATCCTTCACTTCTGCTTTTTTATTTGTTCATCGTTCTTGTATATAAGCCTATTATTATCTGTTCGTCGATTTTACCTACACCACAAGTAAGGATGGAGCTTACGCCCAGTAAGGAAATAAGGAAAAACAAATTATACATGTCTCTCTTTAGTTCCACTTGGAATGGGGGCCACCCAAACTAATCCTTTTATTACGTTCATTGGTTCGTTACTCGTACTTCAAGCTGGAGATTGGAAGTTGTCCGTTGAGATGACCTAGTTTGATCGGCTTCTAACCTCCTGTGTGCGTACTAGTCCCTTTCCCGACTAGGCGAGGGTGTATCCTAGCCTCCAGGCTAGATCCAAACTACCCATCTACCCCAACTCTCTATTCTTCCCCTTTCCAGCGTATCCGCCTTCAAGGTTTCTTCCCTTTTGGCGTATCCCGCCTTCAGGGTTTCTTCGGTGATAGGTGTGTCTCGCCCATCCTGAACATTAATTTTCTTAGTGTTTTCCCCCACTCATGCATGTATGGGTACCCCTACCAAGTTGGAACCCCTTATTGGGTTTCTATTAAAGTGAATGCAGCATAACACTTTCAAATTAAATAACACATACATGGAAAGTAAATGGCAATGCTTTAGAGGAATTAACAATAAATAGTAGACAAACGAGTACTAGAACATGCTTTCATATAGCGAAGGTAACAACAACGCATAACCACGGGATGAGAGCTAAACATGCTATTAATCATCCAATAAAACAAGAAACAGAGCATGCTTTTATATAGTGAAAGTAACAACAGCATAGGGTAATGAACTAATGTCGAATTAGATTAACAAACATGCTTTTTGTTAAACCCAAAGAAAATAGCAGCAAACAATGTCGAATTTAAGATGGAAAAACATGCTTACTATCGACTAAAACAGCAGCACTAACGTTAGAACAGATCATTAGAATAGAGCAGTGAAAATACTTGAACAAGATACCAAAAACGTGCAGCTTACATGCCTACTAAAACAACAGGAAATAAACACTAATCATACTTCACCTAAGCATGCTTTTTATCGACTATGTAACAGAACTAAACATGTTTTTTTTTTATTCAAATATTTAGCGGTAAAGATGCGAGAAATGAAAGCATGCTTTTAATCAACTATACGAACGTCTAAACATGTTCTTAATCGACAATACAGCAGAAGAATACGAACATCTAAGCTTGCTTTTAGTCGACTATGTAACAGAAAAATATGATCGTCTAACATTCTTTTTAATCGACTACGCAACAGAACTAAACATGCTTTTTGTAACGACCCGGATTTTTGTAAATCATTTAAATGGTGTAAAAATTTGAAATTTTTTTTGAATTAAATTAGAGTGCGTAAATCCGAATCGTTACCAACTCTTTCTTAAAACTCGTTGTGAAAATCAACTTATTAAATTTACGGAAGCGTAAATATTGTAAGAAAAAAATCATCTGTTTAAAGTCTTTGCGAAATCGTTATAAAATAACCATTTGTAAATCGTGGCGGAAGTGTAAGAAATCTTTTAAAGGAAATACTAAGCAATTCAAACATTTCGTCTATCAAATAAATCTTGACCATTGCTTCATTGATTTACAACCGTTTACTTTCCTTTGCCTTTGCCTTGCCAGCCCGAATCCCGTGTATGTGAAATCATTCATCTCTGCTTCATTATGCGTTTCTCATCTACTTCTTATCTGTTTACTATCTGTTCGTCATTGTACCTACACCACAAGTAAGGACACGAGCTTACGCCCAGTAAGGAGATGGGGGAAAACAATTTATGCATTTCTCTCTCTAGTTCTTCTTGGAATGGGGCCACCCAAACCAAATTCTTTCATTACATTCGTTTTCTTTGTTCGTTTTTTAAACTTGTACATCGAGCTGGAGATTGAGGGTTTTCCTTTGAGATGGCATTACTGTACGGATTCTAACCCCATGTGTGCATACTAGTCCCTTTCCCGACTTGGTAAGGGTGTATCCTAGCAGTTAGGCTAGATCTGGACTACCCATCTACCTCAACTCCCTATTTCTGGCATATACCCGCCTTTAGGGTTCTTTCTTTTTCTGGCATATACCCGTCTTTAGGGTTCTTTCTTTCTTTTCCGGCATATACCCGCCTTTAGGGTTCTTTCTTTCTTTTTCGGCATATACCCGCCTTTAGGGTTCTTTTTTTTTTCCTCACTCATGCATGTGAGTACCACCCCGAAGGTTACCCCCTATTTGGTTTCTATTATCATGAACTCAATCTAACTTCTTCCTGATAAACAAAGTACATATGAGAAATAATATACTTTAACATAAACTGAAATGCATATTGAATTAAACGTACTATACTTGACTTCACATATATAAAGATTCTCAATAGTTGATGTAGATACGAGAAACAAATATGCTATCGAAATGTAACAGCGAGCGAATACAATAAGGTAATAAAATCTAATTACCGTTCTATTGAATTCAATAACGAACATGCTGAATAAATCTATAAAACTACGAACCAAGAAATAACATTTACGAGTCACGTTTGTTATTCATCAAATAGTTCACAACTCACATTTAAAGAAAACAATGGAATCCGAAACGACTTATAACATTCATGCATCTTAACTCCTTAAACCTTTTTTATTCGTTTGTTTAGTTAACTAAACCTTTTTCCTTCGTTTGTTCAATTAAAAATTCACATCATAGTAGTTCACAGCTCATTTCATAGGCATCAAATCTATCACTTAGGGAAATCAAAGTTCATTCATGCTCATCATATATTCTCTTCTTCATTTCCTCATTTATCAATCACATTACTATCAACAAAGAGAACTACAATTCCTAACCAGCATCAAATGACAATCTTAAACTATCTACGCATGTTATTTTGAATAAAACAGGTAGTGAACATACTTTTAAAATCATATACGGAAACTACTTAACAAATTACATTTAAAATCATGCTTACCATGTTATTAAACGAGAATGTGCTAAGCAATTTGATATTAAATTCTCTAAAGCGTTTCTAGTTCCTAACCAAGAATTATAACATGCTTTTCCAAGTTATTTAACAATCAACTGAAGAATACAATGAAAACTACTCAGTCATTTATTCTCATTTTCAGACTTTGCTAATCCCTTATTTACTTAAGTTTCTATTTCAATCACCAATCTAAGTAATTTATCATTTACAGCATACTAATAACAAAACAATGAGGATTATTATAAAACAATTCATCTAAGAAATCTACGAACTATACAAAGGAGAACATATTAGGGACTTCTTAATAGCAAGGAAACTATGCCATCAACATTCTTCTTTTCATACATTTGAACTTAATACTAGCAGTAAGCATTGTAAGGCAATTCAAAACATTAAGCATGTCTCATTTGTTAACTAACATCCATCACCCTTAAGCATTAACCTTTATCATTTCTTCGTTACCTCTTATATTCATCAAACTAACCTTTTTATCACATAATGAGTAACAAAACAAAGCTTAACCATAAAAAGAACATATCACATATTCAACACTAGCAAACAATTCTACTAACGTAAAATGCTTCTTTTGATGATAACAACATCATCCTTAGTTTCAATCATAATCTCTTAGACAGTCATTCATACTTTTCATCCATCAAACAACCTTTTTCCTTGGTTCCTTCATGCTTAATTTATCACTTTTACATAACTTTCAGCATCTAACACAAATTAACACAAAAGCTAGTAAAACATTTAAAGAGGATATGGCTATTCAAGTCAACTAACTTAGCAAAGTTAATAGCTACAACACAACTATAGCATTAAACAAACATATACTTGGGTGTAGGGCACAAGGCCAAGAATACCCATTCCTTACCTCGAAACTTTAACATGTTCGGCGTTCAACCGTTACCATTCTTCTCTTCCTTGTACCTTTAAAATTTAATAACGCTTAATCATCAATATAGCCAATTAATCAACTCATTAATCTCAACACATTCGTTACTTAGGCATTACAGGTCCATTTGTTTTTTTCAACATTATCCATTAACACCACTTTAACCAACCATGCATTTTTCCCCAACAATTTTTCATCATTTCCAAAACAATTTTTTATAGCTTCAAACAATAATCAACTAGAAGTGCTCAATCCTATCACCCAACAGGAAACCAAAAGAGATACCAAACAACTCTTCACACCAATAATATATCAAAACTATAACTCCACACTTAGCACGTCCAACAACATCAGATTAACCAACATGTTTATTCAAGCCATCACAGAGTAGTCACCCAATCTAACAAAGCAGTTCAACAGCTCCATTTCCAGCAATAATAATCAAGATGCAGATCATAATCTCTTAAAAACACTCGGCATAACCAAATAACACAACAGTGTACTACACCCATTTTTCTATCATGTTCTATTGTCCATTCATCACAAGGAAATGAAGGAAATTGTTCTAACCAACACCCACCTCTCGGCCATCACCCAAAAACAAGGAAATCCAGAAGCAATCGCAGCTCCAACCTTCAGCCTCCTCAACTCACCCGAGAGCTGAAAGCTCTCTGTCATTTTATGCCCTTTTTCCATGCCCGACAGCCACTTAATTTTCTCCTGCGGGTCGACAGGCATCTTCATGAGGGTTGTCCTCTCTTAAATTCCTCATCTACCCTGCTCCCCATCGTTAGTGTTAGCAGAACACAGCTGGAAAGAGGGCTACGTGGAACTAGGTTTAGTGTAGAACCACAGAGCCGAGCCGTGCCAGTCGTTTCCACCCAAACCACAAGCCCCTGCCAATGAGGAAAATCGTCACTGCCCGATGCCAACAATGCCAACAACCACCCCGTAGCACACTTCCAGACACGTTCGATGGATAAAATGCAAAGGAGAAGAAAAAGTTGATGAAGCTCACCTCAACTCGTCGACAGAATCGCCTCCGCGGGAGATCGCCAAATTGTGATTTGAGCAGCCGAGCGAACCCATGCCCTAGCTCTGCCGTTTCGCTTGCCGTCCACCGCACACCTGGACGTCGCAGCCTGAGCCGTCGCCGTCGCACCTTCGTCGAGAGCTGGTCGTCGCTCGATCGCTCGTCTCCTGCGTTCTCGCTCGGCTTCTCCCTCTCCTTTCGTCAAGCTCTTCGCAAATGGCTTCAGCCATTTCACTCTCAATTTATTTGATTTTTATTAAATAATGTATATGTTTATCCGTATTTATCAATTTGTCTTGTTTAATAATGTACCCTTTTTTTATATTATTATATCTTTACTTAATACTAATTAATCCTCAAACTCTATAGTTCAATGCACTAAGTTAACCTATAGTTTAATTTAGTAAGTTAACAAATCCCAAATATTACATGATTTAAGTCTTAAATTAATATTTATTTTAATTACAAAATTTCCTATTTTATTTATCTCCATTTATCTGATTTAATCTTAATACTCTCCTTTTTCTCATTTCGTCAAATGGCCGAAGGCCATACGAAATGAGGGACGTTGAATTGGTTCAATTATGGAACAAATATTAACCCAATTAATCATGCGTACATCATAATTTGATTTAATTAGTATTTATTTTATCAAATTAGTATTTATCCCAATTATCTTCCCATTATCTTTATTAAATTCTGATGTGAAAAGTCAGGATGTTACACTTTTAATGACTAAAACGAAACTACAGAAAATATGAGCATTTAAGCATGTTTTAAATCAACTATAACGGTAACATATTGGAACATTTAAACATGCGTTTATTCGAGCAAAATAGCAGCAAGTTAGAACGTTTATCATGTGTTTATCGATGAGGGGAATCATGAATGATACACGACTATATAAACTACGGATCATGTTGAAACAACAGGAGTTAACGACAACAGCTGTACGAGTATTGTAAACAGAACTGCAAGTCATGCTTTTTAATGATGACAGAACAGTAGAGTATAGTAACAGAATGGAGTTACGATTCATGCTTCTTAATGACAGGTAGAATAGTGATGTAAAGTAATAGAACAGTACTATAGATCATGCTTCTTAATAGAGTTTAACCAGCAGTAAATAACACTGAAACCAGCGGTGAAATGAGAGTCTAATGACCATAGTTAGCAGGAAAATTAATGGATAATGCAGTGAAAACATACTCATCAACAACTAACTCTGCAGTATTAAATATTCGAATATGGACGACAAAAACATACTTCCTCATGAAACAGTAATAGTAAGAAACACATAAAGATATTAAGTGGAAGGTTTCTCAAAGAGTACTAATAAAACAAAATCACCATTTTTAACAATAATAGGAACCCATTAGTCGTTTATTCATATTTCTATCCATTGAACATCTTCTCCTTGGTTCATTCAAGCTAAATCTCAACTTTTCTATTGACGTGAATGTTAGCAGTGAGGGTTATATCAGCGAATATCAACAGGGAAACAGTAAGGGAATACATTCTTTTCAGTATAAATGAAACGCAACAACAATCAATGGAACATCTAAGGAAATGGGGAGTTCAATGTGCCTACTAGTGAGTTGCAAACAACAATGCATCAAGACTTTAAGATAACTACAAAACTACTGAAAGATAACTACAGAACTACTGAAAGATAACTATAGGACTACTGGAATCTTCACTCACATGCACTCTATACTTGGGTGTAGGGCCTCCACCTGGCCAAGACAACTCATTCCTTACCCTTTGTTGATGATTCAACTCCCAGCAGCAACTCCCCATCTATCTCCACTCTTCATGCAGAAGCACTTCTCACAGAACACTCTCCAGAAGATGAAGAAGCTAGAGGTGAAGTAGGGCTCTCTTTGGGAGACAACTAGTACTTCAAGCAGGGGAGGTGCAGAAGGACAAATCCCTGCTGGTCGGCCATAGTCTTGCGATTTCGTGTCGAGAGGTTGGCGATTTTATTGGCTGGGCATCGCTTTCTTCTAATTTTAAATCTCTGCTATCGCAGTTCTGCGATGATTCAGATAAGTGCGGACGCAGTGGTCTCGTCCGCAAGAGCAAAATCCTTAAGGCTAAACTGTGGTTTCATACGAGAATTGGCGTCCCTATTCTTGTCTGTCCCATTCGAATGGGCATTCGGATGCCATTTGACGTCCATAGTTGTCTGCATGCATCGTCCGAATGTGTCGAAGAATTGGACAGATTCAATTTGGACGACGCCTTCCCTCGTCCGCTATCATCCGAAAGTTCCAGACTTCGACAGATTCAATGCGGACGCATCCTGTCCTCATCCGCATCATCCACACCCTCGTCTAAATGTGTCACGAGTTGTACAGATTCGATCTGGACGCAGTATTCATCGTTCGCATCGTCCAGGACTTTGTCCGAAAGTCCTCTACACAGCAAATTCAGGACGCGAAACTACATTCTGATTCGTCCTATGCCTATTGGTGACGTGGCTAAGCACTTGCAGACAATGATTCTTCATCCGCAAGTCATCCGCATGCGTTCGAAAGTCCATATTCAGACACATTAGGACGCATTTTCTCGTCCTCGCTTCGTCCTGATCTCTAAGGCATCCAAAATCTACACATACAGACGACGACTTCTCGTCCTCACCGCGTCCGCAACACCAAAATTCTCACTTTTCTTTAGCTATTCCAACTTAACTTCCATTCCACAACGTCTTCCCCATAAATACGCATCGTAAGACAACACGTATAGATACGCCATGTAATGTCATCATAACTCCAACACTCCGAGTACATCACATATATGGGGAAAACGTAACGGGATCACTCCTAGTCTTAACACTCTGAACATCCTCGGTAATACCCCGATAATTATCCAACTTAAATATATCAGGGTGTTACAGGAAATATCTCCAATGTCTAGGCTAATTACTAGATTGTGAGTAAAGAACATAAAGGGTGGGTTTTTTTCTTACATAAAAGACATGAACATGCATCATATTTCGTCTTACCTTTTATTGTGTGTTAGGTTCACAATTTATTTGTGGTATAGGTGATGATCATGATATGAGTGAAGTACCTGTGGAGGAGGCATTTTATGATGAGCACTTGAGTTACCAGACGAATTTCCTAAGGGTTATGGCTCATAGGAAGTAACACTTGGGTATCTGAACAGTTAATGATGGTCTTTAAATATGATAAATATTTTGTTAAACGATGGACTTTTTGGTTAAAGAGGTAAACTTGTGTTTTGAAATTATTATTAATTACGCTTCGATTTCTCTTATCTTTTTCCCTCACATGTTTTTAAATAAAATAAAGAAAAAATTTTATATATGGCTAAGAAAGGGATAAATTTTAAAATGGGAGTGTTACATTTATTATCTCTGAACCCTAAGTGATTTATCAATAGATATGTAATCAAATATAAACAAATATAAGAGTGAAGGGATAGAGAAATTGCAAACCAAACTTGCTCATGCAATTCGATAACTTAGACCTACGTCTGCGCTCCAAGTTTTATACTTAAAGATCCTTAATCACCTAACCTCCCCGGTTAGTGATGATTGACTTCATAGGTGTCAGTCAAACCTTTACAAGTTGACTTTTCTTACTGCATCACCCTTCTCTTGACTGTCATGGGTCATCACCTTGATGTATGGATTTACAAATGCGGAAATAGAAAATATAACTTTAGAACTTAACTATCTAATATGAAATCTCAAGTTGAGGATTGAGAGAGTTAAGTCTATGCACTCATTTGATTGGAGAGATACAACTATGAATTTTGGCAGAACTTCGCTATGATTCTCACTTGGTTAGATTGAGATTCAGAGTGCCTTCTATTTACAAACTCTACTAGGCCAATCGACCACGTCCATTTTGGTCAACCTCCTTCTGATCGTTGGAATGTTACCGTTGTGAAATATAGTCTGGCGATCGACCATTTTGTTCTCGATCGACCGCTTTTACACATGTAGAATTTGGCTCGAAATTGTCCATTTTTCCAATTGATGACTTCAGCTGCAGTTGACCACTTCTTCAGTAGTTTTAGAATGTCAAGCAAACTATCTTTATGGCCGGTTGACCACCTTCAAACTGGTCGACCACCTCTTCAATTTTTCATCAAACTGGTCGACCACCTCTTCTCTGAAGTCAACCTCTACTCCGTGTTTTGCCCAATTTCAATCTCCTAAGTCTCAATAATCAACCTAAAGAATACATGGACTTAGCCAAACATATTAGAACATATAAATATCCTTGTTAATAGGTATTTCCAATGAAGATCAATATAAAAATAAGGATAATACAATTAAGTATATTCAAAAGATAAACAACTTCTAATTCGATTAAAACATTTATTATCAAAACAATTAAGTCTGATGACTCTTAAGTTAACAATTTTGTAACGCCCCGCGTTATTGAAAACCTTTTCTTACTTTAGTCATATAATTGTTTTTTCTTTTAATTTTCTTTAATTTATTTAAAGCATGTGCGAAGAAAACATGGCAGAGTAATTTAGCAGAAATATATAATAATTTCAAAACATGGTTTTAATACTTAAACAAAAATTCATTGTTTTACAAAACATTTACCGTGTTCAAAAACCATAATTACTGTTAAAAATAACTAATTTTACTTTCCATGAGCCATAACCCTCAGGTCGAACCCGGCTGATAACCTAAGAGTTCATCTTGCAATGTCTCATCCTTCACTGGTATATTACTAGTCTCATAACAATCACCTACATCAAAGGATAAAACAATGAGTCTAACGCTCAGCAAGAAATAAAATGAAATGCAATGCTCATGGTCATGCGTGCTTATGCAATCTGTCTAAAAAAAGAACCTATCTTTTATGTCTTTACATTTCGTTACTAGAGAAAGGATATATATGTTGGTCTTCGTGGCATAATCATAACTCCATCCCTACGTGGGACAAGCTATCCATCTAGGGTGTAGCCACCTATGACTGTCACCAATCTCTACAGTCCAAGTGTTTGGGGTTTCTGGAATAGAGAAGGGATACATCTATTGGTTCACGCTGTATGACCATAACTCCATCCCTACATGGGACGAGTTATCCATATGGGGTGTAACCACCAAGGACCGTCTCCCATCTACCGAACCCCCACACGCTTATTTATGTTTATTCATTCATTTTATTAAACATGACGTGCATATGGCAACATTTTCATAAGTCCTACTCATGATGCATGAATGTCATGACATATTCAATTCACATCAATATATAGAAAAAAAAGCATAACTTTACAACGGTGAGATAACAGTTCATGGCTTAAGCTGAAATAATCTATTTCTTATCATGTGGCAGTTCATCAATAACAAGAAAGAGTAAAATCTATTATATTAAAGGACACTATCGGAATAAGCTATGCAATTATTAACAGAGAGCAATTTATGAACTTAGGGGACATATATCATAAGCAGAGGAGAACAAAAGTAAGTCTAAAGCAGTAATCCAAAGCAACAGCAGAATAACATTTTCCCTTAGTAACCAACTCCTTTCGGCCAACAAGAAATCACAGAGTAATATCCAATCTGAGGCATTAATAGAAAAATGGCAAAATAATATTCCAAGTAATTCATCATTTTCCACACCTCACGGTTAACAACAATTCACAGGGCATTTACCTACTTCTCCATCAGACCCTAATTAACAGGAGCTAAAATAATCTAACAATCTATAGAACCATGTTTCACAACAAGCAACAGAGGCAATACTTAACAACAACCAAAATCACAATGCATTGTCTAGTTTCTCAATCCCACTCTAATGGACAGTAACCAAAATTATCTAACAACAGCAGTAACAAATCACAACAAATAACCAAGGCAGAGTCCAACAAATAATACAATCCCGTGATGTAGGGCCTCCACTGGCCAACTCACTTCCCATTTCTTACCTCACTTGAAGATTTCCCCACTGTCGAATCCTCCTTTGCTCTAACAGCAGCGTACACCCAGGAATGTAGCACACTCCAGAACTCACAGGCAACAGTTCCCCACCCATATTTTTCCTCTAGGCAACCCAAGCAAGCAACACACAACAGCTCACTCTCACTCACGCACTCACTTACTGGAAAAAATAGAACCCTTTCACATACCTTGTCTTCCCTTTTCTCTCTTTCTCACACTTCCTTTCTCTTTGCAATGAAATAATTCAATGTCTCACCTGCTGCCATTGATTTATAGCTGAGGTGAAGCTTCCCAAGGAAGCAAGGCTAATGGACACTCACCTATATCAAAGGAGGAGGTCCAATTCGACCATGCCACGTGGAAAGTGCCTTATCGTTTCTAGAGAATCACGTGAAAATCTTCGGGAGAACATAAAAATGGTCACTGAAGAAAACCTTTTTTTTTTTGCAAAATTGTGTGGTTTCGATCGTCAACCCAGTCGACAGAAACAGTAGACCTCCTCGTCGACTAGTCCCAAGGGATTTTGAGCAACCGGGGACTCGATCTACCTGTCGCCGATCCTTCATCACTGCTATTCTCTCTCTTTAATTGTTTTTCTTAAGTAATTTAATATCTCATTTTTAATTATTCCACTTAATTTCTACTACTTCAATATTAATTCTTTACCTTAATTATTCCAACAATATTTTTACCATAATCTTCATTCCACTATAACAATTGTACCACACACATTCTTTTATGAAAATATTTATTCCGTAAAATCCTTTACATTATACATAGAGGGAGTTTATCCAAGTATTAGAAATTTCATCAGACGGGGAGAAGGTCTGGCTGTAACATCCCGACATTTTAATTGGGTAATTATAATTATCGGGATATTATGAATGACGTATTCGTGAGAATTTCATTTAGTAAGATTAAATAGAATTTTACTGTAATTAAAATAAATACAGATAATTAAATTAAAAATGAGAATTTAAATAAAATTGTAATTTAATTAAAGAAATTTAAATTAAAGAAAGAAAAGAAAATAGAATGGCCAAAATGGCCATTCTCTGTCACAAATTGGAGATCGAGAAAGAGAAGGGGCGAGGGGAGATCGACGGAGCGATCTGTGACGCGGGTGAACAACGAAGGGCGACGAGTGTTCGAGACGGTGGCTGGCGACGCGAGGTCCGGCGAACGGCGAGCAGTGGTCACGGGTTGCAGCGTCGGGGTGGCATTTGGCTCGGGATCCATGTTGGTCGGCGACGCTTTCCGGCTTCAGGGTGTCCGCAGGCAGTCCATTCCGGCGACCGATTGGCAGGGACGGCGACGGCATTGGCGTTTCTCGGACAATGGCAGCGAGCGATCGGCGATGGAAGGGACGGTTTGGAAAGGGCTGGGCTTCAATTCGCGATTGAGCTTGTGACTTGGTTTTTGTTTTTGTTGGAATGAATCGGCCCACTGGTTTCTGCCTGGTGTTGAACGACACTGTTTGGTCCAGCTTGTTGTTGCGTTGAACCGAGTCTAGTGTGGTGAATTTTCCACTTCCAGCTGTGTGGGGTTCTGCCGACACTTGAGGGGGAGCAACTTAAATGACGTTGGTTGACGAATTGATGAAGGGACTGTAAACTGTTGATAAATTGAAGTGGCTGTCGGCAGAGGAGGTGATGATTAAATTGACCGAGAGCTACAAGCTCTCTGGTGTTCTCTCTTGAAGGCCAAGACAAAGAGAGGGAAGGCAGTGGCTTGGAGCTATGACTGCCGGAGCTGGAGTCAGAGATGGAGCGCTGTTCAGGTTTTAGGTTCTTCGAATGGTAAGGAATTGTAGGTTTTGGCAACTAAAGCCCTACCCACAAGTATAGATTGATTATTGTGTTCTTGAATGATGTGTTGATTTCTTGTGATTGTTCTAGTAATTGTTTTATAGGATGCAACTTTGTTTGGAGTTTGGGACTGGTTAGAATGAAATGATATTGTTAAACTCTCCTAGCACTTGTATGTTAACTCTTCTAGTATGTTTCTCTTGTATGTTAACTCTTCTAGCATGATTTTCTTGTGATTTCCTAGCATGATCAACTCTTCTAACATGTTGTTTATTGAATGGTGAAGTTGTCTTGTTATAACTCAAGCATGTTTCATACTTGTCTACCTAGTTTAGCTCGATTCTTTTAGAATGTAATATTTCGCAAGTTGTTGTTCATTCTTTGTGTATTTGCTGCTATAATTCTTATTAAGATAGAGCATGTATACACGTGTAATGGCTATTTCGCTGTCGTTTCTTTATTCGATTTTAAACATAATATAGTTGTTGTTCCGTAGCTACTTTCCATTAATTTTAGAAGCATGTTTAGCATGTTAGCTGTATAAATTCGTTGTTTAATTCGCTGCCATTTCGTGTTCGATTTCCATAAATTTCATAGCTTGTTTAGCACGTTTAATTGCTTAAATTCGCTGGGGAATGCGCTGCTGTTCTGTGGCTGTTTTCCATCAATTTTCGAAGCATGTATAGCACGTTTTAATTGATTAAATCCACTGATGAATCGCTGTTGTTCCGTGACTGTTTTCCATCAATTTTTGAAGCATGTATAGCACGTTTTAATTGACTAAATTCACTGATGAATCGCTACTGTTTCGTGGTTCTTTTCTGTCAATTTAGAAGCATGTTCAACACGTTTTAATTGCTTAATATTTGCTATTACTTCACTGTTGTTCCGTAGTTTGATTTAATAGAATGTTGTTATTCTTCCGTTAGCTTCCACATAATTCGATGTTCGTGAGTTTAGTTGTTGAAGCGTGATTCTATTTCCGTGATGGTTGCCATAGTTCAGTTCTTGATAAATTGGATTGTAGTTCAACGATGGCTTGTAGAGATTGATTTCGTGATTGTTTTTATAGATGAATCCTATGGCATCTTGGGTGTTTATTTGCATAGATTGCTTGCTACAGTCACTAAGTTAAGGGTTCAGGGTCTTAGAAACCCTTAGGAAATACCACGGCCGAGTTGGTATTCATGATGTAAGAAGAAAATGATTAATAAAGTACATAAGGGAATTAGCGACTGGGTTAATGGTTCGGATCTAATCGGTAGACTCGGTAAACCAAATGTAAGAACTTCCCGCCCATGGGATTGAAAAGCTTGTCTAATCTAGGGTGTTAGATGCCGAGTTTTCCCTCATTGCCTGCTAGGGTTCTCTAATCTCCCAACTCGATCCACGAGTTATAAAATATAATAATGAGTAAAGAACGGTTGGATGGATTCTTTTCCGACATAACCAGTTAGAGGCATTTGTTGTGTTTTGTTTGTTTTCCAATTCCTTACTAAGCCTTTTTAGGCTTACAGTGTCTACTTGTGGTGTAGGTGATCAAGATAGTAAGATTAATTTAAAGAGAAGCGGTTGATGAGGAATTTGCACGACGAGCATTGTGGTTGGCAAAGTTCAAAGCTAAAGGTTAAAGATTTAATGGTAAAGAGCAAAAGACTAAAGAGCAATTAGTTTTGTAATTATAAATGTAATTTAGTTATTTCTAAAATGGTTTATTTAAGCTTCCGCTACGTTTTTAAGGAAAATGATTTATACTCATATATATTCATGGTTTAAGTAACGATTATAAGAGAGAATTTAACGGTTCGGTTTTTAGAAGAAGAAGACTCTGATTTTAATTGATGACGTTTTAAATCGTTGTTTTTAGAAAGTTTTAAATTTATCGTATTTTTAAAGGAAAAGAAAAACCGGGTCGTTACACTAGCAGTGCCTAGACAGTTGCACTGTGATCCTAAGATTGCAGCCTTCAAGAAGCTGAAGTTCAATGACTTGAATGGCAAAGCTTGAGTGATCCACACCATCATGATGCACACCATTTTGCCTCAGGATGGACATCGAGACCATGTTAGCTGCATGAATCCCTAGACGCTGGAAAATATGTTCAACAAAAAGAAAGCGAACATCGACTATGTGATTTTGAGTCAAATGTACCAAGTCCTCAACAACTCGACCAAGAGTCTACCCTTTAATTGGCTCATTCAGAGTATTGTTGAGCATAACGGGATACCAATCTTGAATGAGGAGCCGAGAATTCAATAGAAGGCCAGAGACGTCTACAACAAATTGAAAGTAGATCACATAATGATCTCCAAAGTTGGAGGAGAATGGGAATGCAATCCTCCATCTACAGCACATGGAAGATGACACTCTGCAACCGATGCTTTGCCCCCAACTCAGTCATCTCACTTTACATCGATGCCTCAGGAGATTTTCAGCTAGATGCAAAGAATTGAGCAACAAGTGGAGGAGCGACATCAAATGGTGTTGGATCGAGTTTGAAGGATGGAGGACTGACTTCTAAGGATAGAGGAGCACCATCAAATGAGGATGCACAAAATGCAAACAATGGAGGACCAAGTAAAGGAGCACCATCATGAGTTGTTGGCCGAATTGCAAAGAATGGAGTAGTGAGCAACATCATCTCTAACAGCTTCTCCAATATCCTCTCTATTAGTCTCTCCAACAACCTCTTCAACAACTGAACACACAAAATACTTGTAAGTTTGTTAGTTTATACGTAAAGTCCATTATTTACTTTATTTGTATGTGACGTCATAACATGTCTCAAATTTGTAGCACTATTACTCTCATATGCCAACCTTCTCCTCTTGTTGTGTTTGCCAAGGTGTAACAGATAGTGGCTCTCATTCCTCCATTAACAAACACGTCTGGTGGAAAAAAGCCTCTATCACTTAAAATTGTGCGCGTGGTATGTCTTTGATTTGGTTATCTATGTGTCTACCTTTATTCATGCCTTATTAGTCTGACGATTTGAAAATGTTCGTTGCAGCCAGGTGAACTGATGGATATTTTTGCAAAATTGGTTTTGCAAATACCAAGAAAAACTTGGAGACCTTCGCATTTCTTACAGGGGTTATAGTAGGCTACTTTATTTTCAGCCATTAAGTATTTTCGACTAGATGCTTATGCTATTTTGCTTACTGTTTTCATTTTTCATTTGATGATGAGTACCACATCACTAATCTTATCCTCCTGAAGCAAGAAGCCACAGCAAACACGGTGAGAATTACGTTTTGTTACATTAAGTAGTTTAGAAGATTTTGTTTTAGTGTTGCGTTATTTGTATACAGTGTAGTGCGGTGCATGAAGAAGAATACTTCGACGTTATTATGCAAAGATCGCTTATTACAATAGGGTGGATTCACGTAAGTAATTTCTCGCTTTTACTTGTTGTACTTCATGTTTGAACATTTCTAATGCATGGTTTACATTTCAGTCACACCCAAAGCAACCGTGTTTTTTTGTTATCTGTTGACCTATACACTCACTATCCTTATTAAACGTTGCTACCAGAAGCAATTGCAATCATCGTAGCGCCAACAGACAAAGCGAGATATATCTTTTAACTTGTGTAGATTCATATTGGTTTCCACTTATGTGCTAATTTTCTCCATTCCATTTCAGCCCGCACGACATATTTTGATGTACCAGTGGGGGTTTAGGGCTGCTCCAAAATTGTAAGAAGAGAGACTCCACCCTCACAAAAATCTACCAGATAAGCCTCCCTTGTACACTCAAGGTTCCAACGTATACGTGGACCCAAAGTTGTCATTCAAAATCACCACTTTAGGGAGGAAATCTAGCAAGAAGGTGGCACCGACATAGTTTAGTTGACGTGTAGGGATATTGTTTGTTTATTTTCATAGTTAATTGTTTGAATATCTGCTGAGAAAATATATGTTTGGGTAATATCTATATGTTTGAAATATCTATTTGTAAAATAGATGGTTGGATACCGGTTGAGAACCTCATTGCTTGACTTGGTTTTAATAACGCCACAAGGGGAGGGGGAGAGATTAAAACAAGGGAAACTCTTACAAATTTTTATTTATTTTTAAAGAGAAAGAAAGAAACTTTGGCAAGACTGGGTGTAATGTTCACATTAAAATTCTTCCTGACTGTCTCAAACATGGAAGGAAGGTCTCAGTCGGCCTGACTTTTAAATCTGTCCAAGTAATGTGTTGCCACCCATTTGGCAGAGGCATAATGGCTTTCCATCTTTCTTATGCAAGTGTGAATGTCGTTATATCTCTTTATTTGAAACATCAGTTCACCTTGCATTTTTGAGTCATGCATCCGCCAAGTGCATCATTCCTAGCAGGCGTCCCTCGACCGATGAGAGTCACTATGCATGAATTTTATCTCATACTCATTCTTCAACGTATGATCTACAACTTCTTCTCTAATTTGGTTCAAAGAACTATACTTCTTGCCAAGACACATACTAGTGAAAGAACATTCCGCTTGTAGTGGTCATTGAAGCCTACTA
The DNA here is from genome assembly GCA_022433065.1 of Begonia loranthoides. Classification (NCBI taxonomy): domain Eukaryota; kingdom Viridiplantae; phylum Streptophyta; class Magnoliopsida; order Cucurbitales; family Begoniaceae; genus Begonia; species Begonia loranthoides. The sequence goes on along the minus strand of CM039479.1, from coordinate 13,957,525 downwards.
TCACCCATATCAATGAACGGAGCTCTTCCTCGTCTAGAGCTGTCGAGATGAAATGCACCACTATAGAAGCTTCGTCTCCAAATGCACAAACATCATGTGCCAAGACGGTCGACATGGACTCCACGTCCAATGGGTAGTTAATGGATTCCTGATCACTCCCAGATGCCATTGGTGAGCAACAATTACTAACGGTTAAACTTCGTTTACATGCAGTACACTTCAGCTCTCGAAAAGCTTTAGGGTTCGATAATCACTGAGAAAATCACTGAGCCAATCGCTTTGAGTGTAGTGGGAATTTATATAAGGCAGAGGAACGATATCTTTCGGCTACAGAACGATGTCATTCCGCGGGGGAAAGTATGACATTTCGCACTAAGGAACGACATACAAGGGGAAATGTTTATTCGTAATGACATTTTGTAGAGGAAAGTTGATTTCCACTGCAGAACAACAAACTGGAAACTATATATTTAGTAGTGACATTCTGCAGAGGAATGTATATAGTTTCACCGCGGAATGAAATTTAAATGTTTAACAGCAAATGTGACAGTAATATTTACAGCATCTATTTCTCATAGTTCAATAGTTAAGTTATTAGTAAAAATATTTTTGTGGTTGATTTGTCATTGACCATAACTTACAATAGTTAATTTGTTAATTTTCCTAGTTGATAAGACATAATAGAAAGTGATTTTTTATGGAAGTATGAAACTGCCTGGTGTGGTTTGAATCTGTCCCCATATTTTTACTTTTACAAAGTCAGTTTTTCAATATTTTTTCTTTCATCCTTTTTTAGAGTTAATCATCAATAGATTATAGGGAAAATGACAAACCAACCATCGTACTTTGTGATCAATGACAAATCAACCAATAAACTATTTTTGCTAACAATTTAACCATTAAACTGTGGGAAATTGACGGAGTAAATTCTGCGTTTACGTTTTTCGTTAAATAGCGTCATCGATCCAAAGAGGATTGCAGTTGATACGTAATGGATCATGAATCTTTGAAATATAACTCAAGAGCATCATCGATCCGTAGAGGATCGTAGTCATCCGCCGCGGATCGTTGTCATCCACCGCGGATCATAATCAATCCGCAGAGGATCGTCTGCAGATCATAGTCAATCCGCAGAGGATCGTCTGCAAATAAAAGAAAAATTTATTGTTTTCTTGGAAGAAAAACACAGACAACATAGACAAACTATGATTCTTCCATAGACTGTAAAACAATTATAAATCATTCCGAAAACTAAAATATTAACATTATTTTACAAAATCTTCTAAATTATAAAACAAGAAATCTTCTAAATCTATTCTTTTACGAAATCTAAAATCTTCTAAATCCTTTCTCCATGGATATTAATTCTTTTCCAATAAAAATCTCTTCTAAAATAATGAGTTTTTTCTGTTTTTTCATAGGTGTTTGTTATTTTCTACTGTAATTTTTAAAAAGTTAGCAACGATATTCATGACGATAATTTACTAAAGTTCAGTAATTAAATTATTAATAAAAAATAATTTAATAATTAACTTGTCATTCATCACAAAATATACGGAAAATAACAAATTAACCATCGTGGTTTGTGGTCAATGACAAGTCAACCACTGTGGTATATATTCTAACAAATTAACCACTGACGTATAGGAAAATGACAAAACCAACATCGCTGTCACATTTGCCATTAACAAATTGACCTGGAGCTGTGGCGTTCGTGTGAAAAGAAGGCCAAATTTGGCTTGGACGCCGTGCCTTCTGCAAAAAATTTTGGCCTGTACACCGCGGCTTGGTCTGAAAAAATGTTTGATCGCAAATTTGAGGGCTTAAACGCGTGATTTTGGGCCTGAGAAAGGGGGGTCATGGGGTAAATGATAGAGCTCTGAGAGAGCTTCGATTTGATACTTTCTGCGATTCATTTTGACACTTATAGCAAAAGTTATGGAATTTTAAAGGTGAAGAGGTCAAAAATCTAATAAAAACATTGCATTTGTAAAACATATACATAAAGATTTCGAAGTAACCATGAAACACAATTGATCGAGAATCATTGCGGACTGTAAAGTAGCCATGCATGAAAATCAGAGAGTTTCAGAGACGCCGCGGTGTCTAGGCCCCTTTTGGCCTGGACGCTGCGGCGTCCCAAGCCCTTTGGCGTCCCATGCCCCTTTTGGCATGGACGCTGCGGCGTCCCAAGCCCTTTTTGCCTGGACACCATGTTGGAACTCTCTGTTTTTCATGCATGGCTACTTTACAATCCCTAGTGATTTCTCGATCAATTGTGTTTCATGGTTACTTCGAAATTTTTATGTATATGTTTTACGAATGCAATATTTTTATTAGATTTTTGACATCTTCACCTTCAAAATACCATAACTTTCGCTACAAGTGTCTGAATGGATCGCAGAAGGTATCAAATCTAAGCTCTCTTAAAGCTCTATTATTTTTCATAAAGTTTACCCCATGACGCCCCTTTCTTGGGCCCAAAATCATGCATTTAAGCCTTTAAATTTGCGATCAAACATTTTTCCAAGGCAAGCCGTGGTGTACAGGCCAAAATGTTTTGCAGAAGGCGTTCTGATGGACGCCGCAGCGTCCAAGCCAAATTTGGCCTTCTTTCCACACGAACGCCGCGGCTCCAGATCAATTTGTTAACGGCAAACGTGACAGCGATGTTGGCTTTGTCATTTTTTCATACGTCAGTGGTTAATTTGTTAGAAAATATACCATAGTGGTTGACTTATCATTGATTTCAAACTACAATGGTTAATTTGTCATTTTTGCCAAAATATATGATGGTTGGATTTGTCATTGTCCCTAAGTTATATAAGATTCGTCGTAATCATCATGATTTCTGTCCCTCTCTCCTCATTGAATGTATGCGAAACTCATGGGAGGGGATAGAGATAAGCAGGGAGAAAGCAAAAATGAAGTTCATTGGAGAAAGTGAAGAAAATTTTTCGAAGCTTTTGCTTTTGAGGGGAATGTTGTCTGGCTCAAGGATTGAATCCATTTGATTATCTCCTGGTTTATTCTGTCTTCTCGGACCAGGCTTCATTCCCCTCAATTCTGTGCTTCCTCTTTCCTCTCTTCACCCTCATCACGCCCATCAAGTCTAAAGGTTCATCTCTCTCTCTCTCTCTCTCTCTCTCTCTCTCTCTCTCTCTCTCTCTCTCTAGTCTCTAAATCTGCAACTTTTTTTGAGGCTGTGTTGTGGGTTTGTAATTTTTGGCTTGAAACAGTTAGGGTTTTTAAATATATGCAGATTGCTGTAATGATGTGGCCATACTTGACAACTTTTCTAAACCGTTTTGCATAAAAGTTTCATCATTACCTCCTTTTCGTTTTACTTTTGTTTTTCTAATAGCGTTATGGTGTTTTTTTTGTCAGTCTTGGCTTTTTTGTTCATCAACAGCCTGATTTTTCCCATAATTATTTCCAGTTTCTGGTCTGTCTCTTCTTCATTATTAGATCTGGCCTTCTTCTTTGCTCATCATTCTCTCGATTTTTCCCGTTTTCTTCCGTGATCTCCCACACCCTCCTTGCTCTTCTTCTTCTTCTGACTCTCTCTTTCCTCTGTAGAATTTTGAAGGGATATTTGAATTTGGCTCTGAGAACAGTGAATCTTCAACTATTTTATTTCCGAACTTTGTATTCTTCATTTCCTTTTTAATTCTCTAATGGTAACTTACTGACGATATTAATCATCTTCCTGCAGTCCGATAGGCCCATCCTTCTAGTTAGATTGATTATCCGTATCTCTGCATTTTAAGCTTCTTTCTGTTCCTTCTAACCCTCGAAAAAATCTCCCTTATTGCCTCACTTTCACCCCTTTCATTTCGCCATCTTTGTTTTGTTCTTGCTTGCAAACAATCCTCTGATTTCTTTCTGTACATCTGTTCTGTAAAATCATTTCCATTATTTAAAAAATAGAGAGAGAGAGAGAAATTGTAGGCTGGCTTTTCGTTAATTTTAGCTGTGGTTTTGGTTAGTTAATATATTTAAGACCTTAATCAAAGATTTGAGCTAACTAATTCGGTAATCATTCCCTGCTAGGAATTATTTTAAATATTTAGTAGTAAATAAAATATAACACTCTATTTTTGAATCTGTAGCAAAATTCTGACCCAGTACGGCCTATTTTTCTGGAAATATTTTTCAACCGAAGGGGTAAACACACATTTCCCCATGTGCTCATATGGGGAAAAAATTATAGGAAAATAATTTAATCTTACATTAATTTTGATGTAGTGTTCTGAACTGTTCACTTTCGTTCTGATAGGAATGTTTTGTGCAAATTGGGCAAGGAGTCATGTGATTTTATGACCACTGTGCTGACCCATTTCTTCCATTTTCAGTTTTCATGGGAAATGAATGCTCGAAACATAAGGGCTATAGTTAGACAATAATAAATTATCCACAATTCTAACAATTTAAGATATTTAATTGAGATTAATTTATCATTTATTAATATTGTCTCTCTGGTGCTCCCATGCTAATTTCTTTTATTACTCATCACATATGATTTTGTTAAAAGAATGTAAAAATGTTATAATAATAATTTGGAACATGTTCTAATATCATTGTACTTCAAATTTTAAAAAATATTGAACCTTGTATCAGTAATGAACCTGCCCTAATTCTGGAAGAAACGTTCCGCTTTGTCGCGCTAACATAAAAATTAAACTAAATGAATTTGTTATTTGAAACAAGATTGTCACTTTAAGAATAACATTATTTACCTTTGATCCTGCTGCTATGTTTCTTGCTGAACAATTTTGTGATGATAGAATGACATGTCGATCTCCACCAATTCAAGACGACAATAAGAAATAGGTCAGTTTTCGATACCTCATCCAAGTACTTTTAATGCAGCGTTTACCCTAGTGAGAGTGTTAACTTTGGTTGATTGATTATATTTTTCAAAAGCCATGAGAAAGACGAATAGATACAAAAGTGACATAGAAATAACTAATTAATGAACATCTTATTAATGGTTGAAATGATTATTTAAATTAATTAATTAACTTGATTAATTAATTATATATTTTGATTTGACTCTAATTCGTTGGGTAATTAACAAAAAAATCATGAATTATGAAATCAGTAGCTAGCCAACTTTAAACTAATTTTACTCACAAATAAAACTTTAAATTATGGAAAATAAACAAGTTAAACATTGTAATCATGCTTTCTGTTAAAAAACGTGTTTTGGATGTCCAGGCCAACTTGCAGATGTCCGTACTTTAATTAGTGGACATCCGCGACAACCCGCAACGTTCGCACTTAAAGTGAGTGGCCTCTTTTTCCTTTTGAGACCGATCCCCTTTTGTGACCTTCTTTCCTTGTCACTTTTTTTCGTTGAAGGAACTTGCGAAACCTCCTTGTAATAAAGGTTATCTTCTCATCATCTTCCTCCTTTTCGAACTCAACTTGATTACTCGATGAAGTCTTAAGAGCTATGTCTTTCTTCTTGGAGATCTTTTTTTTCTTTTGCTCTTTCTTTTCGTTCGTCTTTATTGTGATCTTGTGTGTCATATGAGATCTAATGAGTTCTTCCATCTTGATGCAAAATAGAACCATTCTATTATTAATCAAGCCTCAAAGATTATCATGGATAAATGCAAGGTCAAGCATTAGTGGAAATTCAAGAGAATAATTAAAGGACTTTACAAAACTGTCCTCTTTTTGACCTCCAAAGAGTATTTGATTATTTTCGCATTCCAAACGAAGTCATTTCAAAAAGTGTGCTTCATAAAGATTGTAGCTGACTTCTTAAGCTTTCTAGAGCTAGTTGAATCGCTAAATTCGGAGTTTGTTTGTTATGTCAAAAGCCCACAGAACAGAGAGTAAAAAATTAAGAAAACCATCCAAGTGGATGGCTTCAACAAGGCCCAATGACAAGAGCAAAGACCCAAACCCATGCAGAACAAGGGAAGCCCATTCACTAACTACAATGGAAAGAAACCCAAGAAGACATGCTTGAAAGACAAGAAAGTCAATTAAAAGATATCAAGTCAAAGATCAATGAAACTTTTCAAATTGGCTAAGAATCACAACAAAAGGATCTTGAAGGCAGAAGCAAGCTAAAGATTTTAGAAGATTTCTTAGAAGATTTTTAGAAGATTTCTTATCTTCTTTTTTTTTGCTATTTTCTATTTTCTTTTAGTTTCCTAATTTATGTTTGCAAAAGGCTATATAAAGCCACATAATCTTATGTTTTAGGGTGTTGAGAATTGAATACAAAATAGCTTTTGCTAAACCAGAAATTAGAGTGATTCTTCTTTCAAAAAATTTGGTGAGTTACATCCAAAAGCCTTTGGTGAGTCATATCCAAAGATCCTCTTGTATGAGTTATATCACGAGAGAACCTTGCATCCGCATCCTTATCCAAGGAGGTGAGAAGTGGTGCATTCATCCACAGTTCATCCATCGGCAGCTTAAAGTTGTCAACTTTCATATTCTAAGATTCCATTCCGGGATTTGAGACGATAAAGGACATCCGTTGCTTCACAAATAAAGGTGCTGCCTTTATTCTGAGGATGATCGCGCCGATATTTCTTGCACGATTTACAGGTTAGATCTAAACCCATTCCGTGCACCCATCACATCTTGAGCACTTTGAGATCTCTTGCTTCTTGGATTGATGTCACCTTTGGTTGCCACAATTTCAGTAGGCACCACTAGTATATGAAGCCATATGTAAAAGATTTCAAACAACAATTTCTATAAAATTTAATCACACAAAAGTATTAACAAGAGTAGAAACTGCGAGAGTTAAGAAGTGCCATCCTTCAAAACAGGAACTTGCCAATCCATGGGTGTAACGACCTAGTTTTTCTTTCCTTTGAAAATCGCATAAAATTTAAAACTTTTATAAAATAACTTAAATCTTCGTTAATTCTTTTGAATTGAAATCAAAGTGCTTATTATAAAACCAATCGTTAAAATCTTTTACTTAAACCCTTTTGCCCAATTTATTAGCAATACTAAATCGTAGTATTTTCTTAAAATGCTTTTATAAATTAGCAGCAAAATAAAATCATTTTTTCTTAAAATGTAGCGGAAGCATAAACGTAGCGGATGTATAAAATAAGATAATAATTAAACTATTTATTTGATTACAAAACTCTTTTCTCTCTTAGCCCAGTCAGCCACAAGATTCACGCATGTAAATCCTTCATCAACTACTCCTAATCTGTTCGTCTGTTTTCAAGCATGTACCTACATCACAAGACTTAACTAATGAGCCTAACGCTCAGTAAGTTATAGAAATAAAAATTGTACAATGCACATCTTATGCTCTTTTCAAAACCATATGTGTTTCCATTTTCTATTTTCCTTTATCTTTCAGCTTTCTGTTTTCATTTTCTTTTCGTTTTAGGTGGCATGTGGGGTAAGAGCAATCTCTTCAGTATCCGAACTCACCCACACATATTCATTTTCACGTGAGAGCAACCTCTTTAGTATCTGAACTCACGTAAAAATGAATCTGTTTACGTTTATTCACATTTCATGTTCGTTATCGTTGTCCTTTTCGAAACTATGCATGAAATCATTTTTGTAATCTTTGAAAACTGTGATGCATGATGCTATGGATGCATACAATTTCTAACAATTAATATGGAAACATAATTAAACATTTAACATGCGATTCACAGAACGTGCTATAAAAACTGTAGACATGTTGAAAAACAATAAATAACGAAACGTGTTATTAACAACTGTAAACATGCTATAAAACAGTAAACAACAAAATGTGCTATTAAAACTATAGACGTGCTTGGAAAGCGGTAAACAAAGAAACATACAGATCCTATTCTTGCGATGTAGGGCCCTAAGGACCAAAGCACATGCAGTATCACTTACCTGCAGTCCGTGGTGCGTTTAGCACTTTATTCTTTTCTCGTTAATACCTTCAAAATAGTTATCATTTATTTATTAATATACTTATAAAATATAAACTTTAACTTTAATATCGTTATTCCATTTATTTATTTAATAATTCATTTTACATTTTCGTCCAATTATTCTCATCGGTCAATTTAACCAATATTTATCAATTAATTTATCATTGTTAATTTTTATAACTAATTAAAAGAGTAACCCTAATTTATACATTTTTCTCTTAATTCACAATTACCCAATTTATACATTTTTTCATTATTTCTCCTTTTCTCACATTCTTATTCTAAAATCTATCAATTCCAAACAATACAACATTCAGAGGCAGTTACCAAAAAACAGAGCAATAACCAGAACTCAACAACAGGGAATCTATCCCCCATACTAGATCACAATTCCAAAGGAACCATTAGCCAATATAGCCTAACAACCGTAGCTAACTTTCCAACAACAATTCCATAATATCCATGTTCAACATATTATAACCAAAACCATTGAAGAACATTAATATTTAGCAACATTCCTAAAACATTATCCAACGGCAACAAAACACTACATCCAACCAACAGAGTATAACTCCAAGCCTTTACTCTTAACCATCAGAGCAGCAAATAATTCATTTATCCTCATCTCTCACAACCAATTAACAGGATAACATCTTCATTAAATCCGTTTCATATTTTCTTGCCATATATACCAAATAGAAGAGAATTGCATACACGGTAGAAACCAAATCAACAATATATTTTTCACAGAACTACGCAGCAATATTTTCGAACAATTAAGCATAACATTATCAAAACACCAAATAACAGAACAATCACCAATAAATCTTCTTGCCAATTACAAAGTCCATAAAACCAGCAAGGAAGAGGCTGAATACCTGAAACCACAAGGACCCGAGGGAAGGTTCCTCTTATCCCCCTTTCAACTTCTTCAACTTCACGATACCTCTCACAAAATCTCAATTTCTCTTCTCTGTTCTCGGCCTTGCCTTCACCAGATAGCACAGAACACTCTCTACATTTCAATCTTCGCAATTACCAGAGAGTCATCCATTTATTTCAATTCACTCGATAGCTTCATAAATCCCTTAATTTCTTATGCAACTCAATTATTTCTTAGCTCAACTACTCCCTCGACAACCTCTTGAAGATGATCATCTGTATCCCATATAATGGCTGCCATCTGTAAGGGAGTGTCATGCATAATTGTGTCAGCAAAATAATAAACCGGTTCACCATTTCAGAACCAACAGGTTCGGACCGGCCCTTCCTTGCCAAAGCGCCCTGCCGATTTCAGAAATCAGGCCTTCCATAATTTTCAGTCGATTCACTACGTCCAAATTAGACTACACGGAACCCAAATCAGAATCAACCTACATACCATAAATCAACTGAAATGTTTCCCTTGGCCGACAATTTCGCAGCTCGCGGAAAAAACCGAAGCTTCTCGATTCATCCATCCCGCAGCTCGGTCATGCCCTAGCTCCGCGCGCGTACACACGCAACCCGCTGGAGATCCCTCGACGTCGCCTAGAGTCGCACCCCCGAACCAGTGTCGCGCTCACTCTCCCTCTCCCTCTCGCGCTTGCTCTCCCTTCTCCTCTCACACAGGTTTCCACTCGATTTCTCTTCTCCCTTGTCACCTCTCTTTCTCTCAAAATGACCCGCAGTTTTTCCTCAAAACAAATGGCCATTGCTTCCCCAAACAAAACCGGATCAATTAAAACCCACCAGACTGAACCGATCCTACTCCCCCATTCTTCCTTTTAATTTTTCCTTTTAATTCTTAATTCCAATTACCTTAAATTTAATTTATTTAATTAACATTTACTACCCCTTTTTTAAAATAATCTCCCTTTTTAATTTATCACCAATTAATCCAATAAATTTTCAAATTATTTTTACTTAATTTCGTTACGGAAAATCAGGATATTACAATGGATATACCATCAAGTTACAAAGGTTATACCTATAAACCAATCTCCTAACATAAAATAGGCACAAGGAAAGAACAATTGACTAGACCAACCTACAAAAATGAACTAGTCCCTCTGTAACTAGACATCCATAATATTGTATGTGCTCATATGAAACATATAGCACTCCCTTCCTTTACACAATAGAGAGTAATTAAAAAAGCTAGACCTATTCTTGTATATATTGTTTGAATCCTGAATATGATTCTAGAATCCATTACTTGAACGGAACTAGATTTTGTGGAATCATATTAAATATTTGACATTACATTCTGTACCTTGCTAAAAAAAATTATTATTGTTTACCCATCATATATTGTCTAACCAAATTCAATTTTCTCTTGATATGTAAGTTGCTAAAAAAAATTTGATTCGTGCAGATTATTCCCTCAACTAAAGAAGAGATGTAACACCCCAATAATGTTTTCCCCGTATATGCGATGTAATAAATTTTTGGGGTAATTAATATACTACATGGCATATTGATACGTGTTAATTTATGACATGTATATATGGGGTAAATATTATGGAATAAAAATTAAGTATGAAAAATTAATGGAAAGCTGTAATGGGAGAATTCAGATGCAGGCGGACGACACAAGGATGAGGAATGTCATCTGAAAAAGCATGGAACGTCGTCCCAGTGTTTTGGGACGATACAGAACGGGACTTTGCATCCGGATACGTCCATCGCTTGTAAACGCGAGATTTCGGATGAACCCGGACGACGGAGGACTATGGCGGATGAGGACGATTTGAATCTGTCCAATTTTTTGACAGATTCGGACGAATGTGGACGAAGGCAAGGACACCTTCCTTTGTTCAAAAATGCGATTCTGTCAAGAAGAATGGTGATTTCAGACACACGTGGACGAGGCTAGGACGACTCCTCTCATCCGAAAAGTCCCAGATCTGCGATTAAAATAGGTTTTAATTGACAAATCATTTGTCGTTTTGTCATTACGCACTCAGACGATAGGGAGACGATCTCCCCACGCCTGAAATCCACCACGTCGACTCATGCCCTCCCTCTCCTATAGGTGTACGAGTGTCGATTACCAGGTAAGTCTTTACGTTTTAAGTCATTCTTCTCTGCATTTCCTTTCCAGTCCCCTGCGAGAAAGAGAAAAGCCTTCAAGTGAAATTGTGTTCTGTGAGTCTGTGAGTTTTGGTATTTCTTCAAGTGATAAGTGTGTGTGAACATAAAGTTCTGTAAGTAGAGAATTTTGCTAGTTGTTGCTGCTACCTTGCTGTCTGTGAGGAATTTCTTCAACAAAAGTAAGGATTAGATAGAGTCTTGCCAAGTGGAGGCCCCACCCACAAGTTGTGTGCGTGTGTTCTATGTTAATTCCTATATTTTCCTTTACTACAATTCAATGCTTTACTTTGATAGAGAAGTTGATAAATGCTTAGTGCTTGATTAATAGTCTTGATAGAATGATGAACTGAAGACTTCCACTATGCTATGTTAAGCATGAATGAGCTATGAGATATTTCATTGACGATGATTCTGTTCTTTTACTGACTATCATGATAGACTCAATTGATAAATATTTTATCCTGCTATTGTTATTGGTTAAATCTCTCTGTGTTAACTAAATCTCTCTGTGTTAACTAGAAGTTGTTGGTTATAATCTAAGCATTCGTAGTTAACTAGGTTAATCTTTGTAACAATGAACTAAGTTGTCCATGTGTTTAGGATCAATCCATGCCAGTAACCATTAGCTAGTTCTCAAGCTTGTTTCCATTAGCTATTTACTAAACATGTTTTCCTTTATTATTATTCTCATGTTTCCATGCTTATGCCCTCGTACTAGCATGTTTAATTCGTTTAAACAACTCGCTATAAGTTAACGGTTAATCGCAATAGTTCGTTTAAATGTTCACTTCACAGTTCCGTTCACTTCACTGTTCCTTTTTCTGCTATGATCTGTAAATTTAAGCTGTTATTTGCTGTTTTAATTCGCTGCTATAATTGTTCTCCTTTATTCATTTTAATTATTGTTGTTCATTTATATGCGTTGTTTAATTTTCGTTATTTTCATACTGTATCAACGTGCATCATGATAATAAAAACAAGTAAGAAGTACCACTTTTGGGGTGGTACTCATATGCATTATGTGAGGAAAATGATAAATGAAAAAAATGAAAGGAAAATAAAAGATGGGGAGTTAGGGGATGGATGGGTGGTGCAGATCTAATCAGGTAGACTAGACAAGTCTCCTCCTTCGTCGGGAACGGGACCAGCTACCATAGGTGATTAGAAGCCGACCAAGACTATACCTCCAACACGAGTTCCTCTAATCTCCTGCTCGACGTACGAGTATGAAAGGAAGAATGAATGAAACTCTGAATTGATGGAAGATTAAAACCAGAACAGCAGCAAGTCTACAGCGAATATCAAGCAATTAAAACATGCTAAACATGCTTCGGAATTGACGAAAACAAACTATGAAACAGCAGCGATTTAACAGCGAAATTAAGCAAGTAAAATGTGCTAAACATGCTTCGGAATGGACGAAAACGAACTACGAAACAGCAGCGATTTAACATCGAAATTAAGCAAATAAAATGTGCTAAACATGCTTCGGAATGGACGAAAATGAACTACGAAACAGCAGCGATTTAACATCGAAATTAAGCAAGTAAAATGTGCTAAATATGCTTCGGAATGGACGAAAACGAACTATGAAACACCAACGATTTAACAGCAATTTAAGCAGTGAATAATTCATACAATTATGCTTAAAAATTGACGGAATTTAAATGCAGCAGCAAACAGGGAATTTAATACACGTGAACATGAGGATTTAAGGCAAAATAACTTATAAGCACAACACTATGAAGATTCAAGCAATACCTTATAATTGAACAACCAAAATAACAATCCTAGAATCAATATCTAATCCTAACCAATCCCAAAATCCAAACGGAGTTGCATGCAATAAAAACGAATCACAAATTGGAGCTAAGAAGTTAACAGTATAACATACAAGAAGTTAAGAGAAGACAATTCTATAAAGCACTTATCATTCAATCAAAGCAAGATTTCTATCTAACAAAACAAACAAGAGTACTTGTGGGTAGGGCTTTGACGGCCAAACAATTCCTTACCACTACCGAAGACACAGCAACAGGGGTAGCCATTCCAGCACACGGCAGCAGCTCCATCTTGGGACTCCAGCATCCAGCAGCTCACTCTAGCACGCCCAAGAGCTTCCTCCAAGCTTCTGCCTCCGCATTCACCAATTTCCAGAGAAGAGAAGCTTCAGTCGTCTCCTCTCACTCTTTGCTCTGCTCCTTTTATCGAGCCCACGCCAAGAGACCAAGTCCATTACTCCCCGGACAGCCTCTTGAAGATGGAAGATGGCTGCCTCCCTCATAATTCTGCCAGCCACTCCAGTGGGCTCCCCATTGTGTTGGCAGAGCACTCAACTGGAAAGGTGGACATTTCTTCACCCCAGATTCGAACCCAACAACAAGCTGGACCAAGACCTTCAGCCGGTCCAGCTTGAACCATCATTCCCCCTGCCACTCGACACCGTACGCCAGCCAACAACCGGTCAAAACGTGAAGGAGAAACAGAGTCGACTGCCTTACCTCAAACCGACGCTAGGATTTCGCCAAACGTCCCTCGGCTATGCCTTGCATGAAGCCGGAATCTGTCGTCGGCGAAACCTCCGATTCCGAGCCCCAAAATCGTGAGCCCTTGAGCCTTAGCCGTCAACGCCGCTCCACCTCGCATCGCCGGACGTCACACACCGCTCCGAGCTCGCCCGTCGCCGTTACCGTCGCCGTCCGCCGTTTGTCGTTCGTCGTCGCACGGCCTCACTCCCTCGATCTCCCTCTCGGTCTCTCTCCCCTGTCTCTCTGTTTTTCCTCCTGCGATGGCCATTTCTTTTTTTTTTTTTTTTAATTTATTTATTTATTAAATCTTTTATTAATTCTTTTATTAAAACAAATACAATTAATCCCCATAAAACCTAATTAATTTCTTAACGTAAAACCCTTAACTTAATCCTTAATATGAAATAATTATAACTAATCCCAACATTATAAATTAAATTCATTAAATTAATATTTATTTAATTACAGTAAACGAATTCTTACGAATACATCGTTCTTAATATCCCGATAATTATAATTACCTAATTAAAATATCGGGGTGTTACAAAATGCATATCACGAATCTCCTTTTACAATGATGCAGTGATAATGTGAATCAATACAATACTCCATTTTCTATTAAATGGTCACATTATTTAACAAGTACCATATTATTAACATGTACGTGAATATCAATATATCCATGAATGTCAATATTTATGTGAATATCAATATGAATGATCATACTACATCATATATAAAATTGCACACGACCAAGAAACCCCACCATACTGGTCACTGTCTCTAATAGGTATGTCCATGAATAATTAAAACTTCTAGAGGGCTAGAGACTTGCAACCCAAAGGGGACTCACTGTCACTCCCATTTTATTTCTCACTTTACATATGTCACACAAAACATAGCCTAGTGAGGTATATTAGATTCTTGTGTAACCAATAACACCATCCATATAATATTTTCATACGTATAAATATTTCATGAGGCATGATTTGGTATCCTCACTATGCATACATTGAATGCATATAATACAAACTAATAGTGTATGTAAAATCATGCAAATCTTGTTACTGAGCATACACAAAGGATGCATGAAATGATATCATATATCTATCTAGACATGTTCTATCTGTGTCTCAATACTCACCCAAAAAAGGTTTATACAATAGTTAAACAATTAGGTTAAAACCTAAGGGAATTACACTTAATCAACAAAGTCTGGACGTCTGCACCTCATCGACGTTTGTCTGCTTCAACACATTTTCAAGACAAAAATAAAGGTTCTCGATCGTCCGCCTAGGACTCCGATCAATTGCCCAGGACTACATTTCTAAAACTTAACACATTTTTTGGATATCCACCCCGAAAGACCGGTCGTCCGCTCTCAATACATTTTTCCACACTATTACAATTGCGTTAGCCCGCCCATGCGTCCACGGCTACCGATACTCATCCTCGGATACTCCCATATTCATTCGCGGACATCTACCCGTCCGCAAATACTCGTTTTTGCGACACGTTTCTATGTTTTTGTTTACCGCTCCTTAATACCGGTCAACCGCAATTTATATAGTTTCAACTTTACACTTGCGATTGTCCACTCTTACTTGACCGTTCCAACGTAATTTTAGAGTATGGTCGACCACACTTCGACCTTGGTTGACTGTAATTTATACATATTGGCATTTTTATCACTTGCAGACGTCCAACCCCAAAGGCAGGTTGTCTGCTCACGAGTACATTTCCCAATTTACTGAATTTTCTCACATCCAATTCACATCAAACCAACACTCAACTATCCTAAGATTATAATCACATTATATAATCCTCTAAATAGGTAGTTTAGGCTTGTGTAATAAGGGCAACCGCTGGTGCTCCAACTTCAACCGTGGCTACTCCAACTTCAAACGCGGCTGCTCCACCTTCAATCGTGGGTGCTCCACCTTCAACCGCAGTTGGTACATTGTGGTGCAACTAACCAAAAATGAATTCAGTTGCAAGCCGTTTGCGTTCACGGGCCGAGTTCATTTCTACCAGGTATTGCGGCTAAGACTGCGATGGAGCAGCTTTACGCTTGATAATCAATTTCTTTGTCCAAGAATCCATTAGAATTGATGAAATAGTGAAGAAATTTGCTCTGAGAGTACGAATGTTCGCTGTGAATTTCGTGGTTTGTTGAGGAATCGATGAACTCATTGGAGCACACAGTCCAATCTTATATACTAGAGCACCAGAATGATACCTTGGGACAGATGTAAAGCTAAGCAAATTGCTTCTGCTCCAAGAACATAAGACTGTGTTGGTTGTAAGAGATGTGAATCCGCTTGTCCAACGAATTTCTTGAGTGTTTGAGTTTATTTATGTCATGAAACAACTCGAAGTATGCAAAACAACGCATGATGTTCTGCAACATAACGACGTCATTCTGCGGTGGAAAGTTGACGTTCTGCGGGGAAAAATTATCATTCCGTGGCGAAACGTTATAAAATTTATTTAATATTAATGTTCTGCGATGAAACACTACACGTTCCGCTCGTAACGTCAATACTAAAACCTTAATATTTAGTATTAATGTTTTGCGGCAGAACGTGTAATTTTTCGTTGCGGAACGAAATTAATACATTTAACGATAAACGTTACAATAATGTTTACGATATCTATTTTTTATAATTTAGTGGTTAAATTATTAACAAAAATACTTTAATGATTTACTTGTTATTAGTAACAAAATTAATTTCTCTTTTAATTTTTCATATATCTTTGAAGTGAACGGTAGTCAGGACTCTATTTGAGGGAATTTTTCTTTATTGACATTATTTTTTAATTTTTAACCCTCCAGCCATTTTCAATTTTTATCAATTTGTTTAATTGACTTAAAAATCATACGTGACTAAACCTAACGAATTTCAACCATTTCAGTGAGTCAAAACCAAAAAATTAATCACGAAAAACGTAAAAAAAAATTTGAGAATTTTATTAATATAAAATTAACTGATTTTCCAGATTTAGTTTTTTTGTTGGTTTTAAAGAGTTTAACTCAGCATGGGCTAATTTTGGTCTGTTTACTTTGATTTTTTAATTGATCCGTTCCGACTGTTGTTTGAAAGATGGACCTGAGACTGTATAGGGAATTTCGTTATCACTCGAATTGTTGTGGGTCATTTATAAAAAAAAAAAAAAAAAAAAATCATTTTTAAAATTTAATCTTTTATTAAATCTGATATTAATAATTATAAATAATATTAAATTGCTTGTAATCTAATGATATAAATAATATTAAATTCCTTGTAAATCTAAATAGTATATAATGAATTATATGAACACTGTGGGTAATATTATATCTTCATAATTTAACTAAAATTTTCGATTAATAATTAATGACAATCAATTAATTATTTTAAACTATCTTAAGCTCTGGTTAGGGATAGTACATGCCAGATGCCACTAACTAATTTAAAAAAAAATATGTGGATCATCGCGGATTACGTAGACATTGCAGATTTTACAAAAACAAATCTGCTATTGCATGTTATTTTTTTTCTTTTTGCCACAATAAATAAAATTAATTGCAAATACAAAGCCCATTAAGGAAAGAGGCTTTTGGCCTTTGAACACAAAAAAGTTAGGGGTGTGTAAAACCCTAACCGAAATCAGTCAGTCATTTCGGTTCTTTTCGAACCGATTTTGATGTTTGAAAAACAAATATTCGGTTCATTTTGCCCAAAATCGGAAAAGTCAGTTCCGTTGTCGGTTTGCCTTTCTCAAAACCGAAACGTCCTCCTGGACCTCAATTGTTTCGTCTTCTGCGCGCGGGCCCCTTGGCTGTTGCAATTCGCGATGCCCTAGCGGAAGCGAAAGTTGCATTCATTCAGCCTGACATCATTCAAGGAAAAGTTTTATTCTTGCAGTTTCTCTCTCTTGTTTAAGTATGTGAGGATGAGGACGGAGCCTATGGTTTAAAGCTCTGGTTCTGAAGTTCGTGGCTATAAAAAATGGAGCAACCAGAGGGAAGAGGGAGTTTTATTTTTGCTGTTAATGGTGAGAGATTTGAGCTCTCCTCTATCGACCCATCCACTACCCTGCTTGAATTCTTACGCTGCCACACTCGTTTCAAGGGTGTCAAGCTCGGTTGTGACGAAGGTCTGTCTCTCTTTTCCTCTGTCGGAGCTCATTTTTTGGCTGTGTATCTTTAGATTATTGAGAACTATTATTCTGTAGTCTGGTCTTCTTCTAACTGTAGAACTATTTTCTTTCTCCTAGACAAGTTTTCATGACTATTTCAGTACTTTCCGTTTACTTTTTGATTCTTGTTCAACGAAGAGTTTCGTTTTCTCTCTTGAGGAAAAGAGAACAACTTCATTGTCGGTTGGTACAAATTGAGTATTTCAAGAGCTATTTTTTTCCGAGGATCATGTTCTGAAATCCTTAAATTATGTATGCAATTCTAGTACTTTCTTGAGGTTAATTCTTCTGAATTCATCATTGCAGGCGGTTGTGGTGCTTGAGTGGTTCTTCTGTCCAAGTATAATCCTGCGTCAGACAAGGTGGAAGATTTTAGTGTAAGTTCTTACCTGACTTATCTTTGCAGTATAAAGGGATGCTCCGCCTCCATTACAATAAGTGAAGGTCTGGGAAATAGTATAGACGGGTTCCACTCCATCCATCAAAGATTCACCGGCTTCCATGCTTCTCAATGCGGACTATCAGCCCAAAGGACTGAATATTTTCCCTTCTTTTCATTTAATGTTTTAGTGAACAAGCATAAATTGTTTAATTAAATTAAAAATATATATTTTGGCGGAACGCTGATCTATCTATTCTATCTCACAAACATTGTTGTTATTTTGACCAATTA
This sequence comes from Begonia loranthoides, assembly GCA_022433065.1. Classification (NCBI taxonomy): domain Eukaryota; kingdom Viridiplantae; phylum Streptophyta; class Magnoliopsida; order Cucurbitales; family Begoniaceae; genus Begonia; species Begonia loranthoides. The sequence goes on along the minus strand of CM039479.1, from coordinate 13,939,163 downwards.
TTTTGTAATTGGAAAAAAAATAAAAAGTGGGAAAAACCGAAACCCGGAACCAAATTTTTGGTTCGGTTCTAGAACCTAGAATTCTCGATTTTAGTTTGGCCATTGCCGAACCGAAACTGTATGGTTTGGTTCGGTTCGGTTCCACACTAGAACTGAACCAAACCAAACCGCAAAATGCCCACCCCTCCACCCCATCGACTCCCACCGTCTTTTGGAGAATACTATGGAGAGTTGAACTCCATATTAAAATTGTACAGCTGCTAACTGAATTCTTCAACAAGTTGGTAAATTTCAGAAAATGAGTAGTTGGTAGAAATTATTGTTCAAAAATTGACCCAACAACCTTTAAAATTTTTAGTACGAGAGTAGACCCCAATTTTGGAATTGGATAATTTTCTATGATGAACTCGAACATGAGATCTTCTGAGCTGATGCTATAATAAATTACAAACCATCACGGACTAGATTTTTTAGAATGTCGTTAACTTATCGTGGATGTCTGTTTGGGGAGCATAAAAGGCTAGTATCTTCAAATAAGAGAGAAGGCTATGAAGATTAGATAATTGGCATTTGAGTTGATCAGCATTCATGCTGTTTGACAATTCCCTATGCTCTCTCATATAGCTAATTGTGGGTGAGACAAAGAGCTTCTTAATTTGTAAAACCCCCAAATTTTGTAATAATAAATTTTATGCGTAAATTTTTGCATAATATTCAGTTAATGTGTTGAAAAGTTAACAACATTTGCCGCTTATGTGTGAATTTTCGATCAAATAATCAAATCGATAAAATTAGGTATTACCGAGTGGTAAATAAATTGAGGAAATTTGGTAAATAGACGGATGTTCAGAAATTTAATCGAATTATTTAATATATATTTTTATATAAAATAAAATGAAATTTTAAATATTTTTTTAGCATGGAAGGAGGGATCATTCCTCACTCAGCCGCCACAAATCAAGAAGAAGGAGAGGGAGAGAGGTTGAGAATCAATCACACGAGAAGGATTTCTGACACTTGATTCGCATTCCCGACAACTCTAACTTCAACTTTTTGTGAAGACATTTTGTGGGAAAGTTGTTTCTTCTCTCCGATTTTGAGTTTAAAGTTTGAGTCATATGTGGAATATAGATTCAAGCATAGAAACTCAAATCCATGGGTTATTTCTGGACTATGTTGGTATATTTAAAATTTATACAGAAGTATTGGTTATTTGGAGGCAAAAAGCAGAGGAAATGGTGCGTTTCTGTCGTGGAAACCACGCTCGAAGGTAGCTCTGGTCGACCTCTGGTCATGCCCTGTTGATTGCGGATGACGCCAAAAGTTTCGGCGAGGCTCTAGTTGATTTGTGGTTGACTGCACCAGCAAACTGGTCGATGACAACTTGAATAGGTTGACCGCGCCAGTGCCCAGGTCGGCCGCTACAATGTCTGGTCGACCGCTGAAGGTCCCTGGTCAACCGCTGGAGGTCCTAGGTTGATTGTACAGTGTAGTTTTTCATATTTTTGGATCGTTTGTATGTCGGTTAAGTTTCTAGTACCGGTATAGGACCTTGACTTATTGATGGGAATTCTTGACGTCTTGACATGTTAGCTCAGATGAGTTTGTGGATTACGAGCCTATTCCCATGGTTCTTCCTCCTATTGGTAAGAAGAGCAACCGTCAATGAGGTAAGGATTTTATACTTTTTGCACTACATTGCATTATAGTTTTCTAAAACCTTATTTTGTGAGTTGTCACATATGAAAGCCCCATGGTGATTGTTCGATAGCAAGTCTGTTTTTATATTATATGTACGTGTGTTTTACATGTTTATTTTACATGCTTGGTATCTGATTTTAATCTGTCATATTACACTAGGGGATGAACCCTCTTGATGCTTTGGATAGTCATAGTGTCAAAACATCACAAGGCTATCCAAACTAAATCTTCTGCTGCATGAAGATAGTTGTTTGCACGCTATGTGAAAATGGGTAATAGGGCGATGATAACACGCACTCATTAGCTTTTGAATCCATAAACCTGATCAAGGTGTATTGGTTGTTGATTTTTCGGGTGGTGTCGCTGCCTTGTTTTGGATCATCGACCACTCATGTGACACTGCCGGGTCTTCGGGTCGTTTTCACTTTTTATTTCTTCTATCTCATAAGGTGTTGCCTGGTTTTTAGATCGCTGCCCTTCTCTAATGGTGTGTCAGAGGGGTCTATTGAGTGACCATTCTTTTTCACAAGGATGGTGTTTCTTTAAACGTAAAAGCAATGTAGAAGTATTTCTATATAGTTGTCTATCTATACAACAAGATTTGATAATTGTCTCATCGATGGCTCGTGGAGCCCGTTTTGATTAAACTGATAAAGTGGTTTTTAAACGATTTAAAATCCATGCACAACGCAATAATGACATTTGATTCGATCGTGTTTTAAAAAGAAAGGTTGTCATGACTCGGCCCCCGATCCCCTCAGTAACCGTGCAGCAAATCGGATCCTCCACCAAGAGAACAATCGCACAACTCTCACAACTCGCAGCGGAAGCTCACAACTCACACCGGAAGCTCACAACTCACACACAATATAATGCGCTCGAGCAATTGGGCCACATAATAAATAAAAATCCACTAAAATAGGAAAGTTGTACACCATTATTTATTTACAAACCTGTATCCAAATTTCTTTTAAAAACATGGGCCGAACTAAAACTAAATACATCAAAATATAAACTCAAACTTACACTCTGATCTATGATGTGCAAACTATCAATCCAACTTATCTTTACCTTTCCAACCATGAGCTCCTACCACCTGTTCCTGAAAAATTTCTTGAGAATAATGTTAGTAAATTGAGAGCTAAAAATGATGATTTAAACACTATTGTCTTGGAATTCACCAATGATAGTAAAAATTTTAACAGTTTTTAGGTAAACAAAGGGTTACTTATGATAAAGCCGGAATCGGCTATCAACCCTTTACTAAAAAGAAACATTATGAAAATTTCTTTGATTGCCCATCTATTTGTAATACTTGTAATTGTATAGGGTATAAATCATTTTGTTGTCCATTGAAATCTAATGACAAAATGATTAGTTCTAAATTTGTTTGAGTTCCTAAAGGAACCAAGCCTAAAACTCAAAAACCCAAAAAGATTTGGGTTCCTAAGAAAGACAATTAAGTCTAAGTTTTAGGTTGGAAGTTCTCCCACTTTAAATGAGTGTTGTTAATTGTGGATAATGGGAGACTTCCTTGATTGTGCTTTATAGGTTACAATATATACTTTTGATTTTATTGTTTGCATACTCTCTTTTATATCATTGAGCTTAATTTTTTTAATTCATCAATTGATATCTTTGGGTTCAAATTTTGATAATCCAACAAATGATAATTTTGGACCCTCCTTGATTTGAATTTGTAAGTTGATTTAGGGGGAGAAGTTAGTTTAACTTGAATATTTTTTTTTATCAAAGATTAAATGTTTTTCTTTCTAACAATTGGTTTATTATTTAGATCCTACAATTGGTAATATAACTTGTGATTTTTGAATTGTCTTGTTGACTAATTTTGTTCTTTTGAATTGTTTGATCCCCATTGTTTTTGAATTTGAATATTGAAATACAGGAGAAGTAGTTTTTAATTTGAATAATTCTATTTATAAAAAATTTAAAGGTTTTCATTTCTCAACAAGTGCTAAATTGAATTATTTTTTATAGTGACTTTGTTTTCTCCCAACAATTAATATATTAAGGAGGAGAGTTAATTTAATTGATTTGTTTTGATGGTAATATCCCTCCAATGGTTTTATATGTTTAATGACAAAGGCGGAGAAATTTTTTTGATTATTTGAATTGTATTGTGAATGCCTAATTTTTATATGTAAAGCAAAATGTCAAAGAGGGAAATGATATTTGTTTTGATTGAAATAATTATATGTTCAATTGAACGGTTGATTTTGATTGTTAATTTTCCTCTAATGATTTCTTTCCTTTGTATAATGACAAAGAGGGAGAAATTTATTATTAACTTTGTTAGAACTCTCCAATGATCTCTTTTTTATTATGACAAAAAGGGGGGAGAAATTAGAGTAAGTCGTTGTTAGAAAAACATGATTAGCATGAAATTAAAAGTGAGAAATTGCATGAACTAAGGGGGAGTATCAAATATGCAATAGACATCATGATTATACTTAGGATAGGTAATTAAATAACTTAATATATTTTGTCATCATCAAAAAGGGGGAGATTGTTAGCCTAATAGACATTAGGCTGTTTGTTTTGATAACGACAGTTTTATTTGAATAATTAAGTTGTTGATTATGTATTTGTTTGAATCAAGTAAATGCATTTATTCTTTTTTAGAAATACCCTTAATACGAGTATTAATGCTTACTAACGTGTTTACTTAAGTTCATGTAGCTTATGTATTGATCATTGGGACTTAGAAGGTTCAAAAAGGGCAAATCATATAGTACAGGTCGACTACAGTGAAGAAGTGGTTGACAGTTGGCTGAAAAAAGAGATATAACAGAAAAGCGATCGACCATGAACAGTGAGGCAATCGATCGGAAAAATGGTAGAGAGCTCCAGAAAATTTCAATACCCTACAGCGGTCGATCATGAACAGTGAGCGGTCGACCGGTCAAAAGACAGTTTGCATTCTGAGTTATGAAATACAATGCAACAGTCGACCATGAATAGTGAAGTGGTTGACCATAAATAGTGAAACGGTCGACTTGCCCCACTGCACAACATAACGGCTATATCCCAATAGTCGAGAGGTGGTCGACCAAACAGAGGGTAGTCAACCAGTTTAGCAATTTTTATAAATAGAAGACACTCTGAATCTCACTTTAACCAAAAGAGAATCATAGCGAAGCTTTGCCAAAATTCATACTTGGTTTCTCATTTGTAATTGAGTGTCAATCATAACTCTCCAATTCCCAAACTTGAGAATTTGTATTTGGGAGAGTTAGGGATTTTAGTTTTTCTATTTTTGTATTCAAACTCAAATCAAAAGGGTGACGCCCCAAGAATAGTCAAAGAGAAGAGGGTGACGCCCTAGAATAGTCTGTAAAGGCTTGATTAATGCCTGTGAAGTTCAATCAACAATAAACGGAGAGGTTCTTAAGTTTAAGGATCTCTAAATCGGGAACTTGGAGCGTGGACATAGGCGGGGTTGTTGAATCACGTGAACAAACTTGGTTTGCATTTTCTCTATCCCTAACTCTTTATATTTATGATTGTTTGTCTATTTACATGCGTTAAATCACTTAAGAGTGTAGAGATTAAAATATCACACAAAAAAGTTAGCATACTGTAACGACCCGACTTTTCGTCACTTTTTGAAAATGCGTAAAAATTTGAGAAAACGTGTCAGAGCGCGCCTAATCCGAACCGCTACCAACCATTTGTAAAAACTCGTTATAAAAATTGTTTATTTAATATAAAATGCCAAAGCATTAAAATCATGCATTTTAAAATACTGCGGAAGCGTAAATAAATTTCATTTGAGAAATAAAATACTAAACAATTGATTACAATTAGAAAACTTTATTTACTTTACATTACAATACGGTTATTTCTTACTTTTCGTAGCCTAGCCAAACGCAAGCACGCGCGTGCAAATCCCTCATCCACTGCTTCTAATCTGACGCTATCTTCTCCTGTGGGTACTTACACCACGAGTAAACTGTAAGCCTAAAAAAGCTTAGTAAAGAAAGGGTTAATAATAAAAAGAATAGAATTTAAATGCAATTATTAACCTGGATAATTCCAACATGCTTATTGATTAAATTAATCTAAACCTAATCACTTAGTCAATTCATAATCAATTAATATCTACAAACAACCAAAAACCTATAATACGAGCAGAGCTATCAACGAAGTAACCATTAACTAATCCTAAAACTAATAGGGAGCTAACCACAAATTAATAACAAAGCATACAAGTGACCTTACAGAGTATCAATCAGAAATAACAGAGCATTCAAGCATAAAACCTACAGAGCAACGTGATGATCTACATACTGAACAACTATCAATAATAATCCAGAGAACTAATACACAATCCATCCAACAGAGAATTCACAAACAGGGAAACTAACAACAAAAATCATCAAACCAAAACTCAACGCATGCACACATACTCGTGGGTAGGGCTTAGACGGTCGACATTACCCAATCCTTACCATTTGACGAACCTAAAATCGGGACAGGCCACTCCAGCTCTGACAATAGCTCCGACCCCGGCTCCAGCAGCTTCACAGCAATAGCTCCAGCAGTCCACGAATGACAGCAGCTCCATCACACAGACAACAGCTCCATCACATGGACAGCAGCAGCTTCAACTCTAGCTCCTGGATAGCTCCAGCTTCGGCCTCCAGCAGCACCCAGCTCTCCAGAGAGCTCCCGATCCTAGCTTCAGTCTCCAACTCTTCTCTGCCATTTTATCCTTCCCCCAGAGACAACACCCTGTCGCCCTTCAGCACACCCGACCAACATTGCCCTACTCTATCTCCCTCCACGCCTCTACGTTTTGCTGTCGGCTTCCAGCACAAGGAAGCCACATCACACGGTCAAATTCATCAGAGCAAAAATGGAGGAAAGACCCGCTAAAGCGGAACCAGGAGCTGGACCACAGCCTTCGGCCGGTCCAGCGCAAACCGATAGCCACCCGGCACTCCACCGCGAAAACCCCAGCCAACGCCCGACCATCAGAACATGAAGGGGAAGGAGGAAAACCGTCGACTTACCTCGTCCCGTCACCGGAATCGCAGTAGCAACATCGATACCAAGCCCCAATTCTTGAGCCCTAGCCTCGAACTCCTGCGTCTCGCTGCTCCACGCCTCTCCTGGATGTCGTGCACGCCGAACCCGTCGTCCTCGTCTCCTCCCCGTCGCGCCCTCACTCCCTGTCACCTCTCCCTTTTTCTCTCTATCTCTCTTCATTTTCGGGAATGGCCGAAGGCCACTCCTTGGCCTTCAGCAAAGAATGGCCTACGGGCCATTCTTTTCTCCACCAACAACTGGTTCACCTATTTCCTCTCCCCTCAATTCCTTCATTAATCAATCCACTAAATTTTCTAATCCCATGTCAATTGAATCATTTACTAATTAGCTAATGAATAGATTAGATAAATTGGATTAAATTTAATTTATTAAATTTAATCCAATTTATCTAATCTATTCATTAGCTTTAAAATACCCCTCAATTGATTTAATTTACCAAATTAAATCCAATTTATTCCTTATCACTAAAATACCCCTAGGCCTAACGCTCCTAATACGTCCTGTAATATCCCGATGATTAAAAATATCGGGGTATGACACACGCTGCACGCCTAATTCAACCTCCCTCTCTATAGGCGAGCATACGGTCCAACAAGGAGTACTAGTTCAGTGGCGATATTTCTTGTCCATATCTTCTTGTTCAAGTGTTTTGATTTTGTTTCTGGTGAGGACTTAAGTATTCATTTGGGTCTATATCAAAATATTGGATTGTGAACTATATTGCACAGTGTTTATTACATTTATACTATTATTTCTCGTAATCACTATGTGTACCTAAGTCCATCTCATGTAGGCTATGACATTAATTGCATTCAAGTCTTCCATTGCGAATCAAGGCTTAAGCTGGGTGATCGGGTTATTTGATCTGGCATGTCTGTTAGGTCCATCTCCGGACTGTGACAACATTCATCGAAGTAATCATATGTATGCATGTTGGGAGAACAAGTCCACGAGGGTGAAAAATTACAAATTTAGCTTTCGAAATATAGATGTTGTATTTTACCATCCTAAACTTTTTATTGACAACATTTCATTGTTCGTTGTAATGTAAATTATTCATTCAATTTTGTAATAGGTAAGGGAATTAACAATTTATCTGTGTTTATGTTAGTCATTATCTAAATTTAGAAAAGTTATTCTATAGTTTAGATTGAGATTCTCATCTTGTTATTTTATTTGTACCTTGCTAAAAGTTGGTTATTAAATTTAAATTTAATTATTTAGTATTGAATTAAGTCATTCATACTTTCTAGTTATTAGTTAACTAAAATTTAATAAATGACAAACAATGAAAAATCTGTATGGTATTACGACACCTTATATTTTATGCTACCATTTAATACAACAACGCTTAAAATATGACTGATATTTGTTAGTTTGATTGACATTAGGATATTTGTTTTGATGATTAGTAGTTATTAATGTTGGACCATATACAGGCCTATAGAGGGGGTGAATTAAGCGTTCTAACTTTTTCGTGCAATATTTATTATCTATTCCCTAAGTGATTTATCTACAATAAATATGCAAGCAATCACAAACAATAATAAAGAGTTAAGGGATAGAGAAAATGCAAACAAAGTTTGTTCACGCAGTTCGGCAACTCCGACCTACATATTCGCTCCAAGTTTTCTTCTTGGAGATCCTTAATCACCTAACATCTTCGGTTACTGATGATTGAATTCACGGGTGTCAATAAAACATTTACAATTGACTATTCATAGGGCATCACCCTTTCATTTGAAGTTTGAGTACAAGAAAATAGAAAAGCTAACATTCCCAACTCTCCCAATCGTGTATGAATTTTGGCATAGCTTCTCTATGATTCTCGCTTGATTAATTTAAGATTAAGAGTGTCTTCTATTTATAAAAACTGTGAAATTGGTCGACCACCCTCTGTTTGGTCGACCGCCTCTTGACCATTGGAATGCTACTGTTGTGAAATCCAATTGGATCGATCGACCACTTTGTCCCCGATCGATCGCTTCTACACAATCCAGAAACTAGCTCGAATCTGTCCATTTGTGTGGTCGACCACTTCTGCACCGGTCGATCACTTTTAAGCAGTTTTAGCATGTTGAGTAATCTGTCCAATTTTTTGATCGACCACTTCTCCTATGGTCGACCACTTCTCTATAAAATGGAATTCTGAAACTCTCTGTAATATTTGCAATCGACCACCTCTAAATCGGTTGATCTTCTCTTCATGTTTTTTAGCAAAATGGTTGACCGCCTCTATGCTTTAGTCGACCTTTTCTTCTCGTTTTGCATTTCTTGAATCCTCTAAGTCCCAATGATCATTCTATAAGCGACATGAACTTAGGCAAATATGTTAGTAATCAATAATACTCGTATTAAGAGTATTTCCAATAATGAATAAATATTTTTACTTAATTCAAACAAATGCATAATAAACAACTTAATTAATCAAATAAAACAGTCATCATCAAAACAAATACCTAAGTGTTGATTAAGTTGTTTATTGCATATTTGTTGAATCAAATAAATATATTGTTAATCATCATTGGAAATACCCTCAATACGGGCATTATTGTTTATTAACATGTTTGCCTAAGTACATGTAGTATATATATTCATATTTGGGATTTAAAAGATTCAAGAAGAGTAAAACACAGAGTATAGGTCGACTTTGGAGAAGAGGTGGTCAAGTAGTCAGGTTGCAGAAGAGCCAAAATAGGAAATTAGTCGACTGGAGGAGAAGAGGCGGTCGACTGGAGAATATTACAGAATGCTCAAGACTTTTCAACTGCTGAAAAGTGGTCGACCAAAGGTAAAGTGGTCGACTCCACAAATGGACAGATTTGAGCCAAATTTTTTCCATGTGAAGAAGCAGTCGATCGGGACAAAGTGGTTGACCGATTCGACTGCACAACACAACAGTAACATTCCAACAGTCGGAAGGTGGTTGATCGAAATGAAGGAGGTCAACCATTCGAGCAGATTTTATCAATAGAAGCCACTCTAAATTGAAGATAGATGAAGAGAAACTATAGCGAAACTTTGTCAAATTTTATCCACAATATTTCTCTTCTAGAATTGAGTGCATAAGTCTAACTCTCTCAATCCTCAACTTGAGATTTATATCTTTGAGAGTTAGGTTATAAATTGTATTTTCAATTTCCGCAATTGTAAACCGCTACATCTAAGGTGACACCCCGTGAACAGTCAAGGAAAAAGTGACATCCTAAGAGGAGTCATTGTAAAGGTTTGATTAACCTGAGAAGTTAATCATCACTAACTGGGGATGTTAGGTGATTAAGAATCTCTAAGACAAGAATTTGAAGTGCAGACGTAGGCAGGGTTGCCAAACTGCGTGAACAAACCATTTGCATCTCTTTCTTTTAACTCTTTACTTTTATATATGCATTGAATGATTATATTGTATTAAATCACTTAGGGTTTAGAGATAATTATATTGAACGAAAAAGTTAGCTCACCTAATTCACTCCCCTCCCCCCTCCCCCTCCTCTAGAGGCGTGTATCGATCCTATAATTGGTATCAGAGTGGGGTTAGTTAAATTTTTTTGTGTGACATTGTATATATTTGTATAAATTTTCTAATTTGATTGAATTTCTTGTTGTAAATATATTTGACAAATTTCTTGATATTTTGAATATATTATGGATTTCAACAAACACATTGAAGAACAATCTATTTTTAGACTTCCATTGATTGATGGTAATGATTATTTTTATTAGAAGTCTAGAATAAAAATTTTTGTGCAATCTTTAGATTATGATTTGTGGCATATAATTGAAAATGTACCATATTTGCCAATGAAATGCGTAAATGGTATAAATGTTCCAAAATTGTATTTATGAATATGATGAGTTTGATAAATGTAAATTAAGTATGAATGCTAAAGCAACTAATGTTTTCTTTTGTACTTTAGCAATAGATGAATTTGATAAGGTTCAAAGATGTGAGAGTGCACATCAAATATAGAGACTCCTTGAGGCCATAACAAAGAATCATCCTTCGAAGATGAGGAAATGATCAATGTGTGCTTCATGGCCAAGGAAAAAAAGATACACTATTTTTCTAGCGATTTAGAAGAAAATTGTCATGATAATGACTCGCTTGCTGCTTTTAATGAGTTGTATGAACAATTTAACATGCTAAAGTCTAAATATAAATCTTTGAAAAAGTAAAATGATAATTTGATGAAAAAGCATGTTGTAATTGTTCAACCTTTTGAAAAGCAAGTTTGAGTAAAAAAACATAAAATAGAATTTGATTGCTACTATTAAATCTCTTGAATTTGATGTTAGTGAATTGAAAGTGAAAAATAATGATTTGAATTTTATTGTTTTGAAAATCACTAATGATAGCAATAATTTAAGAATGCTTTTAGGTAAGCAAAAAGTTACATTTGACAAAGTCGGAATTGACTATCAACCATTTGCTAAAAGGAAAAATTATGAAAATTTTTTTGTTGGTCCCACTATTTGTAATGCATATAATTGTGTAGGACATAAATCATTTAGTTGTCCATTGAAATTGAATTAAAAATGACAACTTCTAAATTTGTGAGGGTTCCTAAAGGAACCAAATTCATGATTAAATGACACAAAAAAATTTGGGTGCCTAAGAAAAGCATTTAAGTGTTTTTCCCTTATGGATCAAGAGTATATATAATTGTTTGATAAATTATACTCGTGATTTCAATTGAGTTGATTATATACAAATATTTTAAAACTTTATACGTTTGACTAATATTGATTTTATTGTTTGCATATTCTTTTTGGTATCATAAAATTTGATTTTTGGATTGTTTTTTGTTGGATTTATTTTTGATGAAATGAGCTATTTTGATTTGTTTATTAAAATTTGTATCCAATTTTGAAATTTTAGATTTTGGCATTTGGTATCATATAGCTCAAAATTTTTGATAATCCAACAAATGTTTTTATTTGATCCCCATTGTTTTTGTCAGGACTCGCAAGGGACCCGAGACAGAATGAGAAACGATCCAGCCTAAAGAGCCGAATCGTTCAACCTCTTTTCACTTTCAGCTTTATTTATTAACAGCGGAAAACTAAAATTTATTAATTTAAAAGCTAGGGCCTGATAACTTGGACTACTGTGATATCAGATAGTATAATAATATAATCTAAAATGAAATAACTGTGCAACAATTCAAAATAGGGATCACAATTATCATTAATAAAATTTACCTCACAAAAGAGGTCTCTCAAGAATAAATTATTAAAGTACAGAAATAAAATAAAATTTCGCCGGGTCTAATCTTGACTCGGCAACTAGAAGTTCGAATGATAAAATCCTGAAATGTATCATTGAGGTGAGTTGACTAAACTTAATAGAGATTTAATAATTTTAATTAAAAAGAAATCTTGTTTAAGCATACATGAATTTAAAATCACATTTTATAAATTTATTTTAGAAAATCTGTACAAAATGACATGTATTTAAAATCACTCATTAATATGTAGTACGTAGTTAAAATAGACTCTTGTTGTACTAATTACAAAAATCACAGTGAAAATAGAGTCACTCACAGACTCTAGACACATCATGTCATAAGCATATAATAGAATAAAAGCGATGCTCAGCAATCACAAAAGCCACATAAAATACTTTGATCAGGTTTAAATTTTTGCGCCTTGAGACATGGCACGTACAGTTGTCTAATTACTCTAGTTAACAACAACAAACACATTCTGCACAGTCGAATGTGTGAAAATAAAACAGAGCTCAAATTAGGTCGATCGAACTCGGTTCACATGATCGAGTTGATTCATAAATATAATATGCATGCTTAATTTAAACGTGTATGGTGAAAAATTAAATATAATTTAAAAACTCAATGACCATCAAGACTTAAAATATTTATTTTATAAAAATTAGGCAATGTAGTGCATAAAAATAAATCTCTACCTCGAAGCGATCTTACACAGATTAAAGCTCAAAAGTCTAAAAATTTAAATCCAACTGTCCATGGATTTTTAATTAAGGTGGAGTGCCTATCTCAAAATTAAGGTATTAAATTTTGGTCAAAATTTTATACATAAATATTTCCAATTATTATTTGAAGTTTAATCCAATTTAATTGGGTAAAAACATGCTAAAACAGGTCCAACAATAAGCCCAATATGGACAGTGGACCGCAGCCCAGGGCAGTCCAAGAAGTTTGCCCCCGACCCAAGTGGGTAGTCCAAGGAGTCTGGGTTTTGGCCCAATATTCCTTTTCATCTGCGGTCCACAGAGATGGAACAATGGCCCTTGCACATCACCCGTTCATGGACGTCTCTGTTCTTCGATGCAACATCATTTTTCTTCGACGCGAGCATCATTGTTCATTGACGTGAAAAATCTCAACTCTGGCTGAAAATTTCTCATCTCGGCCAGTCATTCAACCCACTGAAGGCACAAGTTTCGTACACCGCAGTCAGCCTTGCTGAGTTGCATTTTTGGCCTTCCACTGTTGACAAATTATTGCAACTTAGTTGTCGGAATTCGTCTGATTGCTCAATCAACAACAATCCATAACAAAATCCATAAATCCAAACCAATTAACTAATTAACAAAGAGTTCTCGAAGACAAGATCAAATTTTTATACCTTTGATTAACAGATTCCCGATTGCAGGAGTACTCCAATTGACCAAAAAATCCAACAATTTTCCTTTCTCGAATTCGCTAAAATCCCTTCCAACGGAGAGATGTAACATAATCAAAACTTCAATACATAATTGGAAATTACAGAGTGAATAAAATTGGACTTACCGTGACAACGATGGCTCGGTTTACAAGTCTTAATTCCCACGCTAAAAATGGCAGAAAAGTTTACTGCTCGATGGAAGAAGATTTGTCAAGAGAGGGAGTGACGGAAGGTTGAAGAGGCAGAGGGCAAGAAAGAGGCATTTAAGCCTTGAAGGGGAAAAATCATAATATGCAATATATCATATTCATGCTTATGATAAGAAAAATAAACAATTTAATATATTATTTGTCATTATCAAATAAGGTGAAATTATTAGCCTAATTGACATTAAGATATTTGTTTGGGAAAATGACAAACCAACCATCGTACTTTGTGATCAATGACAAGTCAATCACTAAACTATTTTTTATAACAATTTAACCATTAAACGATGGAAAATTGACGGAGTTAACGTCGCAGTTATGTTTTTCGTTAAATAGTGTTGTTGATCCATAGAGGATCGTAATCATTCCACAAAGGATCGTCATCGATCTGCAACGGATTGTGAATTTTTGAAATATAACTCAAGATCGTCGTCGATCCGCGGAAGATTGTTTGCAAATAAAAAAAAATCATTGTTTTCTTTGTAGAAAAACACAGACAACACAGATAATCTGTGATTCTTCCATGGACTGTAAAACAATTATAACTCATCCAAAAACTAAAATATTAATAATTTTTTACAAAATTTTCTAAATTATAAAACTCGAAATCTTCTAAATCCATTCTTTTACAAAATTCAAAATCTTCTAAATCCATTATTTATGGATATTAACTCTTTTTCACTGAAAATCTCTTAAAAAATCATGAGTTTTTTTCGTTTTTTCCATGGGCATTTGTTCTTTTCCACTGGGATTTTCAGAAAGTTAATGGCGATGTTCGCGGCGGCAATTTCTCAAAGTTCAGTAGTTAAATTGTTAGCAAAAATAGTTTAGTGGTTGACTTGTCATTGATCACAAAGTACGATGGTTGGTTTGTCATTTTCCCTATTTGTTTGGATGATGAGTAGTTAAGTGTTGATTAAGTTGTTTATTGTATATTTGTTGAATCAAGTAAATATGTTATAATCTTTATTGAAAATACCTTTAATATGAGTATTATTGTTTACTAACATGTTTGCCTAAGTTCTTGTAGTATATATATTCATATTTGAGACTTAGAAGATTCAAGAAGAGTAAAACAAAGGTTATAAGTCGACTTCGGAGAAGAGATGGTCGACCAGTCAGGTTGCAAAAGAGCCAAAGTAGGAAAGTGGTCGACCGATGGAGAAGAGGCGGTCGACCGGAGAATATTACAGAATGCTTGAGATTTTTCAACTGCTGAAAAGCGGTAGATCGAATGTAAAGTGGGTCGACCGCACAAATGGACAGATTCGAGCCAATTTCTACCATGTGAAGAAGCGGTTGACTGGGGATAAAGTGATCGACTGATCACAGTAACATTTCAATGGTCGTAAGGTGGTCGACCGAAATGAAGGAGGTCGACCGGTCGAGCAGATTTTATAAATAGAATGCACTCTGAATTAAAGACAGATGAAAAGAAACCATAGCGAAACTTTGCCAAATTTTATCTAGAATATTTCTCTTCTAGAATTGAGTGCATAAGTCTAACTCTCTCAATCCTTAACTTGAGATTTATATTTTTGAGAGTTAGGTTCTAAATTGTATTTTCTATTTTCGCAATTGTAAACCGCTACATTAAGGATGACGCCCCGTAAACAGTCAAAGAAAAGGGTGATGTCCTAAGAAGAGTCATTATAAATGTTTGATTGACATCTGTTAAGTCAATCATCACTAACTAGAAAATGGTGGATGATTAAGGATCTCCAAGTTGGTAACTTGGAGCGCGGACGTAAGCGGAGTTGCCGAATCGCGTAAACAAACTGTTTGAATTTTTTCCCATAACTCTTTACAATGATTATGTTGTGTTAAATCACTAGAGTTTATAGATAACTATATTGCATGAAAAAGTTAGCTCGTTTAATTCAACCTTCCTATACTTGTGTATCGATCCTACAATATTTACTCTCTAAAAACATTAGTTTTAGGAAGTAGATTTGAATTTGAAATGTTGAAGATGAAGCTGGACCCATAAAAGGTGTTTCCATGGGTGTAAAGAGTAGAGGAACATGCATAGAGCATCTCTTTTACAAGTTCTATTCTCTTTAATGTTGGTGGCATTTCCTTTTCTCTTTAATGGTAGACAATGAAATCCATCGCCACTACAAAGTCAATCCATATTTGACTCCAAAAGGACTTTTTCTTTAATTAAATTTTTAAAAAGTCATAAAAGATTTAAGCAAAACGTTTTGAAAATTTAGCTTAACTACAAGTGACTAGACAAATATGGTTCAAAATGTTAAATATTAGTGGCTTACATATTTTTAATAAAATTGATTTAGAATAATTGACTACAAATTAAGAACATAACATATGAGATTATTTTAATATGTAAAGCATATACTATATGAAAAGATTAATTATGCATCACTTTTTTTTTCTCTTCAAGCTCCTTAAATATAGTTTCAGACATGTCACTTTATTTTTTTCTAAAAATCTGTATGTGATATAGTTAGTTCTCTTTAGTCTTTACTTCTTAAATTTATATAAATAGATGCCTACGTGGAATTTTCAAGACTTTCTACTGGTTGTCCTTGGAATTCTGGACATGCGTTTAATTTTGTCGACCACATGATCGTAAGTGTCATTCTAAGAATGTCCACGTACCCTTAATACCTATTTTTATAATCAGCTTTTTATAATCTCAAACCTAATCATGATTATCTATCTTGCATACGCCTTGCCATATTATGTTAGTCAAGAGCATTTTGTATTTGAATCTATTACTTTTGTCATGCAGCGGAAATTCGTTATTGAAACAGAAAATTAAAAAAAATTAAAGAAATAATTTTCAAGAAAATAAAATAATTTAATATTAAATATTATAAAAATCTTTAATTAATAAGTATTATAATATTTTAAACAAAATTTAGATCAACATTTAAAATTTTTAATAAGATAAAATAAGTTTTTTACAAAAAAAATAAAATTTATCCATAAAATTAAAATTAATAAAATAAAATATTAAAAAATTACAAGTCTATGCACTTGGGTCACCAAGCCTGTTAGACATCATATTAATTCTTAATTATATGAAACTATTTATAACAAATTTGTTAATATTAAGTAAACTAATATTTTTTATTATTACTAAAACAGAAAAATAACTAGATGATTCACAATTAACTTTGCTAGATTCTCAATTACTGTTTGAAGATTCTAGGACGCGAAGATCGTCTTGGTCAGGCAGATCGAAGGGTCTAAAATTGTCAAAAGAATTATAGGAAAATCTGAACCCTAGTGATACATCTGAAGATCGAATCTCTACCGAAATCAACGGTTAAGATTCACTTCACCTTGAAACTAACAAAGCCTACTTGCCTTCCCTCTGCTATTCCACCTCTTCCTCCTATTTATTCCAACTTTTTCTAATTCATCGCATGCGAAATTTTATCACCATGGCCGGAAATTCAAGCTTTCTGATTAACTTTGCCTCGAACCAGTTCATCAAAATCCTTCTACCTTCTTATCTAAACCGATTTTCTCTCTTTTTCCTGTAAATTTTCTCGAGAAAATCAAAAGGAAAAAAGGTTTTTTTTTTTACTTCTTCATCGTCTGTTCTTCCTTCTCCGACAAAGATGGGCAACGGCGATAGAACCTCAAAGAGTTTCCACCTTCATATGCCTCACAATGGAAGAAAGCAATCGATCAGAGATGTCCCAAAAGGGTGTTTGGCAATCAAGGTGGGGCAGAAAGGGGAAGAACAGCAGCGTTTCGTCGTGCCGGTGATGTATTTCAATCACCCACTTTTCATGAGGCTTCTGAAAGAGGCTGAGGAAGAATATGGGTTTGACCAGAAAGGAACCATCTCCATTCCTTGCCATGTGGAGGAGTTTCGGTGCGTACAGGCTGTGATTGATCAAGAAAAACCCTTCCATCACCACCATAGTAGTCACCATTTAGGTTGCTTCAAGGTCTGATCGAAAGGAGACTACCCAGATTTCATTTACTTTTTAAAAATTTTTTTGTTCACAGACTAAATTAATCCTGTAGAACTGGATTAATCTGGGTTAGGTTTAGATTCTGTGTGTAGGTCGATGATGACGATAAAAATTGGGTCTTTTTCTTTGTGTTCTCTTCAAAAATCATAATGAAAAAGTGAAATAGTTGCTTTTTCTTTTTTCCTTTTTTTCAATTACCTTTTTGTTCTAGAGATTATACATTTGAAATCAATTATATATACCATATATGCATAGATTCTAAGTTTATATGTATATATTTTTCGATCTATAAGTCGCATTTATTTAATAATATGTGCAATTTCTATGGGTAATGTAATTATAAACTTGGAGGGGATTGATTTGTTGTCAGTCACTTGTGGGGACCAAATTTATACATTCTTTAGACATTGCAAAGCAATTCCCTAGTACAACAATTGAGCTTTTAATATACAGGTCATTATCAAACTAAAATTAGATTAATAATAAAATAAAAAGAACAAATTATATTGACTTTAATATTTATTATTAATAATTTTGCACAAAATTAGGGTGGGTGATCAACGGGGGGATGGGGAAGATTGTAAGATTGAGTGCATGACGACTCCCACGTTTAATGAGTTTCCGTTGATAGTTTGCAGAGCTTCCAAACACAGGTCTACAGAAATGATTCATTATTACTGAATTAATTATAGCCAATTGTTTTAGGAAATAGACAGAGAATTAAAGAGCTGGTCTTTTTTAAATATTAGAGTCAGCGATTCGGAGGAAGAGCAATTTTGGGGAAGGCATCACCCCGCCAAATTGAAATTACTAGACCGCTATGAATATAATAATGAATGCATTATCCAACAGTGTTGAATGAATATCTTTTTCCTGAAATTAAAATATAAAAGTCAAAAGCGAAACAGACATAAATGGTTGGGGGAGAACTAAGGTCCTCAAGATAATTTACCTTCAAAATTAGAACAAAATATTTTGGATAAGACTTGGCCTCCGCCGCTGACGAGGTGAATAAGGGGGGGGGGGGGAACAAGACAACCATTGCTGCCCTTTTTGTAGGCAATACAATGAAATGACAAGACAAGACAAGACAAGACACAAAAAATAAAGGCAAAATCTGTCTGCATGTATGGCCTATACAAATCAACACTTGTCCAAGCACAAATTACATGTACACAATTCTCTATCCCTCCCTCCCCCCCCTAGGTAATTAAAATCGAAGCTCTACAGGGCAAAAAAAATCATCAACTTTGGAAAAACTGTACGTAAAATAAATTTATAAAGAAAGACCGATTAAATTCAACGGTGTCTACTGGCGTTTCGAAGGGTGATGCCATGCAAGAACTTTGCATATCCGAGTAAACTAAGCTTTCCATCTGATCGGATCCAATCTTTGAGAATGGTATGTGCTGCTGGGCCGACGCCAAGTTCCTGCGTAATCATGCAACAATACTAACAACGATCAGATTTGAGATCCAATTTTATGCTATTTTGAGGTCAATCTGGCATAATCAGATAGAGAGGATGATCTATGATTATGAATTTTTTTAATAATTAAGCTTAGTTTTTAAGAAATAAGCTTTTCATATTACGGGTGATTTAATTATAATAAATAAACATACTCTGGCTAGTTCTTCTACCGATATCACACGATTGCCCTCCCGTTCGAAATGCTCAAAGGCATTGGAGGCGATCTCTTCCCACCGCTCAAGAACCTCTAGTTGATGGGTACTAATGGCCGCAGCACAGAATTCTTCAAAGTCAATCTTTCTATATGCTAGCGGTTCCATCTAAAACAAGGTATGTGTCAGTAGAATATGAAACTGTCAGACCATCATTTTGAATGAAAAAATTTCGGACAAACAATAACTGAATGGGGCACAAGGAAAATTAAGTTCTATGGTCTGGGCCTTTTTCAAAATTAAAAATTCATCTACATATGTTTAAGCCTTTTCTGTGTCACCAAAAGATAGCATAAAAGACAGGAAGAAAAACAACAGGAAGCTACAAAGAAGAGCTTAACAAAGATAAATGACACTTAAAACAAATAAATATAGAAGGGACGGGTGTTTTACCACATTTAATATGTCAGGAACCCTTGATTCCCTCATGGCATCGGTTGAGTTTTGCATAAGAGCCTGCAGGTAACCATAAAATAAACAATGATTCATAGAAAAAAAAAGAAACAAATTCGATTGCAGATGACGCTCTGTTCTATTTACTATCCTGAAATTTACAAATAAATAACAACAAAATCAAGAAGAATATTTAACCATTTTGAAGTTATCTAGCCCAACGCGCCCATCTTTATTCGGCTCTAATAGCCTGAACTGAGCTTTAAGATACACTAGTTCGTCCTCCGTCAAAGCTTTTGCAACAGCCTGAAACAATATGAAAGCAAAACTTATACATTACTAGAAGTTTCTCAGTATTTCTGATGTAGGCAGCAGAGTACAGAACTTAGAAATAAGAGGAGAAAGTCAAAGAGAAGAAGTTTAGAAAGAAGGGAGGGGTTGAAAAATAGAGACTAATTTCAGTTCTCCAAATATTCTTCATTATCTATCTTTTTCAAATTACAATGCTAGACTTAGAAACTTAACATCACTTCAAAAGCTAAAAAGATTAGACTCCAGAAGCTGAAAGGGCTAATTTAGAATATCAAAACTAACATTAGAAGGTGAAAAACTTAAGTTTGACATAAAACAAAATAAATTAAACATAAAGTAAATAATAAAACTAGAATAATGAATTATGTCCTCATCAACTCTCCTGGGGTAAGAGAATCAACCCTATCAAGGCAACGAAATCACCAGACAGCAAGCTGATCAATTTCCCAACCATAAGTTAAGCGCCTGAGCAACCTTCTTTCGACGTCCATAAACATGTGGTCGAAGGCCTGGATTGAGAATCCCCCATAGCTGTTCCGGAATCCAGCAAAGAAAGATCTTGATGACTTCGAAAGAACTCCAATAAGTCTGGGTCCAAATGCTAAAATGTCTCTCTGGAAATCCACGTACAATCACTATGTGGTCGATCCACCCAACGACAAGGAAGCGTTGAACCTCACCCTCATTAGTAAATACACTTTGTTCATCTAAAATAGCATCAATTTTATCCTTATGTGTTGTGATAGGAGATGTTGGGGAAGCAGAGTTAGCAAGTGTGGGATAAAAAACGACAGATAGTGGTAGAAAAGGATAAGTAGATGGACTAAAATGGCCTTTATAAGCCACCAAGTTCTCAACATTAAAAGTAGGATGATAACCAAAGTGAGATGGGAGATCAACGACATATGCATTTGAGCCAATTCGTTTTAAAATTTTAAAAAGACCAACAATACGAGCATGCAATTTAGAACCAAATCTGGATGAATGCCTCTCAAGGCGAATCCGGACCATAACATAATCTCCAATATTAAATTCAACATGTCGTTTATGTGAGTCAGCTTGTAGTTTATATGATGGATTACTTGCTTCTATTCGTTTATTGATCTCAATATCCAAATCATGAAGATGTTGTGCAAAATTTTCAGCCAACATAGACACTAGCATGCGGAGACATAGGTTTAAAGCCATAAACAACTTCAAAAGGACTCATACCTATGGATCGGTTCACGGAACTATTATACACAATATGGGAGAATGAAATCCCAATTCCTGTGGTTTTCTTTGACCAAACACCTAAGCAAATTACCAAGACTTCGATTAATAACTTCAGTTTGACCGTCAGTCTGAGGGTGATAAGCAGTCAAAAATTTTAATGTTGTGCCTACCATGTACCATAAAGTTCTCCAAAAATGACTAGTAAAACGCACGTCCCAATCTGAAACAATGGTCTTAGGGAGACCATATAGTTTAACAATCTCAGTGAAATACAAACGAGCTACTTTAGATGCATCAGACGTTTTATTACATGGAATAAAGTGGTCAACAACAACTAGAATGGAATCATGTTTTTTCTAGGTGCGGGAGAGTCCTAGCACGAAGTCCATGCTAACATCCTCCCAAGGGAGATTAGGGATAGGGAGAGGTGTGTAAAGGCCAGTGTTTTGTCGTCTTTGTTTGGCCGATTGACAAATTTTGCACATGCTGACTATTTTGCCTACGTCTTTCTTCAAGTTAGGCCAATAGAATTAACGCTCAACTTCTTCAATTGTTTTATCACACCCAAAATGACCGGCTAAACCTCCGGCATGAATTTCCCAAATGATGAACTCACTTATTGAGGTTTAAGGAATGCACAACTTGTTGGTTTTAAAAAGATACCATCTTCTAGATGAAAGCCATTGTTGCAGTCGAATTGCCCATTTTTCAAGGTAAGAACAATATCTTTAAAATTTGGGCAAGACTCATAATCCTCTTTGAGTCTTTCAAAACCGATGACTTTAGCAATCATGACACTCAGAAGAGATATGCAGCGACTTAGTGCATGAGCTACTTGATTTTCCACACCTTTTTGGTGCTTCAATACAAATGAGTACGCTTGCAAATACTCAATCCAACTACCATGTCGAAAGTTCAACCACTTTTGAGAGTTGAGATATCGTAAAGCTTCATGGTCCGAATAGAGCACAAATTCTTGCGGTTACAAGTAGTGACGCCAATAGCGTAGAGCTTGGACAACTGCATACAATTCTCTATCTTATGTTGAATATCGTTGTTTGGCATCATTCAATTTTTCACTGAAATAAGCAATGGGGTGTCATTCTTGGCTAAGAATGCCATCAATCCGACTCTCGATGCGTCACATTCAACCTCAAAGACTTTAGAGAAATCAGGAAGTTGCATTACTTGAGCTTCAGTCATTCGGATTTTAATGGTGTTGAAGGCTTTGGATGTTGCCAGTGTCCAATGAAATTCTCCTCTTTTCATACACTCAGTAACAGGAGCCATAATTGTACTGAACCCTTTGATGAAACAACGATAAAAGGTAGCTAATCCGTGAAAACTGTGGACATCATTTAAACTTTTAAGCTCAGGCCAATCAACAATCGCCTTAATCTTAATGGGATCAGGGGATACTCCCGCCGTAGAGACTATAAAGCCCAAGAAGGTAATACTCTCTGTGAAGAACATACACTTGTTAACATTGGCATAGAGACTTGAAGCCCGAATTGTGAAACAAACTTGTTGGAGATAGCTTCGATGTTGATCTATATTTTGACTATAAACAAGGATATCATCAAAACAGACAACCAAAAATTTGCCCATAAAAGGTCTAAGAGCATGAGTCATTACTCTCATGAAGGTGCTTGAGGCATTGGTGAGTCCAAATAGCATAACCAACCACTCATAAAGGCCATCATTTGTTTCGAAGACGGTCTTCCATTCATCACCTAGACGAATCCTTATTTGGTGATACCCGCTTCTAAGATCAATTTTTGAAAAGATTTTAGCATGAACCATTGATTCCAATAAATCATCAAGTCGAGGGCTGGGAAAACGATACGTCACCGTAATCTCGTTAATGGAACGACTATCAATGCACATTCTTCAAGTGCCGTCCTTTTTTGGGGTGAGAAGAGCTTGAACAGCACAAGGACTTAAACTCTCATGAATAAATCCTTTATTTAAAAGTTCATTTACTTGTCTCTAGAGTTCAGCATGCGCAGTGGGGTTCATCCTATAGTGAGGTAAGTTTGGAAGGGAAGCCCCAGGATTGAATTCAATTTCATGTTGAATGTCTCGTAATAGAGGTAATTGGTCAGGGAGTTCTACAGGAAAGACGTCTTTAAATTCATCAATGATTGATTGGGCTTCCGCATAGGTTATTAGTGGAGGATGTGGCAAACTTTCTACTACCAAAATGACAAAGACAATAGAATCATTTTTTAGTGACCGCTCAAACTCCGTAGGAGAAATAACATTTAATCCTTTGTGTTCAACACTTTTCTTTGCTTGAAGGAATTCCAACGGTTTTGGGGGCAGGGGATTAAGATGAATTTTCTTTCGTTTGAACATAAAAGAACAAGAATTAGATCGACCATGGATAGTGACATCCAAATCAAACAACCAAGGACGACTGATGATGACATGACTGACATCCATAGGAATGACGTCGCACCAGAGTTGTTCTTTGTATTCAAGGAACTGAATGTATACCAAACAACTTTCTTTCACAGATATGGAGGACGTATCAATCCACGAGACATTGTAGGGTCGAGGATGAGGAACTGGCTTCAACCTAAGACGGGATATAGTAGTTACAGATACTGCATTAATACAGCTACCACTATCCACAATGATTTTGCAGCCTTTGTCATTGATTTTGATGTGTGTGAAAAATAGAATGACAACGCCAATCTTCGATGTCTTTGGGTTGAGTAAGTGTACATCTCACAACATTCAGTCGAGGTGAAATGGGAAGAGTAGATAGAGAAATGAATCAGATACAACCTGAAAAATTATTATCATCAAATCTTCAAACTCTTCAGGGTTAGGTTCATAGACTTGTTCTTCACATGTATCCTCAATTATATTTTCTCTTGTATGACTAGATTTTGGCTTGGGCAATTGGAGGAAATGTAGCCAAAACCCTTACACTTGAAACATTGTAAACGTGACGAATTCCGCGAATTGTCCACATTTTTTTCTTTGTTTGCTCGCACCAAAGGAGTATTGGATGGAGGAGGTCCGAGGAGGGATTTAGGAGTAGCAGAGGTATGGGCTGAGGGAGGTCTATCGTCACCCCATTTGCCGTATGACATTTTCGTAACTAGCTCATAGTCTTGAACGAAGAAATATGCATAACCTAGGGTGTTAACACCTCGAAGGATAAGTTCACGTCTAAGTTCATCCCTTAAACCTTGTCGAAATCTACTCAAAGTCATAGCCTCATCTTCAACAACTTGACTTCTCATTCTAAATTCATCGAATTGGGTAACATACTCAGTGACTGGTTGATTGCCCTGGGCAAGAGCATTCCATTGGTTCAATAGATTGCCCTGGTAGGATTGGGGTAAATATTTCTCTTGAAGTCGCCGGTTCATTTCATCCCAACTTCCAACAGGAGGCGCATGACGCCTTTCAAGGAGATCCTCGACACTCTCCCAAAACAATTGAGCAATACCAGTTAGTTTTAAACTGGCTAATTGAACTCGTCGGTTCTCTGGCACCTCGTACAAAGCAAAAAAACGATCCATATCTTTTATCCATTGAGTAAAGATATGAGTATCTAAATAGCCATAAAAAATAGGAGCATCTAACTTGATATTCCTAAGATTTGTTCATCATGGCGATTAGGAGAATGAGAATCACGACGAAAATGATTTTGCCAGCCCTCACGACCCTAATCTCCATCTCTACGGTTTCATCTAAAATGTCGTAGAGTACCTTGCCGATGAAGAGGTCTAGTATGAGACACTACAGAATTATCTGTATCCGAAAGGTGAGGAATCTGTTCTACATGGTTCAACCTATTTTCTAGATTTCAATTTCCTCGCGTGTAGTGGCCAACTCAGTCTGGATAATGGCTAATTGTTCTTGAAACTGCTGTTGGTTGTTAATCAATTGCGCTAATTGGAGGGAAAGGGTATCAAATTGGGAAGGTTCCATATCTAAAGTACAAGAACTTGATGAGACCTAACGACCACTACGTAAATGCATGTAATGTCTTTAAATGATAGGCAAAAGAGAGATCAATAATCAAACAAAACTCAAGATGAATAATATTTACTACAACCAATTTTTTTTGGTTGAGATTATGTTAATTCTAACCAAGCAAATTCGTAGAACTAATATTTTAAAATGATAAAGCGAAAGCCAAATACCACACCAGAAAATCACCACGCAATTGATTATCAGAATGAACGGTAGATTTAATAAGAGAATGTGAAATAATCAGCAACGATTAAATCAAAGATATTTTAAAATCATATGTGAGTCAAATAATCATATGGAATAAGGTGACAAGCCATAATGATTGGTATGCATATGATTAGAAAATATGGGCAAACCACAATACATGCAAAACAAAATGAAGACTATATTTAGAACTAACAAAATTGAAAACTAATAAACGATCGGAACAGAAAACTTCCCTTTTCTCGTGACGTTGTCGGCAAAACCAATGAACTGCGACTGACCCTTAGTGTCGGTCTAGTTGTCCAAATAAAAATACTTCTTTAATGGTTGCTTGGTTCAATCTCTACTTCTTTAATGGTTCTTTGGTTCTGTCTTTGTCAGTCGACCAAGTCCGAAGAACTGGACATCGAGGCTACTGGTTTGAGCAACAAACTAAGACTCATACGAAACGCGGTGTGGAGCAGCTTCAGTCGAAGACGAGAGCAATCGTAAGGAGGTGAGTGTGGAGAAGCTTCTTTCGAAGACGAAATGGATAGTGGAGGCTTCGAAATCCCTCTAGCGTGAGGACTGTAGCTTCCTTTTGGACAACAGAGTTATCCGGCAATGGTAGGAAGAGAAGGACAAGAGCGAAGCTTGCCATCAGGACAAGAGCGAGAAGGATAGGAGTGAGAAGGACAAGAGGAAGCTCGCCGCGGTATCCCAAATCGCCGGGTATCGAACTTTGAACCTTTGCTTGGATGATGGAACTGACTGATTCTCGCCGATGAGAAAATGCTTCTTAGGTTTGTTGATTTGGTAGAGAAAATTCCAAACTTGAAAGTGAACTTTGGCTAGAAGAAGCAGAGTAAAAGTTTGGCATAGAAAATTAAACTAGGAAGTATTGTTTAAGAAAACAATAAGACTGAGCTCTAATACCAAATTTGATGCAGGCAGCGGAGAACAGAACTTAGAGATAAGAGGAGAAAGAGAAGAAGAAGTTTAGAGAGAAGAGAGGGGTTGGAAAATAGAGACTAATTTCATTTATGCAAATATTCTTCATCATCTATCTTTTCCAAGTTACAATGCTAGACTTCAAATAGAGAAACTTAACATCACTTTAGAAGCTGAAAAGATTACACTCCAAAAGCTAAAAGGGCTAATTTAGAATATTAAAGCTAACCCTAGAAGGTGAAAAACTTAAGTTTAACATAAAACAAAATAGATTAATCATAAAGTAAATAATAAAACTAAAATAATAAATTATGTCCTCATCAATTTCTGTCATAAACTTTCAAACACTACATTCTAATGTGGAAGTCTGCTTAGCCTAGAGAAGTTTTTTTCTTCATATATATTATATTTTTTAACTGTGGATTAAGAGTGTAACTCATATTAAGCACTTCGGCCATGTTTTTTTAACTTCACAAACATCCCAAATAAAAAAGTATGATGATAAAAATAAACAACTATTTGAAGCCATCACACATGATGAATAAACCAAATTTACATAAAATTAAGCAGTGGCAAGCATAATACCTTTAATGTCGCTCGTTTGAAGGGTGTTGCATGCAAGTATGACTTAACTAACTTATAAATCAATATATCTAAAGGAACAGGACGACACTCATCTCGCAACCAAGGGTGTGCTGCAATAAAATCATTATATCAAATTGGTTTCATATTAGCAATATAGGATATAATAATATAGAAATTGAAAAAATACTTGGGTGGCATAGCATATTGATCAAGAAAACTTAGTTAAAGTGAAATTAATTTTTCAAAAATAATTAGTGTCACAGACAAAAAGACATGGTAACATTTCCCCATACCATGAAGCTAAACTAGGAAATTCAAAACGGGAACTTTTGATGCAGTTTAAGATTTTAAAATCCTCAGAAAACCAAGTGTTATTAGGGCTTTGATAGCCAACACTACACAACAATGAAACCTGCTGGATATAGCATCGGAACTTACTGAGAGCCTGCACAGCTGTCATTCTTTTTCTGTAATCCTTGTTAAGCAACCTTTTAACGAAATCCTTGGCCTCTGTTGATACAGAAGGCCATGGTAAATCATCAAAGTTGGGATCTGCTCTCAGGACTGCTCGAAATATTCCTGACTCAGTACGAGCCCAGAAAGGTCGACTCCCACATAATAAGATATATGTGACAACACCAACACTCCATATATCTGCTTCCATACTATATGATCTATGGAGGACTTCAGGGGCAACATAGTATGCGCTGCCAACAATATCGTTAAGTCTCTCATCTGAATACAGATCCAGTTCGACGTAAGTAGAAGAGATAAAGAAAGATTCATCCATTAAAAAAACTAGATATCAACATAGTAATGTGATTACTACTCAGTGCATGCAGTAATTAATTACTAAACAAATAATTTTTACACTTGCAAAATTTAGAAATAAATGTATGGTTACAGGCAATGATTTTATCAATAGACGTATCATAATAGTTTTAAAGTCCTTTATAATATAGAAGGAAGGCTATATCCCACGAATGCAAATCACACCAATTACAGCTAAACACCCCCCCCCCCCCCTGGGCGCCCGCAATATGCTAATATAAGCAGTGAAAGTTCACGATCTTCATATGACTATCAAGGTTCCAACTACCTTATAAAGAAAAAAATGATTTCGTATAGAGAATTAGAGAAGGCAGTAGATTTTATTACCAGGTTTAATAAAGTCAGAAAGACCAAAATCAATGAGCTTCATAGTAGCATCTTCACTTCTAGAAGTGAAAAGAAAATTCTGCTAGCCACACAAGAAACGACAAAATTAGTAGTAATTAGCTATAACTAGAACAGAAGGTCAGAAAGAGAGAGAGAGATACAAAGAAAGAGAGAAGACATGCAACAAATGAAAATATCTAAATATTAAATAAGGTAATTATCAATTTGACTTTTGAAATTTAGAGGTCCCTTCAACTGACACCCTAAACTTTAAATTTTCAAATCTGACACCTCAAAATTTGAAGCGTTATCATCCAATACCCTCACCGTTATTCATTCGTTAAAAAATTCACGTGAGTGACACATGGAATGAAAGAACAGATTCACAGAGACATGTGAAGACGTGGTTGATCTAGTTTTGATTGTCTTTAACGTGCAATTCACGTGAAACTTTTACAGACTTAGTAACGAAGAGGGTGTTGATTGATAACGCCTCAAACTTTGAGGTGTCAGATTTGAAAATTTAAAGTTTAAGGTGTCAATTGAAAGGAATCTCAAACTTCAGGGACTAAATTGATAATTACCCTATTAAATATGTCAGAATCAAAAAGTAAACTTGGTAACAAAAAGTTATAAAAAAAATAAAAAATAAAAGTAAAACAAAACCTCAGGCTTTAAATCACGGTGCACTACTCCTTGAAGATGACAAAAAGCAACAACATTTAGTATTTGCAAAACAATA
This sequence comes from Begonia loranthoides, assembly GCA_022433065.1. Lineage (NCBI taxonomy): Eukaryota > Viridiplantae > Streptophyta > Magnoliopsida > Cucurbitales > Begoniaceae > Begonia > Begonia loranthoides. Next base: position 13,910,368 of record CM039479.1, on the reverse strand, counting down.
GCTTTTGCACCTTCTTCAGCGTATTTTCCTCCCCTGCAGTAAATGGTGTTTTCTTTTAATCATTAAGGTAGAAATTTATAACATATAAATCTACTAAAACAAGATAAAATACCTTGACAATATTCTGTCAAGAAGTTCCCCACCTTCACACAATCTGGTAAGGAAAATGAGTTAACAATTTATTAGAATCGAAATGCAAATGGTCTCCACTGGCGATGTATAGATAAATCAGTCATTTAACTTAATTTCACAGAATTAAGAAACTAAAGAACCAATAAACTGAATGCTATGTATTTCTTTGAATAACGCAACAGACACATAAGGTTTTACACATCAAGACCTCCATTAATTTGGTACTCTTTTGATCCAAGAAATCAAAAGGTGCAACTCCAATAGAATCTTATTCAGTTGAAAAATTTGTGGCACAGCAAAAAAAAAATAATTTCCAGAGTTCATATAATTAAAAAAGATAACGTCTGAACATCAATTATGAACTTAAGAACAGAGATAGAATCAAAATCATTTAGTTTTGTCGAACATCATACCCAAAAAGAAAAAAAAAATCACAATTGAGGCCCATTATTCATCTCATAAAACACAACGGCTACAATTGTTGCTGTAACATGAAAAGGGAAATAATTTCAAGTAAGTGAATTCATAAATAGCATCTATGTTATTAATTAAACAAAAACAAGAAAAGACGTACTCCATGACTATGTACACATTATTAGCATCCTCACATGCATCATAAAATTTAACCAGATGCTTATGGCCAGATAAAGCTTTCAATATCTTCACTTCTCTTCGAACATCTTCAATCGCAATTGCTGTGGTCATCTGCCAAGATAATCTTATTAAGATGCAGAACCAGGTAACATTTGCCCAAATATTTATGAAAAATAACGGCCTTCTCCATTGAACAAGAGTATTTGTCCAGCATTCTAAACTAGGTTAACAAGTCCGATGAATAATTCTTAAACACATTTTTCAAGTAGATAATCAATGTTTTCAGATGCCCCATTGGATTGGCCTCACAAAAGTAAAAACGCAAACAAGCATATGCATTCTTCAGCCAAATCCTACACCACTATCTCGACATGCAATGAGTTCATTCAAATACTTCTAGAATAAAAAATTAGCAAATAATGGGACTAATTACAAGCTCCTTATGCAATTGATACACAGGTCAAGTACAATGAAACTAATTCAATTTACCTAGCATGTCAAAATCACAATTCAAAAGAGCAGCATTCACCTTTTCTTTTGAAATTATCTTCACTGCCAGAGTATGATCTTTGAGCTCACCCTTCCGGCCTCTGGCCCAACATGTATGGCCAAAATGCCCTCTCCCAACTTCCTTCCCCAGATCATATTTCGCGCCAAAATTCTTACTATAACCAAAGCTCTTGTCCAACAACTGCTCTGGTTCAGCTCCGCGCTCCTCAGGAATCGGGCCATCTTTTGGCTTCCCGTGTCCTAATCGCTTAGCCAATGACGCCTTGATGTGCTTAGCAGGGGACGGAGGAGCAAACCTCCGCTTAAAAAACCTGCCAGGCGTCGAAGCCCGAGCTGGCGATGGTGAAACACCGCCTGGCAACGGACTAGCACCAACTCCGTGCGGATACGGACTGGGCCAGGGGCTGGGATTCAAAGACCTGGCGGGCGTATTCTTCCCTGAAGGAACATTGAGAGCGCCATTAGCTCCGCTACCAGAAGGAAACAGTACAGGCGTCTGACGCTGATCACCAGTAGAAGCAGTAGCGAGGACGGTAGTGGTGATAGTGGTGGTAATAGCGTCATTCTCAGTCGTCGGAATCGTCTTGCCATAACACTGCCCCATCCGAATCTACCTATCTACAGCTTGGATTCCGATTACGGCCGAGTCAAAGGGCCATCATCAAACACCCTCAACCTTCGAAACCGATCTGATCGTAACCAAACATAAAATCTTAAGATCGATCTACTGCGAGCAAACGATAGAAGGAGAGAATGAAAGGAAGGTAGAAATGTCAAGCTAGAGAAAGAAAGAGGGACAGAGAGACACAGCCAGCGTCTGCAGAGAGAAGGAGAGAGGGAGACTGTTTGTTTATTATAAGAGTGACAGAAAGAGGAAGAGATGGAGTTTTGTTAAGGTGTAAATCATCCCAGCAACAATATGTAGGTGATCCAATGCGAGCCGTTTGATGTAACGAATATTGGAAATTATGGAGTTAGGAGAAAGTGGATTCCCAATCAGGAATTGCGATTGTCTAATTAAGACAATGGACGGTCAAGATTTGGTGTTTTAGTTTTTTAGATATCTATAATTTTTAGCATCTTCCTCTCTCTTTCCATCTTTTCCTCTCTTTTTTTATTCCTTATAATACTGCGTATTCAAATATTTATTATTAATTAATTGGAATAAAGAATATATCATTTTAACGGATTATAATATATCATAATTATTTTTTTAGAAATTTAAGCTTAGAAGGCAAAATAAGAAACTATATCTAAATATTATTATTATAAAAAAAAAAAAAAAGGTCTAGGTATTGATAATTATGTCATGCACCTCCCTTTACCTTCTTTTTTTTTGTGACACGTGGCAAAGAACTTTAAATGGTGTAAAGGAAATTAGATGACATGATAATCTTCTTATTTTTGACATATTTATCTTAATTTTGCTTACATTACAACCCCTAATTGTGTTCTCTCTTTTATTTACAGTATTTTATTTCATAAATGAATGATTAGGATGACAAGGAGATTTTAAAAAAATATAACTAGGTAAACTTTACTCTTGAAATTTTGGAGTAATTCTGGGTCAGTCTATTTAACATTACATATAGTGTTTTTTTTTTGATGAATTGAAAACAAATTTAATTTATAAACAACATTCTTTTTTATGAAAGTACATTGTAAAAGTTGCATTTTCTAATTTTTCAAAATTGTTTTAGCTTTAAAAAACACTTTTTTTAAAAAAAATATTTCCAAGACTAAATAATGGTTAAAATTATGAAATAAATACTTTTAACCTCTTAAAACCAATACCAACGCATGCTTTTGGAGAATCAATAGATTTTAGGAGAAACAATACCAAATTCTTTTATTGAAATTTTAAAGTCTTACTAGATGGAAATTTTGGATCACTAAGAAATGTTACTATTTACATATTTAGACTTATTTGATATGAATTCAAAGATTCTAAACTTGGATATGTGTAGCAAAAGTGTCCTTCCAAATTTCTTCGTCTATACATGATGTTTACAGCTAGGGTTTTCCGACTTTGAGCTTACCCAAGTTTGCTTAAACTCAATGTACTCATAAAGTTGGAGATAAGTCAATTGTCGAATCTGACAATCAAATTTCAGAACCAAATTGACATTGTATAATTGTTGGAATTTTGATTCACCAATCATCCAGAGATGAATGCCCAAAGAAAATAAGTTGACATTGGCAATAGGTGTCAAGAAATTAGTTTTATCAATCGTAACCCGTTGATTAATTACTATAATCCTGCTGGGGTTGGCTGGATTAGTTTTATCCATCATAAATTTTTATTTTTATTTTTTATTTAAATCCAATCAGAACTCCTATAATTTAATTAAAAAACTTTTGTAACTTGGAGAAGTTGGCCAGTTCCTATTTGGAAGGATGTAACTTCTTAACTACTGCAATTTCTAAATATATTTTAATTTTTTTAAAAAGCAGAATAGAATTAGGTTTAATACTGAATTTATTTGATCATTATGGTAATAATTGGTTTTTTTAGACCTAGTTTTACTGTGCATCTTAACCTGAGTTTAAGTAAGGGCGGATTAGATGGGACTAACCCTGACAGAAATGATAGAATTGAATCAAAACTTAGAGTTCAGTCCAATTATTGTACCGTACAAACTGAGATTGGTTTGAGTCTTGAAGAGAGGATGAAGCAGAATGAAGTAAGGCCACTACTATTCGTATATTTAGAATTCTACATTATTACAAGTATAACGGACCCTTTTATAAAGGCAAGGGAATGTTCTAAAGGTAAATATAACAACTTGATTGGCTAAAGAATAACTAACTTATACATGTTGAATGAGCTGGATCCCCCCCCCAAAAACAATCTCCAATTTAAAGGATGCAAAGATTGTCTCCACAAATCTAAAGCTTGGAGATTAACAGAGCTTTGGTAAGGCCATCAACTAGTTGTGAAGATAATGGTGCGAACAGAACACGAAGATCATTGCTCAATACTTTGCCATGGACAAAAATGGAAGTCAATTCGACATGTTTAGACTTACAGTGAATAACAGGATTAGAAGCTAAATAAGTGGCGTTTATATTGTGTGATGACATGGATTGGAATTAACCATAATAATCATGTTTAGAATAATTAAATGTGATTAGAAAGAATAAGAAACACGTAGCATGCTACATATGTCAGTGTAACCTTTTTAAAAGTGTTGTGGTTGTTGGATTATTCTAAAATTTTTCTATATTAAAGTAGACATATAAATGAAGAGATTGGTTTTAGATTGAAAAGATTTGGATACATGCGGCAAAAATTATGCAAGTTTGAAATTGGATGAGTGAGATTTTACCTTAAACTGCATTGTTTTGGTGAATGGTTCTAAATTGAACTTTTAGATAAACTTATAGAAGAAGAAATGTTCCTAACACTTTTTAATATATGTCTATGTAATACAATTGGGTAATCATTGGGATAGTGTCATGTGTCACTTGAAGATTAATGACTAATTATGTGATTAAAGTGTAATTAAAATATAATCAAAGTTAATTAATTATGATTAGTTATTTTAATCTTGGAGATTAGCTTAGAACTAATCCAAGTTAACTAATTTAAGCTAAGTATGATTAAGAGATAATAAATCATGGTATTTAGTGTTTTTATGAATATCCATGGATTGAAGGTCAAAATGGTAAACTTGGAAAACAAATTGAACAAAAGGGTAATTTTACCCGAAGGACTTTCTAAAAACCTAAAAAAATGGCCAAGTGTTAGCCATTTTGGTGTTGATCTAGGGAGGAAAGAAGAAGAAGAAAGAAAATAGGGAGAAAAGATCAAATAGAAGTAAAGAGAGAAGTTGAAGGGAAAGGTGTGAAAATTTTTGAATCCCTAAGCCTTCAAGAAAAGTTATTCATCTCTTCTTCAAGAGAATTTTTTTGAGCTAAGAATCAAAGTATGGAAGTGAAGAAATAAAGAGATCTAGGAGGTAAGAATTCTACTCTTGGTGGTTTGTATAAACTATATTATATTAATTAGTTTGAGTGGAAGAGGTTGCATTCTTGGGATGTATGATGATATATGTATTGTTGATATGGATTTGATTTGTTTGTGTTAGATGATTGAAACTATGAGATTGAGATATTTTGATGGATAAGTGATGTGCCATGGCCCTGCCTTAGTTTTTAATTTTATTTCAATTTTAATTATTTAATTCGAAACTATGATATATTTATAATTTTGCCATTATGTTGGCTATTTAATTTAGGGTTAGGGTTTTTATTTAGGTTGGTGAACTTTGAGTATTGAAATTGAAGAATCAAAGGTTTCTCTCTAGTTGGTTCTTGTGGGTTGCCTCTCGGAATCGTTACCTTATCATTCAAGAATGGTGAGCTTGAGTGTGGCGGTTTAATGGAATCTCCATCTAACCTATTCCGAGTTAGAACGAGAACAAGAGAGAATTGCCATTACTCACCTTTTTGTTTTCTCTTTTATTTCATTAATCCATGGATTCCTTTTCATTGGAATATCAGAGTATTCTCTTGAGGTTTTTTAAGGAGTTCTGATATTGGTAAAGGAATTCCTTGGAATTTTGGAGTCGAGGCTTGAATCGGGAAATTAGAAAGTCTCCCAAAAGTTGCAAATCGCAGTTCTAAGGACGCAAATTACTATTCATCAAGTCAACTGCTCATTGTTCATCAGGTCGACGACAAGTTAAACAGAGTCGGCGTTTAAAGAGATACAGTCGACCGCTTATTGTTCACAGCTCAACCGCAAATCATCCAGAAAGCGATCTTTTTGAACTTGTTTGTTTTCTGGCCGACAACAATTTTGCTACTTGTCAACTGCTTGCTTCTGAAAGTCACCTGAAGTGTTGCAAAAGTCACACGAAGTGTCATTTGGTATCAAAGCCAGAGATGACTACTAGGAGTGGGGTTTCCTTCAATCCTAACCTAGCTAGTTCATCTGGAGAAGCATCGGTAAACAATCGCAGGTGTGTCACTCAAGGTCAGTTTAATAATTTATAGAATTCCACATATCGGTTGACTCAACATATGTAGAAAATTTACAATCTAATCCACTGAGAAAATCAAACTCCACTTGCGGGATCAAGAGGTAGAGGTTGGCAACGAGGGGGTAGAAGGACAAATGAGTTTATCAAAGACAATCAAGGAGGGGGACTTTAATGATGATGCTTTTTATGAATTTCTGACAAGAGGTCCCCTAGTGCATGACAAGATGAGGGGTCTAAAATTCCAAATTCCATCTTTCATAGGTACAAGTTCTAGGGAAGAATGCTTGGATTGGGTTCAGTGAGTAGAGAAAATATTTGAATGCCAAGATTATTCTGAAATAGCAAAAGTTTGATTTGCTGCCTTGAATTAACTGGTTACACTAGTTTATGTTGGGACAGTCTAAAAGCTTAAAGGAGGAGAGATAGGGAGGAGCCGATTACTATATGGGGATCTATGAAACAATTAATGAAAAAAGGGTTTGTGCCCAGACATTTCAGACAGGAGATGTATTTCTAAGTGTAGAGCCTAGTTCAAGGAGGTTTGTGTGTTGATGATTATATTGCTGAATTTGAAACCTTAATTATTAGGTGTGAGATTGACAAAGCGGAAGAGCAGACTATCGCCTATTTTGTGAGGGGACTAAACAAATCAATTGGAGATATAGTGGAGCTACAACATTACAATACCTTGGAGGAAGTCTTTCAACTAGCTATTAAGAGTGGAGAGACAGAGGAAACGAGGCTTAGACCTCCCTCCTAATAAACCTTGTCAGTTAGATACCACCTTAACAAGGCTAGCAGAAGATGGCAGGAGATCACTTTCCAATATTACTACACAAAAAGATAAAGCCATAGAAGATTTGTCATCTCATAGAAATCGAGAAGTCAAATGCTTTCAATGTTTAGGTTGGGGACATATTGCTTCTCAATGCCCTAATCAGAAGGTAATGGTAATGCAAGGAGATATTATCAAAACTAATGATGAAGACAACACAGAAAAACGCGTGAAGGAAGATCATCTTAAAGAGGATATTATTTATCCACAAGAAGGTCATTTGCTATTGAGTCAAAAGGAGGCATTTACCAAACAAATAGAAGAGGAAGTTTGAAGAACATATTCCACTCACGTTGTTTGATTAAAGGGAAGGTATGCTCTCCCATTATTGATAGTGATAGTTGTGTTAATGCTGCTTCGACTTTCTTGGTTGACAAACTACAGTTACAAACCATCAATCACCCAAAGCCATATGAATTAAGGTGGTTAGACGGCAAGGGAGGAATGAAAGTAAATAAGTAGGTGACATTCTCATTCACTATAGAAAGCTACCAGGATAAAATTATGTGCGACATTATATTCATGGATGCTTGTCACTTATTGCTTAGAAGACCTTTGTAGTATGATTGGAAGGTGAAACATAAAGGTGATACCCACAATTATTCACTCGATTATGGTGGATGAAAGGCGAAGTTATCTCCGATGTCACCTTATCAGAGGTACCTAGTTCCTAGGTTGGAGAGAAAAAAGATGGAAAAGAGACCACTTGTTAACTACCAAGACAACATTGGAGGAGCCATCAAATTTGAGGTCAAATCCTTCCCCACCCTAGGAGGATGATGTGCAATGGGCCCTATCCTACTAGTTTTTATTTTTAATTGTTTAATTCAGAACTCTGATATATTTACAATTTTACCATTTTGTTGGCTATTTAATTTAGGGTTAGGGTTTTTGTTTAAGTGCTTGAATTTTGAGTATTGAAACTGAAGAATTATAGGTTTCTCTCTAGTTGGTTCTTGAGGTTTGCCTCACGAAATCGTTGCCTTATTGTTCAAGAGTGGTGAACTTGAATAAAGTGGTTTAGTGGAATCTCCATCTAACCTATTCCGGGTTAGAATGAGAGTGAATTTCCGTTACTCACCTTTTTGTTTTCTCTTTTATTTCGTTAATCCATGGATTCCTTTTTGATGGAATATCAGAGTATTCTTTTTGGGGTTTTGGAAGGAGTTCTGATCGTGGTAAAGAAATTCCTTGGAGTTTTGGGGTCGAGGCTTGAGTTGGGAAATCAGAAAGTCTCCCGTAAGTTGTAAAACGCAGTTCTAAGGATGCATGTTACTGTTCATCAGGTCGACCACTCTCTGTTTATCAGGTTGACCACAAGTTAAGCAGAGTCGGTGTTTAAAGAGATCCGGTCGACTACTTACTATCCATAGGTCGACCATAAATCATCCAAAAGTGATCTTTTTGAACCTTTTTGTTTTCTGGTCGACTACAATTTCGCTACAGGTTGACTGCTTGCTTTCAAAAATCACCTGATGCGAAAGTCACCTTAAGCCTGTCAATAAGAGTCTCTAATCTTAGTGATTTCTATAATTTGTTGAAAATTGCATGGTTTAGGTGAAGAAAATAGAGATTTTGGGAATTATAATTGAAGTTTATGAAATTGCATTTTGATAATCCTTGATGTTATTAGATGAATTTGGTTTAAATGTTTGATAGAGGATGACATTGAAGTGATTTTTCGGAGAAGGAAATTATAACCTTCATGTTGTTGAACTAGGTTATATGTGATATTCATAATTGATAAAATAAATGATATTGGCTTGTTATGAATTGAAGTTTGAGTTTAGAGGTTGAATATTAGCATGAATTTGATATGCTTTGATGGTCAATAATCAAATGTGTAGAAATCCTAAACTAAAGGAAGTAGTAGTTGCTATAGATCAAAAAGCTTGAATAATTGGGTTAAATAGATATTTCCAATGTTATCTTTGGGTTATATTATATGGAAAATGAGGTTTTGATAGTTGATTGAAAGTAAGAAAGTGGTTCATTTTGGTTGATAAAATGTGATTTAATAATGGTTTAATCATGTATATATATTGCATAATTGGTAGACATTAATGAATAAATGCTTCATTTTGGTTAAGATAGAGTAAAAAAAATCTATTGGGAGAATTATGTATTGTGATTATAGTTCTTGAGAGGTTTTGTAATACCCAAAAACTTTATTTTTTTAAGTGTAAATTATGTTTGAAATATGTTTGATAATGACATACTTAATAATGATATATTTGATAATGGTATGTTGGATAATGACATAATTATTACGGTTGTTTAAGATATTGATTGTGAAAATTGCAAGTGATGATTTTGTTTTGTTTTGGGACGTGAACTTTATTGATATTGTAGACATCCTCAATTGTAATATCCCGAATTTTCGTAATGCTAAGCATAAAAATCTTAGTGATGATATTAGAGGATTTTAGAGACTTATGGAATGATTCTACAATAGGTATGTAATATCCTGAGTTTTTGTCATTCTAAGTCAAGAGTAAGAATGTTTGGTGATATTAGATTATTAGGTTGGTTTTGGGAAAAGAAAGATTTTCCATGGTTTAGAAGGTTAAGTAGGTGTGTGTGGTTGACGAAGAGAATGTAATGATCAACCACTAAGTGCTTACATTGAAGAAATTGGAGTCTAGGTGGCATTGTGGTTGATCATGGGGTGTTGAGCTAATGATTGCATTTATGAGTTAATTTTCGTCCGGGTGAAGTAATTTGGGATGTAATTTGGAAAGTAATTTGGGAAATAATTTGGTTTTGGTGGTTTATTAAGTGTAGGGTCGGTCGATCGTCAACATTATAAATCTATGCAGAGGACAAGTATTTTCGGAGCGGTCGATCAGTTGAAGAGGAGTGATCGACCGGCTCCAAAGAAAAATCAATATAGATTGTCGTCATTCTTGAAGAGGAAAATCACCTAAAGGGGGATAATCGACTCGGTCCAACGCAAAATGTATATAGAGAGCTGTCATTTTGGAAGCGGTCAATCGTTCACTAAGAAGGTAATCGATCGATATTTTTGAAGAAGTAGAATTTGCAGTTGATCGTCAAGGAATGACAGTCGATCGTGGTCACGATATTTGAGAAGTTGATGATTTGCAATCGATCACAAGAAGAAGGTAATCGATTGGGATACCAAGAATCGTTTGGAAAATTGGCAAATCGTCTCCTGAAAATCAAAGAGATGCCTGGAGGATGAATAGTCGTGACTCATCAACTATCCCTGTAACATTATACACTTATATAAGAGAGGAATGGATAGAAGAAAGAGGGAGAAATCTTCTGGTGCTCTTGGAAGGCAGCTATTGCATTTTTGGTTCTCATGGAGGACATGATCTTCTGGAAAACGCTGCTAGACAATTGGTGCAAAGTGAAGGTTCAATAGGAGAGGGAATTGCAAAAAGAGGTAGGAGATTTGTATGCATTTTGCCTGAAAAGATCTACATCGTAAGAATTAGGCATCATTTGGAGAAGCCTGCTTTTGGTGTTTCTAGTTGCTGATTGGTTTAAGAGCATATTTTGAGATTTTATTGTTCTACTCATGAATAAAACTTGTTGAAGATAGGTTTAGTTCTGTTGAGTCTTTGTTGATTTCTAAACTGCCCTATGTATGTTAAAGTGTTGAGGAAATTCGTTAAGATTAATGCTTTGTTAGTCAATAATTTTTTATCTACACTGTCATGGTTAATAAGAAATTGTTAAAAGAAGGATTTGATGCTCCTGTTAAATTCTGGATAAGCTCTTTGACTTGGTTTAGAGTTGAATATGTTCCATTGTTGATAGATTGTTAGGTTGTGGAAATGTTCTTTGATGTCTTGTTGTAATTTCTATTACTAACTTGTTTTTGGAAACATATCCTATCACTATTAGATTAATTAGAAATTTGGAATTGTTTCCCTGTAATTCATTTGTAATTAGAATAAAATGCCTACAATGTGCTTTCTATTGGTTAGTGTTCATGCATCACTCCCTATTCCTCTTAGAGATATTCATGGCAGTATTGATAAAACTTTTAGCTTATAAGTCCTCTATGATGCTTGATAAACTATTATCCTTGTTTGTTATTGCTAGATGTATTGTTCTCTATTTTCTTTTGATGTTTGGTAATGGTAGATGATAATAATAGGTTGTGATCATATTATGGCTTTGAGGATTTATTGTTTAATGTTTTGTTTAAATGCTTTGATGACATGCTAAAATTTGCTAAGTTGTGTGCATTCATACTTTTGCATCATAGTTTTGAAAACGATATGAAAATGATTTTATGCATGGTTTAGAAAATGGTAAATAGATGCTCACATATTTAGTGGATGGTGTTTTGGGTTAGTGGTATGGGATGCTAGCCTAAGAACAGTCATTAAGGGCTGATCACCCATAGCAGACAACATTCATTTGAGCTATGTGATTTTCCATTGAACCATTAAAAGTAAAATAGAAACAATTGGAGTATAAGTACATAGATGTTAGAGATTGTGGAGTTTAGTAACGGATCTACTTGGGAGAACTACGAGACGATGTATCTCTTCCCACAGAGGAATTGAGTGATGGTTCTGCTCAGGTTAGATCTCGAGGATGTATCTATTCTTTTCCGTGGAAAATCTCCAATGTTTGAAACTATTGGAACTAAGATTAAAGAACAGAAGAGATATGTTCTTTTCTGAAAATGAAAACTACATACACATGTTTTATAACAATTACATAGCATGAGCATTTCATATTTACTATCTCTTACTGAGCGTTAGGCTCATAGTTTAAGTCTTGTGATGTAGATATGTGCGGTAACGAGAACAGGAGTAGTTGATGAGGAATTTGCGCGTTGGGAATCTTGTGGTTGGCTAGACTAACAGGTGAATGAAAAATATAAAAGGTTTTGTAATAATGATTTTAAAGAAAAGAATTTTATTTATAATGTTTTGTTTTAATAAGTTTTCTACTGTGTTTTATATCTTTTGGTTTAAAAATACAAAGTCTTCCGCTGTGTAATGTAAAAGTTTTAAATTTATGTGTTTTATGAAAGAAAATGTCTTCCAAAATATGCGTTTTAAAATGTTAGAAAAACGGGATGTTACATAAATATTGGAGTAGACGTTTGGATGCTAGGTACTTTGTAAAAATTTTGTATGGAATAGTTTGGCGGATGTCCGCAAGTGAAAATTGGTTTGTGGAGTGGGCGTTCCGCCTAATTAAAATATTAGAAGATAAAATAAGTTGCGGTCATCCACATAAATTGAACTGTCATCCACATGTAGAACATTGCTTCCGGAATGGACGTTGGAAAGGCAAAACATATGCTATGAACTGGGCGACCGACTTAAAGGAAATTAGTGCCTCGGATTGAAATGTAGTCAACCAACTATAAGGTTACGGTCATCCAACTTAGTGTAAAATAGGTGTTCACGGAAGGCTAGGCTCCTATAGGGGACAACTAGGTATCTGTGGGAAGGTGAGTGTCTGTAGAAAGGAATATTCAATGTTGGAATCCTTTGAAATTATATGATAGCGGTTGACCAAAAATTACGGTGCGGTTGACTAGGAATATGAAAGGTCGCATGGAATGAGATTCCATGTCATGTTTTAATTGGAGAAAAACTGATGACTCAACACCTTAACGTCTAATATGTGCTACACCTCCAGCTTGAAGCAGAATAAAGGCATAGAGGAAAGGTTTTTCCTTAAATAGAACTCTAACTCTTCCAAGTAAAAAGGAAATCAATTTGGACACAAAGCTCTCATAGAAACTACCTCTCCTTCTTGACTCTTTGAAGGTAATAAGGGTTTTCTTTATGATTCTAAAGAATTTTGTAAGTTTAAGAAAGTTTGTAAGGTAAAAAGAATTGAAAAGAGGAAATTGGTCAAAATCGAGTGGTTGTGCTGTTTGAAACATATTGGGTATCTTGATGAGATTGTAATATAAAACCATTTGAGTATGTTATTATTGACATCTCAAGGAAGACTTAGGTTCTAGAATTGATGAAAATGGTTATGTATAGTTGGAGTTATGAATTTTCAAAAATAGGTGAAAACTTTAAAGTGAAATTAAAGAAGTATGCATATGAATGAAGCATGTTCTTTTAGGCATGTGTTTTTTTAAAATGAGTGTAAATTGTTATCATGAAATGGTTAAATAATATACATGTTATTGGTGAAGGTGGTGTATATTAAAAGTTATGCATACTTTAGGTAAAAGTTATAGTCATAAATGTTTCAATGGATATTGATGAAAGGTTTATCATATTCTAGGTCATAATACTCAAGAGGATACTTATTAGTGCTGAAACCGCATTAAGGACTTAAGGTAAGATGTCATGACCCAGAGGCAGGCCAGACAGAACTATACGGTCAGGAAACCCGACCTTGGAGAGAATCCGATCACCCAGTCCAAGGCGTGAGTTTTTATGCAGAAGACTTAATGGGAATAAAACCAAGTCTAAACCCAAATCACATGAGTTTTGGGTCCATAGAGTGATCAACTAGAGACATGATAGCATAATAAAGGAAAGTATTGTGTAAGAATTAAATCAAACAACATCAAAACTAAAATCCCAACATACCAAGAACGGAGGGATTGAACCGACGAACTTCCACCCATCCGCGGGGAGATCGAGACACCCACTAGGAAACATCAACGTCGTCCTACCGCCACATGTACATGACTAGTGCACCAAACCTACACCATAACCTTGGGAAAAATATTGTCTAAGAGGTGAGTGACAAACTCAATAGGAAAATTTATACTAAATGCAATGCATGCTAAAACCATTTTCCTTATCTTTTAAAACCATTTCATGCTTCTCATTTACCGTACATGGATATTTAAATTATCAAAACCTCTTTCTCATTTTATAAATCTGGCTCATGGCCCTCGATGTGACTTTATTAAAACCCTATGTATACATAGACAACTATAATTGCAAAATATGTCAACATCGTTCTTCGTATGAAAACATCAACAGTGAAAAGAGATGGTCACACAAGAACTCATCCATCTCTCATCGTAGAAAGGTGATATAATCGCTCGGATGTGCCTATGGATCATAACCAGTGCTGATATGATCCATGTAATTAGAGTATCGGATAAAGTTCCTCGCGATAGACCGCTTCTCACTAAGTACCTTTATGTTCCAAATTGATGAAAGTTTCCGACAAGTAAAGCTACAAGCTGTCCAGCCATGCATCAAATGAAACGGTACTAGGATAGGCTAATCTCAGCGACTGACAACCTTTAATCCATTCTCAATGAAATAGATGATCATGCAAAGACCCACACGACCCATGTCACAGAAATGTGGCTATCTGCCAATAACAACATCTCATGAGATAGGAAAGAATACTGTAACATCCCGGGTATTTATTTCATTTTAAAATCGTGTGAAATTTAAAACTTTTTCTTTTATAAAATCAAAATAAGACTTTTCTGTTAAACCGAGTGTTAAATCTATTACTTAGAATTATTTTTGCAGTAATAGTCGTTTAAAACATTTTTTGCAGCAAAATAACTTTCATTTATAAACTCTTTTTCTTAAAACATAGCGGTTCATTTATAAACTCGTTTTCTTAAAATATAGCGAAAGCATAAATTAAACAAATATTAAACTTAAAAGGTTTACTTTATTAATTACAAAACCAGTTACTCTTTAGCCCAGTCAGCCATAGGATTCATCCGTGCAAATTCCTCATTAATTGCTCCTTGTATTGATTATCTATTTTCAAGCATATACCTACATCAACAAGACTTAACTAATGAGCCTAATGCTCAATAAGTGATATAAAATAAAATAAACATGCTATGTATTTTTTAAATCCGTTTTCATTTCTCGTTTCCATTTATTTTCCTTTTCTTTCCATTTTCGTTTCACATTTCATTTCCTTTCTTTTTCAGTCTTCTTAATCTTAACTTTACTTGATCATTCCCTTTCCGTTTCCGTTTCTGTTTCCCTTTTCATTTCATTTTCTAGAAGGGAACCTATCCATTCCATATATCAAGAGAATAGATACATTTTATAGTCATGTGGCTATCCGTCACTCCGGCGAGGAGATACATCCTATGGCCTCATCACCGATGACCGTCACCATTATCTTTTTGTTGAAAACGTTGGAGATTTCTGTACAAGAGAAATGATAAACCCTAGAGTTGTCACGACTCGGAGACGAGCCAGACAGAACCGCCAAGTTAGGCGATCCGATCCTCGTAGAAAACCCGATCACCCAGCCCAAGGCGTGAGTTTTAGCAGAAGACTTATAGATATTTAATTCGACCCAAAAGAATATGGGTCTAGGTCCGAGTAGGGATCGCAAGAAGATAACAGTGCATACATTAAAAATGAAATCCAAAGTACTGTGCAACAGATCCAAACCAAACTGTATTTAAAGTTTACAGACCCAAAATATAAATATCTTCACCAACTGATAATAATCGCTCAATAGAAAATAAAGAACACTTCTAATTCTGATCCTTAGCTACAATTGCCTTTACCTGAAGTTTTGGGAGAAGAGTCGTTTAGGATGAGTGACTAACTCAGTAAAGTATAACTATACTAGATACACGTCATGCAAAACTGGTTTTTCAATATTTTCTCGAAAACAAAGTTATATTTCTCATTTTACCGTACATGGATTTTTAAATCGCTTCAAACTCTTTATCATTTTACCAAACCGGCCCAAGGGTCATCGATGAGGCTTTTATTGAAAACTTGTTGTATACATAGACAACTATACCTCGTAAAATGGGCCATCATCGTTTTCCAATTCAAAAACGTCATCAGTGAAAATGGGTCGTCACTCATGAACTCACCCGCCACACAACATAGGAGAGGTGGTCACCCGTCGATAACAACACCTTATGAGGCAGGAATAATGACGACGATTCGAAGATTCCGTACGTCACCCGAGTTGCCAACGCATCTGGCTGCACGACACAACTCGTATAATCATATAATAAAATATAACGGATACAGTTGCTCGCTATATGTGGACTTAGGATAAACAAGTCTCAGTGATTGACAACTGTCTTATCCGTGGGACAAATCCTGGCTAGGTTTAGAGGCTTTTGACCCAAGGAGATGTCATCACCCTCTCATACTGTTTATAACTTCCAGGGCTTTTGGCCTGAGGACACGTCACCAATGCCCCGATCTGTTGTCGCACGTCAAACAATCAACCTTCACGCAGCAGAAGGTATCAAAATGGATGGCAGATCCATCCCTCAACATATGCACAATAAATTCAAACCACGTACGAAATTTAAACGTGGGAAAACATACTACTAATAAAAACTGACGTGTTGTCAAACAGTCTCCGTCATTTTTCAAGTGTGGTATTCCACAAAATAATTATTTTAAAAATGGGATACGATGCAATGTAACGCAAGAGGTATAGAAATCCCAACCTGGATGACGGTCTGCCTTACCAACCGGAGCAACCAATTACGCAAGAATCGTATCACACTTGCTGAAATCATCCAAGCCTGGCAAATATACCAACGCAAAAATTCATAAATTAATCCAAAAAAAAAATAAGCAAAGGGTCCTATACCAAAATGAGAGCCCAACCAACCCTATTTAAGAATTCCAATAAAATTTCTAACTTTCATCTAACAACATTCTTTAAACTCAAAATCCAACTTTGAAAACCTCAATAATTTTCTAAAATCCAAAATCTCATTTACTTAACATTGATAAATTCCACTCTAACCAACACATCTTGAGACTAAAATTTTCAAGTTCCATAACAAAACAGTAGCTTCAATTAACCTTAGTAAACAAGATCCAAAATCATTTTCAATGACTAATAATAAATCCAACAATAGAAATAACTAACCATAAACCCTCCCTCATAATCAACTAAAATACTCAACTCCAATGTTATTATCAGCTAGAGCTCACCCTTAATCATCTCTTGGGCAGAAATCAATTGAAAGACCAAAACTGATTTCATGAATCAGAATACAAAAACTCATTATCAGCATTTCCCCAAAAATAATAGCAACAATGCAGGCATTTTCCATCCAACAACAAAACAGGACTAGAATCAGAGGCTTGTTATCGGCATGTCCATCAAATTAGCCAAAAATGCATGAGTGATTCAATCCAACAACGAGACAGAACAAAACCAACCATCCAGCAACGATTCCAGAATCCAAAATTGAAACAAAAAGCATCCAGCTAAAGGTTTCTCACCTACAGAACCGGGTGTTCTGTTTTTACTCGCCGGAGCCGGAAAATGGCTCTGTTAGAAGCTCCCGTCGCCGTTGGAGTTGGAGAATCGGCGAAATGAAGTTCCTCGGCTCCGTCCTCACCGTCCAGAAGCATCGCCGGCTGCCCTCCGCAATCGACAGCCATCGTTCGCTCGTCGTCGGCTCGGAAGCGCTCAGACAGAGTCGCTCATCGCACACCCCTACACGGAGCTCGCGCTCGCCGGTTCGTCGTCGCTCGCGGTCGCATCTCTCGCTGTCGCTCGTGCTCTCCCTCTTCTCAATCGATCTCTCTCTCCGTCTCTCTCTCACCACGACTCCCTTCTTCTCTCACGAAATCTCCTTCAACAAAATGCAAAAAGAACGTTGGAGGCAGGACAAAAACGAAGATGATAAAGTCTTGCCCTAATTTTCTTCTTTCACTTCTTTTTTTTTTTTTTTTAATTTCATTTCCCCACATTTCACTATTATTAATCCATTTTCCATCTTTTTATTTCCTTCAATTTTCGAACTTTATCCATCTTTAATTTCTTCTCCATTTTTAAATCCTTATCTTCCCATCATGTGGGCCCCATTCTTCTTGTTTTTTAATTTCAAGTTGCCGCCCCTCTTTCTCCTTCCCCTCCTTTCTTTTTATTTATCCTCTTTACTCTATTAAATCCCTTCACTCTACCCTAATTCTATTTTTGTCCCTTACTCCCATACATAAATCTCCCTTCAAATAATCCTCTTAATTTGACTTATTTCAAGCATCACCTGACAACGTTATACTTTTAATTTAACTCTTCAATTCTAAATCTTTCATTTGAAAATCTCTTATTCCACCGATTTAAATCTTGATTTGTCCCAAACGCAAATCGACAACAATCCTTTAATTTTTAGACCTCGTTTCTCAATTTATTTAATCGCTCGATAATATTCAATTTTACTGATTTGACAAATTAATTAAAATCTCATGCGTAGTTGCTACGCAACAAATCGAGTCAAATTTCTCATACTTTGACCAATTCCAACGAAAAAAATTTACACGTAGAATTTCTTAATTAAAAATTTCAAGGGTTTTACAAGAGTCCACATGGTTAACCGTCACTTCGATAGGGAGATATATCCTATAGTGTCCCAACTGATGGATAGTCATCAAATCTCCTGAATCCCCACACATTTATTTACGTTTATTCGCTTTGTTATTATTTAATTTAATTTTCTGGAAGGGAACCTATCCATTTTATGTACCGAGAGAATGGATACATCTTATGGCCATGTGGCTATCCGTCACTCCGACGAGAAGATACATCTTATGGCCTCACCATCGATGACCGTCACCATTCTCTTTTTGTTGAAGACGTTGGGGATTTTCGTACAAGAGAAATAATGAATCCTAGAGTCCACATGGTTAACTACCACTCCGATAGGGAGATACATCCTCTGGTGTCCCCATCGATAGACAGTCATCAAATCTCTCGAACCCCCACACACTTATTTACGTTTATTCAATGATACAATAGATATTCCTACAGCTAAGTGATGGTTGATCGTTCAGGTGATCAGCCCTTGAGAACGCTGTTCACTTAGTAGATATGAGCATCTATTCTACCACTTTTCGTTTCCATTTCAAAAACCATGCATAAAAACCATTTTCGTATCTTTTGAAAACTATGATGCATGATTCTCGTGAATACATACAGTTCTATCATATCATTCCAATAATATCTAATCATACTCATTTATGAAACATATCATTAAAAGAACCTAACTCTAATAAACAGTCAGCAAACAATAGCACAATATACAGAACATGCTCAATTTGTGGTAAAACAATAAATAACCTAAAAATTCTATGAAAGCGGTAACAATCAACAAACAATGTCCTAATTCTTGTGATGTAGGGTCCAAAGACCAAAGCACAGTAAGTATCAACTTACCTCGAATTCTTAACGTGCTTCAGCACTTAATCGTTATCATTTCCTTCCCTATTCAATATCTTCATAATTAATAACATTTAATTATTAACGTTTTCCAATAACCATTCAAGAGTGCCAAAACCATTTAACTTAACAACTTCCTAATAATAAACTTTTAATATCCAACTTGAACAATCTAGAACTTCCAACCATTCATTTTTATCAATATTAACAATTAACACTAATTTAATAGAGCAACATCCAACAATACTGACAACATTCCAACAGAAATCCCTTCACAAGGAACCAAGAGTAACAGTCAACAAGCTTGGTTCTCATCAATTATTTCTAACAAACAGTAAATATCAGGAAACCATACCCAGCACTGCCACATACAATTCCGTCAACAAACAGAGCATAACATCTATTACTTCTCAATGTAGAGAACCATTTCTATTAACGGGTCATATTCTATCAACATTTATCTCATTTCTCTGTAGCTCAGAAATAATAATCAAAACAGAGAACCAATGTTTCTCATTCACAATTAGCTTCACAGAGATTTTCAACAAGCATACCGAAGTGGATAGTTTCCCTAAATTTCTATACAGTTTCTAAGTATCGATTCAGAATATGAATTCCTCAATCAATCTGCCCAATTGGAAGAGTAAGACAATCATGGATTAGCAATTAACACTTTCAATCCCATGTGCAGAACAGAACATCATTTCACAGAATATGTTCTCTGCAAAAACAACTCAACAATAAAGTATCGAACCATTCCAAATCCTTTATCTTCTATCACAAAATCCATACAGAAAATTCCTTACCTGAAGAACCCGAGGACAGAAAGCAGGAAGAACTAAGTGGAACTGATTGTAGAAATCAGCAGCTTCACAGGGAAACCGACAGAACACACACCATTGCTCCTCCAGTCGCCAATCTTTCTTCTCTGTCTTTATCTCCTTACTCTCTGCAAATTCCCAGAAGGCAGAGAGTTTAACTCTCCAGCACGCCCGACCATGCCACACCCGAGGGAGTTCTCCTCAGGTTCGACATCCAATTGTCGTCCACGCTTCACCATCGCGCCACACACTGGACGCCTTCACCAGAGCCCAAACCCATAGACCGGTTCGGCCCAATCGCGAGCAAATTGGACCAGCAGCTTCCTACCCGAACCGACACTCCCTGCCCTAGCTATTTGCCAAGATGATTGCAGCCTCCACCTCACCAATGGAACGACGACCAAGCCAACAGCACAAATACACAGGAGGAAGGGGATTTATAGAACAAATCGACATCCAGACTCACCTTGGCCTAACCGTTCGCAGTATCACCGGGAGTTCTAATCCCGAGCCCTAGTTTGCAACCCAAGTCGCCATAGCAGCTCGAGCCGTCGCACCTGCTCGCAGAGGAGAATTGCCTATGGAAGTCTCCCCCGAGCTCCCCCTCCATTCATCACTCTCCATTTCGCCCGATTGCGTCTCCTCGGTCTCTCGCCTCTTTCTCCCTCTCTCTCCATCCTTTAGCAAGCCGCAGTCCAAATTTCCTTCCCCCCTTTTGATTTCTCTTCAGCCAAGACTGAACCAATAGACATAACCGGTTTGGCTGAACTGGTTCAGCTCCCTTACATTTCTTTAACCGATTTCACTTCTTTCTTTCCATCAATTAATTTTCTTCTTTATTTTATAATTCATTACTTTCATTTATTTATTTTAATTTTCTTTTTAATTCCTTTCTCAATTATCTTACATTTTAATTCTAATTAATCCCATTTTATTTAACCCTAATTATCATCATAATAATTTTTCCTAAATTATAATATTTTAATTAGGTCCTTAGTAATACCTCGATAAATATCCAATAATCAGAATACCCCCAATTACTTTTCAATTCATCTTTATGAAAATTCTGATATATAAAGTCGGGATATTACAAATACCATTAACGGCAATCCGCAGATCTAACACGTCACTCGAGTTGCTGACGAGTAGTTCAGTGATGACACAACTCATAAAATCACAGTAACAGATGAGGTTGATCACGATAGATAGCTTCTCACTAAGTACCTTTATGTTCCAAATTGACGAGGGTTGCTGACAAGCAGAGCTATGAGTCGTTCAGCCACCCGCCAAATGAAATGGTACTAAGATAGACTAATCTTTGTGTCTGACCACCCTGCCAACTCCGTGTGACAAATACCTTGGCCAGGTTTAGGGACTTGCAACCCAAGGAGGTGTCATCACCCTCTCATCATATTTCCAACTTTCAGGACTAGCAACCTGAGGACACGTTACTAATGCTCCATCCTCTTTTTCCATTTCCAAGGATCAAAACCTGAGGACATGTCATGAATGCCCCATCGCCATTTTGCAAGTAAACGACCAATCTTCATGCAGCAGAAGATTGCACGGGGATAATCTCGTGATGCTTTAGCTCTAGAGGGCCTAAAATATCAAGAGGATTCATCTGTCAACATCCCAACAAACATACAAGGGATAACAGATAAGTTTTAAATAAGACTAGAAGATTGCACGGGGATAACCTCGTGATGCTTTAATGCTAGAGTGCCTAACGCATCAAGAGGATTCATCCTCCCAATATACATAACAAATCTTCTCGTAGTAGAAGATTTCGAAGGATAGTCTCGTGATGCTTTAGCGCTAGAGTGCCTAAACCTAAAGCATCATCTCCCCC
>CM039479.1:13676264-13888416 GCA_022433065.1 Begonia loranthoides | reverse complement strand
CCCCAAAAAAAAACGTACGTATCATATAACCCATCTTTTCGCAATAGAAGATGTCACTGGATAGCCTCGTGATGCTTTAGCTTTAGAGTGCCTAAAGTATCAAGAAGATTCATCCTTCCAACACATGCATAGATATCACATCATTAACATGGCAAAATATCAAGAATAATCCATGTACGAAATGTAAACGTGAGAAAACATACGTATACGTAAAAACTGACGTGCTGTGGAACAGTCCCCGTCGGGTTTTAGGTGTGGTAGCCCACAAAATAGTAGTTTTGAAAACCATAATGTAATGCAGTGCAGAAAGTGTAAAGATCCCTACCCCGATGGCGACCACGACACACTTGCCAACAAACCATCTCCACGTGCTGTCGTAAGCGAAAAGTCAAATTTTCTGACACCTTCAGAACCTACAACAAGGTCGGTGTCAACATCCTAACAAACATATAAGGGATAATAGATGAGTTTTAAAAAAGACTAGAATCTAAGGCGGTTTCTAGGGACAGCCACTAGTTCCAAACCGGAAACCACAACCATGAATAAAACTAGGATCCTTAACTGGAAATCAAATCTAGGAATCTCAACCGAATCCCCAATCTTATCGAATCCCTTTATTAATGTTGAGCCCAACATTAGAAAAGCATAAATAAAACCAGAACCAACCTCAATTTCTAACAATAGTTCAAATATTTCTCTCCTATTATTATGTAACTACGACTTAATAACGTTAACAGTGAATAACAATTGCTTCTCAAAATATCATCATTTTAGCAGTGGCACTCCAAACATTATTCTCCAAATGCAGCAATAAATTTTGAAAATTATTCACTTATTTTCCAAAGCAAAAGCCACTGCAAATAGACTATTATAAATCCATAGCTTGGCACCCAAATCCTTACATTCTCAGGTTATCAATTTAATAGTGAGCTATTTCTCAATCACCCATGGAACCCATCGTCAATAGCAGTAAATAAACAACAACAAATTTGTAGGAGAACAAAAATAATAAAAGAAGGTATTCCAGTCCAAAAAGCTCGGATAAAAACGTTTAGGAATGAAAGATATGTGCAAAAGAGTAACCTGTACGCAAAATAGATTTTGTGCACACAAATTCGGCGACCCTTAGAAATCAATGCACAAAATCCCGAATTCAAATCCAAATTAGAACTCAGATCTTCACAATTCAACAGACTTCAAAGTCTCAAAATAACAGAATCAAACTCCAATCGAAAAGTAAACAACAAGAACAGAAGTACGAGTGATCCGGGGAATCTCCATAACAGAGAAGAGCGTCTTTAGTGGACCCCTTGAATAAGGAGCCTCTCCAAATCATTTTCCACCATCTTTCTGATCCTCCACACTTGAGTAATACTTCTAGAGAAATATTAGGAGAGCTCAATGTAAAACCTTACCTCCAAAGATGGCAAACTGTGAGGTAATGAGTCTTTGGAAATTTAGTCTCGACAAGCTTGACAAGAATCTCCGATTGATGCTTCTAGAGAGAACTCCCAAAACGGCAGCCATAGTTGTGAAACCCGAGAATTTTCAAGAGAATAAATTCCACGTGTAAATTTTTCGCGTTGAAATCGATCAGAACGTTGAAAAGTTGGTCCAGATTGTCGCGTAGCGATCACGTGTGAAATGTTGATCAATTAGTCAAATCGGTAGAATTGAGAAGTTCCGAATGAAAAATTTATTAAAGAAATGGAGTTGGAGAATTAATTGGACCGAAAAACATCGTTGGGTAATGATCAGAATAAATCGATATTAAATGTGAGATTTTGGAGATAAGTTAAATTAATATATATATATATATATATATATATAATGAATTAAAGAAAAGGGAAGTTAGTAACTAAAAGGTGAAGAATAGGGTTTGGAAGAAAGAGTATTGCGCCGCTGAAGGTTGGAGAAGAAATAAAGGAAATAAGAAAAATAAAAGGGAAGGAATTAAATAAAAGAGTAAGTTTAAAATGAAACAAAGAAGAAGAAACAGAAAAATGAAATAAGAATGAAGGAAGAGAGTGAGAGGTAGCAGACTACGAAAGGAGATAAAAAAAAAAAAGGGGTAAAAAGGAAATTTGAGATGGAAATAAGTAAAAAGGTAATAAAAGAAAGGATTAAAAGTAGGGGTGTTCAAAACCGAATTGAACCGACAAACCGAACCGAAACTGATCAAAAAATCAAAATCGAATAAGGTTTTTTCTATTAAAAAAACCGAATAAGGTTCTCTTTTGTAAGAACCGAGTGTTTTGGTTTGATTATCAGTTTTAGTTTTTCAAAACCGAAAAACCGAAACTGAACCGCATAAATACGTTTATAGTGTTTTTTGTTTTTGAAGTTCCATATTCGGTCATTCGTGTCTCAGCCTCTAAAGTAATTTTAGCTTCTAAAGACCTAATAACTATTTTTTGGACAAAACTTTGTTTTAAAAAGAGAAGAGGAAGAATAATTTTATTGTTATTAATTATGTTTTTATAATTTTTATAGAATTTTTATTATAATATTTGAAAAAAATTAATAAAGAAAAAAACTGAAACTGAACCGAAACCAGAATCAAGATTTTAAAATTGAAAATGACTCGGTTCTAATTTTTTTAAAATCGATTCCGATTTTGTAATTTTAAAACTAAAATCGACTAATTTAGTTTGATTTCACATCAAAATCAAACCGAACCGACCGTGAACACCCCTGGTTAAAAGTAAAACTAAAAAGATGGGGGAGAGAGACTTTGTGGCAGGTTTGAAGGAGAATAATAAACCTAAAAGAAGATTAAGGGGAAGAGAACAGGCCGCCACTGGAGAAAACATCAACCTGAGGAAGGAGAAAGGAAAAGTCGCGGAAGAGGGAGAGAGCGATTCAGACTAACAGCAAGGGCGAACCAACGATCCCGACGACTAGAGCTGTCGTCTGTTCGGGTTTTTCGACCGCCGGCGAAGGTGCATTTCGTCGGAGGACGATTTGCAGGGGAAGCTGGCAGAGACGGAAGCTCGGGTTCAGGCGATTTGTACGATCTGTCTGAGGGTTTTTCGCACGGTTTGGACAGCGAATAACAAAATCGAGGAGCTACATTCTCCTCCATTTGCTCCAATTGAGGTAAGGACATGAAATCGGTTGCTGTAATTTGTTTGGCTCTGTCCTTCATTTTGGTCTCTGCAATGTTGGATGTTGTTTATGCTGTGGTTTTACTCGTGTTGGTTACTACCATTGAAGATATGTTGTATAAATGTTGCTATGTGGAAAGAGGATATGCATGGTAGGTCGATGGGTTTCGGTTACGGATTTTTCCCCTGCTTTTGTACTGATTTACAGTGATGTGTACTTTGTTTATAATACTGTCTCGAAATGTGGCTGAGTTTAAATTCTTGCTTTGAGGTGCTAAGTGATTGGGTTCATTTGTTGTTTATTTATGAAAGACTCCCAAGGATATGTGCCATGTTTAGTCACTGCTTTACAAAATAAATATGGGTTTTAAGGTTAAGACATTGATGTTGGGTTCTCTGTTGGATTGATCTTCACAGAAAGATGTTGAGCATATTAAACCACTTATAGTCCTGTTAATAGCCTTCATTAGAGGACTAGATGTTGTTTAAGCTCCAAGTTTCCAGCATGCGTTATTTTAAATTGAAATTATTTGTTTATAGTTCACTGTATGGATTGGTTTGGGTTTGGTCTTCCGTTGATATTTGGACACTCAAGTCTTTGGTTGACTTGAGGAATTTATTTGGTTAATTCCTCAATGGTTGAGGACTTGGAATTTTAATTTTGGTTTATTATCCATTTTTTTTAAGGAATGAGGAATGAGGATTTGTTATTGTATTGGCTGACATTCAACTCTGTACACTGTTATTAGGAGTTTGGAGTTTGAGTTTATAATTGATTGGTTACAATGGAAATATGACCCTAGAGCCTGTTTTGCTAATTGCTTGAAATGTTGCACAATATATTTTAGGCTCGGACGAATTCGAAGACTTTGAGCCGGTGCCTGAGGTTGCTGCTCCTTCGTATATGAGGAAGGATCGCCAACCAGGTAGGGACTTTATAATTAGTTGCTTGCATCGCATTGCATAGTTTTCAAATTAAAACCCTATTTTGTGGAATACCACACATGAAAAACTTGACGGGGACTGTTCGACAGCACGTCAGCTTTTTATACTATATATGTACGAAAGTTTTACACGTTTACTTTTGTGCATTGGATTTCATGTTTTTATATGATGATTATAACTTGTTTGGGATGAATCCTCCTGACACTTTGAACGGTTGCGAACGTCAAAGTATCTAGGGGACACCCTTGATACATCTCCTACTGCGTGGAGATGTTTTGTTTGTATGCTGTGTGAAATAGGGGACTTTGGGAAGGTGTTGACTGCTTCCGTGGGTTGCAAATCCCTAAACCTGATCAGGGTGTATATATATTACGGGCGTGTCGTAGCGGAATTTGCACGACAACCTGGGTGACGGGCTCGGTCTACGGACCGCCGTCATTTTTCCTCCTCCGGGCTCATGAGGTGTTGCTTGCATGATATGACCACCTTTCTGTGTGTTTGTTCGGAGGAGTCCTTGAGTGACTCTCCTTTTTCACGGACTACTATTTTCGGTATAAAATACGACGAGAGTATTTAAAACTATAGTTGTCTATGTATACAACCATGTTATTTTCTAAACCTCGTCGGAGGCCTTGGGCCTGATTTCCTTGAGATGAAAAAGATTTAAATGTTTTATTAAAACGTGCATGATTCCCCGAAACTCATGGTTTTCAAGAAAAGGTAAAACAAGTTTTACACATGCATAGTATTTAGTATAAATTCCATACTGAGCTAGTCACTCACCCCAATCGACTTATTTTTTCCAGGTTAGAATTTCAATTGAAGGCTCTACTGCTATTTTATTTTATTTCATTTCCCTAGTTGAACTCTTATTTATCGGTAAGCTTAACGATGGATGACTATAGCTTTTAAATTTGGATGACTATAAAAGAGTACTAAACTTGGTTGGTAAATCTTCTAGATTGTATGCACAGTATTGTTATGACTCTAAAGTTAATTATTGTCGCATTATTAATTACTCTCGCAATCACTATATGGATCGTGACTCATCACAAATGGGTCACGGCTGGGTATTTATACAAGTCTTTCGCAACAATTTAACTAGCATTGGGCTGGGCGATCGGGTCTTCTACGAAGATCGGGTCGTTTGGCCCAGCGTTTCTGTCCGGCCCCCTTTTGGGTCGTGAAAATAGTAGTATTTTTAACTAACCAATACTGAGGATTAGGGCTGCCTTAGAGAGCTTAAGAACCTCTCCAAAGAAACCCAAATGCCAATTTACAAAAATATCTTCAAAAACAAATTACAAAAGTAACCTTAAAATAATAAAAACACAAAATACGTCCTTGGCTGGATTTTAGGTCTCTATAATTTGAACGTTTGACATAGTAAACGACCTCCAAATGTAACAAAATAAAAACATGTTATGGAAACCTTGAAATGTTGGCTATAGGGGTGTTCAAAACCGAACCGAACCGACAAACCGAACTGAAATCAATCAAAAAACCAAAACCGAATAAGGTTTTTTTATTAAAAAAACCGAATAATATTCTCTTTTGTAAGAACCGAGTGTTTTGGTTCGGTTACCGGTTTTAGTTTTTCAAAACCCAAAAAACCCAAACCGAACCGCATAAATACGTTTATAGTGTTTTTTGTTTTTGAAGTTCCATATTCGGTCATTCGTGTCTCAGCCTCTGAAGTGATTTTAGCTCCTAAAGACCTAATAACTATTTTTTGGACAAAACTTTGTTTTGAAAAGAGAAGAGGAAGAATAATTTTATTGTTATTAATTATGTTTTTATAATTTTTATACAATTTTTATTATAATATTTGAAAAAAAATTGATAAAGAAAAAACCGAAACCGAACCGAAACCGGAATCAAGATTTTAAAACTGAAACCGACTCGGTTCTAATTTTTCTAAAATCGATTCCGATTTTGTAATTTTAAAACCGAAACCGACTAATTTGGTTTTGTTTCACATCAAAACCGAACCGAACCGAACCGTGAACACCCCTAGTTGGCTATAATCTTTGTGAAGAAAATATTTTGATGTAAAATCTTCAAAATGCCAAAAATACCCATGAGTGTTCGGAGGTCAGATTCTAGGCGGATTTTGAGACAGCTTCAAAATTCTCCTAATCTTGTACTTGAATCTCCACTTATGCTTGATCTTGAATAAATCTATCATATTTTTGGATGCATGATGAATATAATTCATTCTCTTTCCTCTTGGAGCAACTACAAAATAAACACAAAAATTGGAGTTATAAAATTCCCGGGTTTGATTGAGAATAGAGGGAATCCGTGGTGCATTAGTGAATTGGTGTCCAACTTTGCTTAGGAGTTTCATTGGTGAAGACATCTATACGGGAGTGACAAGTGTGCCTACTTGCTATTTCCGGCCAATCAACTTTTTTAGCGCCTATTTCCAAATCCATGAAGTTTCTTATTCTTATTTTTGGAAGGATTATTCTTCATTCATCAGAGAAGCTGTGCTCCTAATTTCATACCAAAAGCTTCTAAAACGTGGGAGTTATTAGTTTCCAAAGTCGAACTTTCTATTGAGTTTTGCGGCAAATTAAGGAAATTCTGAAGGACCGGTCAATCATCTTCACTGCATCCGATCAACCGTGCATCAAAACATTTGAATCTGTAATATTTTTTCACGTAAGTGATCGACTGCCCCTGCCACCGAGACAACTGCAGATGATCAAAACTATGGATTTGCGGTCGAGCTCCTTCATGGCTTGATCGCCCGCTTTTCCTACATTAATTAAGCATATGATTGATTCCCACTTCTTCAACACTCAACCAACCACCAATTGCTCATCACTTAATAGGTTATATTCGTATTCCCTTCTATTGGAGTATCAGTTTAAATTCGAGTTATTTTAAATTTCAAATAGATAAATAAGGACTGATTAGGGATAACTATGAGCCAATCCTATTCCTACTAGAATTTCTTTCATGGTGGGCTATTTATACCCCACTAAGACTCATTAGAAGTTTTATAGTTTTTGAAGAATAAAAATCCCTTTTTAGCTGCGGCTATTTCCTCTATTTTTCTGGGATTGTTGAAATCCTTGTGATTGAAAAACTAGAGTTCAAGTGTTGTGAGAATTAGTTGATCTTTTCATTTCTTGCAATTCTTCTAGCCAATTTTGATTGGTGAACGAAGTCAAATATTGCATTCAAACTCACTATTCTTGTTGGTGAAAATTCTTTTTTGATTCATCAAGGAGAAATTCTTTGGAGGAATAGAAAAGTTGCAAAGTTAGCAACTTTTTCCCAAGCCGACCGGTTAACCAACCTCTCCATAGTGATCGACCGTCTTTCATCTCTCGTCAATGACAATTTGAATAAGTACTTTAGCCGTTCGACCGCCCTCCAAATTTTGATAGACCGCTACTCAAGTTTATTGAATTTGTGAAGGCTGTGAATGACCACTATTTCAAAGGGTGAGCGACCGCACAGAGCCAAGTTTGACCGCACCAACTAGAGATCGACCACCTAGCTTCCAAATTTCTTTCTAAAGCTTTCGCTTTCGTATAATTTGGTATCAAAGGTAATCAATAAATTCTTTCAACCATGGTCTATGCGCAAGAGGGTCCTTTATTAATGGTGATGCATAGAAACCTCTCCACCCATCGCAACAATGACAATGTCTGCCAATGGGAGAATATTTTTCATAGTCAATGAGTAATGAAGGAAAATGTTTGCTCTTCAATCGTTGATGGTGGTAGTTGTACTAATGTCACTTCCATAGATCTTGTACAAAAGTTAAAGTTGGAGACTACCGAATATCCCACTCCATACCGTTTGAAATGGATCAATGACAGTGAAGACATTATGGTGACAAAGCAATCACAGGTTCCATTATCAATGGGTGATTATGAAGATGAAGTGCTTTGAGATGTAGTGCCAATGAATGCAAGCCATATATTACTTGGTCAACCTTGGCAATTTGATAAGAGAACTATGCATGATGGCTATTCCAACTTCTACTCTTTCTGGCATAATGGAAAGTTGATTAAATTGATGCCTCTCTATCCAGATCAAATAGCAAAAGATAAAGAGTTGAAGAAAGAAAGTAAAGGTAAAGAATCTTTATTTTTATCGCAAGGGGAAATAAAAAGGGCGTTACTTTATTGTGGTTCTCTTATTTTGATAATGTTCCGGGGTCAACTTGAGGAATTTGGGGATATGCCCACGGTTATTACAGAGCTTATTACAAAGTATAAAGATATATTTCCAGAGGAACTTCTACAGAGTCTACTGCCTATAAGAAGAATTTAGCATCAAATTGATCTTGTTCCAAGAGCAATATTACCGAATCGTCCAACTTATAGAATGAATCCTGAGGAGACTAAGGAATTACACAAGCAAGTTACGAATCTTCTTGGCTAAGGTTTTATTTGTGAATCTCTTAGTCCTTGTGAGGGGCCTACATTATTAGTTCCCAAGAAAGATGGTACTATGAGGATGTGTGTGGATAGATGAGCCATCAACAAAATTACTATAAAATATCAATATCCTATACCACATCTTGATGGTATGCTTGATGAATTAAGTGGAGCAACTATATTTTCCAAAATTGACCTCAAGAGTGGCTATCATCAAATACGCATGAAAGAAGGAGATGAGTGGAAAATGGCTTTCAAAACCAAGTATGGGCTTTATGAGTGGATGGTCATGCCATTCGGGTTATCTAATGCTCCAAGCACTTTCATGAGACTTATGCACTATGTCTTGAAGGATTTCTTGGGTAAGTTTATTGTGGTTTATTTCGATGACATCTTAGTATATAGTATTAATTTGTAAGCTCATTTAAATCACCTTCAACAATTATTTGAGAAGTTACGAGAAGCAAAACTTTATGGCAATCTAAAGAAGTATTCTTTTGTGCAAGAGAAAGTATATTTTCTTGATTTTCTATTAACAAAGCAAGGCATTGAGGTAGATAAATCAAAAGCCCAAGCAATAAAGGAATGGCCAATTCTGAGAAGTATTTCCAAAATAAGGAGTTTCATGGGTTAGCATCATTCTATCGGAGGTTTATAAAAACTTTCAGTACTATTATTGCTCCTAAACCGATTGCACTAGAAAAGGTAAAGGCTTTAATTGGGCCAATGCATACCAAGCAAGTTTCGATACTATTAAAGGAAGACTATGCATACTGAATTATACTCTTAGAGAGGTGGTATTGCTTATCATTATGAAGGAACCAAAGGAGAGATTAGATTACAAGATTTGAGGTCAAATCCTCTTCAACCCCCAAAGGATGATGTGCCATGGATTCCCTCCAATCAGTATCAAGCAATAGGATTTTCTAACGATGATTATAGTGTTTCTTTTGTAGGTGATTGAAGAAGAAAATATATTCAAGATAGGAAATACTCCTCTTTAACTTCTAAATATCTTATAGAGTTCTTCAAGATGAAGTATATTTGGAAGATAAATCACAAGTTTAGAAGACTTATGGCTAAATGTAGAATCTTTAATCCGACCTCTGAGTGCTATTTGGCCATTTTGATGACCTGAAATATTTTATATAAAAACATGTTCTTCATAAAGAATGTAGCTGACATCTCTAGCTTTCCAGAATGGGGTGGTTTGTTAAATTTGGACTTTCTTTGCTATGTCAAAAGATCCCTGAATAGAGAGCTATGTTTCTATTTAAGAGGCCCGATTTCACCTACCCAAATTAGAAGCCCAATTCATTATGAAGTCCAAGCTATGATTCAAAAATTCTAGATGAAAGCACACCTAATGAAGTGGATCAAGAGATTTCAACACATGTACTTAATTGGAAAATTGATGAGGGATCTACCAATGAGAAAGAAGGGCCACGAATTTAAATTCATTCAAATTAGAGTGAAGTTCAAATTCATTCAAATCTTTATTTAGTTTAAATTCAAGTTATTTTAAAGTTTTCCTTGATAGTTTAAATTCAAGTTGTTTTAAAATTCAAATAGGTAGAAAAGGGTTGGTTAGGGATAACTAAGAGCCAATCTTATTCCTACTAGAATTGCTTTCATGGTGGGCTATTTATACCCCACCATGACTCATTAGAAGTTTTTTATTTTTTGGACAATAAAAATCCCTTTTTAGCTTTGGCTATTTCTTCTCTTTCTCTTGAATTGTTGAAATCCTTGCGATTGAAAAATCAGAGTTCAAGTGTTGTGAGAATTAGTTGATATTTTGATTTCTTGCAATTCTTCTAGCCAATTTCGACTGGTGAACAAAGTCAAAGATTGCAATCAAACTCACTATTCTTGTTGTTGAGAATTCTCTTTTCATTCATCAAGGAGGAATTAATTGGAGGAATAGAAAAGTTGCCTAGTTAGCAACATTTTTCCAAGCTAACCGGTCGATCAACCTCTCCATAGTGATTGACCACTCTTCATCTTTTGTGAACGATAAATTGAATATGTACTTCAGTTCTTCGACCAATCTCCAAATTCTGATCGACTGCTACTTAATTTTATTGAATGTGTGAAGGCTGCGAACAACCATTATTTCAAAGGGTGAGCAATCACGCATTGCCGAGTTCGACCACATCGACTGGAGATCAACCACCCAACTTCCAAATTTCTTTTTAAAGCTTCTATTTTTGCCTCACTACGGGACCAACAAATGTTCACCAAATGGAGCAATTTTGATTTTTGGTTGCCAAAATTCAAGTTTTTCGAACACGTGGTATCGCAAGAGAGGATTTCTATTGATCCTGCGAAGATCGAGGCAATTATGAAGCGGCAATCTCTGAGGAACATGTCTGAGATCCACAATTTCCTTGGTCTAGTAGGCTACCATCGACGTTTGTTGAAAACTTTTTCTTGTTAGTCATTCCATTGACCAAGTTGACCAGTAAAGGGGTATAGTTTGAGTGGGATGACCATTGCCATAATGCATTCGAGGATTTGAAGGATAGACTGACAAATGCACTAGTTCTGATAGTGCATGATAGTGAGCATCCTTATGGAGTTTTTACTGATGTGTCAAAAGTTGGCCTTGAGTGTGTACTGATGAAGCAAGGGAAAGTGCTTGCTTATGTGTCACGACAGTTGAAGCCCTATGAGCAGAATTGTCCAACTCATGATTTGGAGTTTGCAGCCATAATTTTTTGCTCTAAAAATTTGGAGAAGCTAAATGTACAGCATAAATTTTTAGGTGTACTTCAATCATAAAAGTCTGAAGTATCTTTTCACTCAGCAGGATCTGAATCTGAGACAACATAGGTGGATGGAGTATTTGGAGGATTATGACTTCAGCTTAGAGCATCACCTAGGCAAGGCAAATATGGTGGCCAATGCTCTAAGATGAAATCCTAAGAGATCCTAGCTTGAGTGGTTCTCGATGAGCGGAATCTGTCTATGGCAATTGAAGACTTCAATTTTCAGTACTATGAGTCTTGAGGTACTGCTTGCGCATACAATGTAATTGTAACTTTAACGATACTTCAGTGGATTAAGCAGTTGTAGTAACAAGATAATGTGCTCAATGGTAAGGTCGAGCAGCTGCATAATGGTGAATAGTTGGATGGATGGGAAGTTAACACTGAGGGGACTGTCCTTTTCTAGGGTAGGGTGGCGGTTCAAGATAATTAGGATTTGAGGCAAACTATTCTTGTTAAGGGTCACAGGTCTAGATTCGCTATATACCCACGTAGTACAAAAATGTACCATGACTTGAAGCTTCAGTACTAGTGTGTGGGTATGAAGCACAAAGTTTCAAAGTTTGTGGTCAGGCGTCTGACATGTGAGCAGATAATTACTGAGCGTCAAAGGCCAGTGGGTTTGCTGCAACCTATGTCTATCCCTGAGCGGAAATGAGATAGGATTATCATGGATTTTTTCACTACTCTTCCTAGGACTCCTCAAAAATTTGACATAGCATGGGTCATTGTAAATCATTTAACCAAGTCCGCTCACTTTATTCTGATTTGCATGGATTTTTCTTTGTCCAAGCTGAGTCGCCTATATATTAAGAACATTATTCATCTCCATGGTGTTCCCTCCAATATTGTTTCAGATTGTGATCCTAAGTTCACATCCAAGTTTTGGAGAGCTTTGTAGAAGTCTCTAGCCATAAAGTTGAACTTTAGCATAGTGCACCATCCTCAAACTGATGGATAGTCGGAATGGAATATCCAAATTTTAGAGGACAAGTTACTGGCTTGTATCTTAGATTTTGGTGATAGCTAGATAAATCATTTTCCATTGGTCAAGTTTTTGTATAGCAACAATTATCAGACAAGCATTGGTGTCTTCCTATACGAGGCATTGTATGGGAGGCCCTGCTGTTTACCATTATGTTGGGTCGAGGCAGAGGAAATTGTTTCCTTTGGGCTAGAGCTGGTTTAGGAGGCTATTAAGAAAACTCAGCAAATCTGGGAGAGCTCAAAACTGTGCAAAGTAGGCAAAAGAGTTATGCCAATCTTAAGAGGATCGAGATTGAGTTTGATGCAGGATAGTTTTTTTTTCCTGTAAGTTTGTCGAAGGCAAGGAATTAGTCAATTTGGGGTGAAAGGGAAGTTAGCCTCGAGGTGCATTGGCTTGTTCCAGATCATTGAAAGGAATAATAACGTGGCATACAGACTTGACTTACCTCCCCAGCTTGGGTACGTTCACAATGTCTTCCACATATCCTTGCTGAGAAAATACAAACCTGACCTGACCCACGTCATATCTTGGAGTGATGTTCCTATCCTGATATGCCACCAGAACCTATGACTGACAACCAAACATGTAGATTTTCTAACTTTATTTTTTGTGTTCTTTTTGCAGGTGATCAAAAGAAGAAGTATGCCCAAATCATTCTTTTTGTCCATCCAAAATCAATGAGTGGAGTTATTCAAAGTGAAGCATAAGTGGAAGTTCAAGCACAAGTTTAGAAAATGTATGAAGGTGTCCAAAACTGCCGACAATCTGACTCATGATAAGTAATTGGCATATTCAATAGGCTTAGCAATCTCCTTTCAAAACAAATGTTTCATAACAATTGAAGCTAACTTTCCAAGATTTCTAGAATAGTCTTTTCATAAATAAGAAGATCATTTGCTATGCCAAAAGATCCCTGAATAGAGAGCTTTATTTTTACCTTGGAAGCCCGATTCTTGCTTGCTCGAAGTTGAAGGCTATGTCATTTGAAGAAGGAGCTTAAAGATACTTAGTTGGATCTTTGCAGTATAATTACATTTGAGGATTAATTTACGTTTATGTTTATATATTTTATACTAATGGAAAGGGTCTTAAACACAAAGTAAAAGTGTCACTTGGTTTGAGCATGTTCTAGCTGAGTAAGTGTCTTATAGCCGTTGGCTTCTCTTTGCTCTTTTGCAAGAACCTGCAGCCCCAATCATTTATCATCAATTGGTTTGTGTTGTGTAGATTTATTGTTCAATTTTTAGAGTTTGAGCAAGCAAGCTCCCTATTATAGCCATCTCCCTCCCTTACTTGAGAGGTGAATCCCTAGCAATGTTGTACAAATTCATGAAATATCAACTTAGAGTGCTCCTTTTCGTTGAAGGTAGCCATTGAAGTTGAAGGTTGTGATTCGCATCTCTTCAAACCAACTTGCACCCATTCGGGTATATTCTCTTCTCCCGATTGATTTTGACCTTGAAATTTTTAAGTCTTCTTTTTCATCCATTCCATAATTAGCTGTTCAAAACTCGTGTTGAAATTCGTCTGTTTACTCCATTTTTATTCATCCCGAAATCCCCTGCCAAGAATTGTCCAAAACCCCAAATCAAATTCTAAGCAACCTGCAATCTTTCAATCATAACCTCCTCTCCAGCCATATCTTTCTCTGAAAATTGGAGGCCTTCTTCCTTACTCTTGACATGACGTGTCAAAAACTCAAAAGTATACGCCTCAAATTGACTGAGTGCTTGTTCAGCCAATTTGGTAAACAGATTATGTGAAACTGCACAATTCCGTGAATTATAACCTTTGGTGTTTGGATTTGTGTCATTTGGTATCAAAGTAAGCTTCCAATCTTAGCCATACTACTATTTGACAAGAATGTGTTATTTGGATGGAGCAACATTTTCACAAAGACGACGAGCCCAACACATGGACATAGAAGCCTCGATGCAACATATAGCTCAAATACTTGACAATTTTGCAACAAAACAAGGGTGTTCGTACTCTCAACCTATGCAACCATTTGATCATGACGAAATAGTTGAAGAACATGTGAAGTTTGAAGAAAGGAGCGATGATAACTCTTTGGTAGTGGCTAATCAAGAAGTAGAGTTGGAAGAGGAGATTATATTTTTGTAAGAAGGGACTTCTTATAATGGAAACTCGGTTGGAGGAAGAAGTTTGCTCTGAAAAAGAAATCTTTGAAGATACAACTATTGGGATTGAAGATGATTCTTTAGCACCAACTAATAAAAAACAAAAGTTGGGTGCTGGTGTACGAAGATTTTTGTCATAATAGACTGCAAGTGTACAGTGTCAAGTTTTATTGTATAATGATGAATAGGGTTGTCGAATCCACAGGGATTATGTAATTTATTAATTTTATTAAGTACTACTCTAATTAATTCTAACTTTATAGAGATAATTAAAGTTTTGATTTTTTTGAAACTAAAACAAAATAAAATCACTAATGGAAAGCACGTAATTCAGAAAAAATCTAGATGATTGATTTCACGAATATTTGTCATATTATTTATCAGAATCAATATTCCATAATTGAACAATTATTTATGAATCAAAAACCATAATTTGTTAAACTCCCCTCTCTCGAGTGCTGAACTAACCTTAATTTCTAAAATCAAAATTTCAATATCTCTATAAAAATCATAATTTTAGTCATTCAATCAAGTTTTATGGTTTTCTAATTGATTTCGTAAAACCCTAACACTAAACCCTAAACCCTAAACCTTAACACTCTCTCGAGCTGTTAAACCTTTTACGTTGTAATATTCAGATCGTATTTAGAATTACCTCTCTCGAGCATCAATCCCAAAATATAAAATCATTCAATAAGTGGCCAGCAAATTGAAAGCATGAAGAACATAATATCACAAATAAATAATTAATCTAACCAACAGAATATTCAATTAGAAAAATAATATTACAAATAAGAAATCCATCTCTCCTCTAGAAAGAGAGAGTTTGTTCAACATAATCAAAATAAAAACAATAAAAAACATGCTGAACATAAGCAAATTAAAGAGAAACAAAGAGTAGAAGAGAATATTCGTCTCCAGATGTCACTGTAATGGTGTAGCTCGTGTGTCTATCTCCTTGTCCGATCCGAAAAATCCTCTCGATAACTCTAAAAAACTCATCTCTAGGCTGTCGAAGGTCCCTCCTTTCGTCTGATAACTTTGTATTTATAGAGCCTTATTAGAGTTTTCAAAATCTTTTGAAATTCATGAAATTTTGTAATTTTAGAAACTAAATCTAGTCTTGGGCCATGGCTTGGAATTCCTAAGCCATGGGGCTCCTTTTGTTGTTGGGTCGCGGCTTGAACGCTTTCAGGCAACGACTTAAGTTCGTTTTTTGCTCATGGGTCACGACTTAACAATATTGAGCTGTAACTCAAATGCTACTGTGTGACACAAATTTTCTTCCTTTTACTTCATGACTTAAACTTCCAAAATATGTTATTTCCCATTTTTATTTCACCTGTTTAATTCTTTATCTACACCATAACTCAAAATAGGTTAAAATTACCAAAAATTTGAGAATAAGCATCAAACTTAGCTTAGAATTATGATAATAACTCTAATTTTCATATAGTTATTAGCTGTGAATGCCTACCTACATGATAGTCTGCTATTCATAATGAATTCAAAGTTGCAAATAACCAATGAAGAAGAAGAAGAATGTCTATAGGAGCAAAATGTTTATAGCCAATGTTTGATCAAAGAAGAAATTTGCTCTTTGAGTGTTGCTAAAAGGAGTTGTGACATCATGGCTTCCATGGTAGTAGATGAGAAGATTGACGTGGAAACTTTCGCACTTCCTAATCTTTATATCAAAAATTTCCAAAATGGAGAATCAAGGAAAGGAGCCGAAGCTATTCCTAAGAGGTACATGACCTTAAGTTCATTAATTACTTGGCCTCTTAGAATTGGATGGATTAGAAATCTTAATACTTTTTGTACTAACTTGTTACTTTGGGTTGGAAATTTTGATATGGTGGCTAAAGATGTTTTCTTCAATTGTGATGAAAATTCATATGTGGATGACAATGTTGGCATGCATAGTGGTAGGACAAGAGGAATGCTATTGATCATAATGAATCTTGGTGTTGAACTTGTGATGGACTACGAGTCCATTATATTATTAATCAAACTTCCAAAATTATCATGGAGGTATTCAAGTTCAAGCACAAGTGGAAGTTCAAGTTCAAACATAGAATATTTGAAGGACTTTCGAACTCTGTCTACTTCCTGACCTTCGACAAGTGTTTGACTATTTTGGCATTCAAAACGACGTCATATCCAAAAGTGTACTTCACAAACATTGTAGTTGACTTCCTAAGCTTTCTAGACTGAGCTAGATCATTAAAATTAGAGTTTGTTTACTATGGCAAAAGCCCACAGAACAGAGAGTCAAATATTATGGAAAGTCCAAGTGTTCAAGCTTGGGGACCAAGGAAGTCTATACATGGGAACCATCCAAGTGGCCCATCACCAACAAGAAATAGCTACCAAAAGACCTCTATGCTTGGAGAAGAAGAAAGGAAGAGATTAACTAAATATTATTTTATAGTTTGTAATTGACTATTTAAAGCCACCTTATGTAAATATTTAAGACAGTTGAAGTTGATTAGTAAAAGCTTTTTCTTTCTTTCAAAATGGGAGTGATTCATTTTTCAACATTTGGTGAGTTATATCTAAAGTATCGTTGGAGTTGAATGAGTTCTCTTATTGGCATCTGCATCTCTACTCCTTTGAGGAAGACTATGTGAAGAGATGTCCAACCATCAAGAGGCATCTCCATCAACAAATCATCCATTCAGAAGTTGCAAGCTCCTTACTCGCTATTTCTGACCACTTGAGATCTTTCCAACATATTTCCTAATCCTTGAAAGTTCTTCCCAAAATTCTTGAAGGAGTTTCTTTCCTTATTCATTCAAGAATGGGAGTTATTGATTTCCATAGATGGAATTTCCAAAAGTGAAAGATGAATTGTCAAAGGTGGAAGGTATTATTACTTGCCCTATGACAAAGTGTAATGCCCCGATTTATAAAAATCAATTTTCTTTATTTGAAATTTTATGAAAATTTTACAATTTTCTTTTAATCTTTTCAAAACGTATTGTTAAGTGAGAAATCAGAGTAATTTAGCGGAATAAATTCAAATCATCATTTTAACAAATTTCAAATGTAGTCTGTATTATACAAACCATTTATTTAATAAAACCATAATTTAACATAACCAATTTTACTTGAGCCATAACTCATTAGGTCTTCTCCAGTTGATAACCCAAGATTTCATCTGGAATTGCATTCTCATTTTTCATTAATAATATTTACCTGCATCACGGGTAATACAATGAGCTGAGGCTCAGCAAGAAATAGAATGTATGTATATGCTATGCAATGCTTATGCAGTCATTTTTAGAGAAGAACCTATCCCCTCTACATGCTATTTTAGTTTCACTTAACAGTCCAGATGTATGAGATCTTATTAATCTTGGGAAGTTGGATACATTATACCGTCTTATGGCTTAACCGTCACTCCAATGAGGAGATACATCCATTAGGGGCATCACCACCGATCTCATACACCTATTTACATTTATTGGTTCATTTATTATCATTTTATGCATATGTCAGCAGTTTCATAAGCCCTATCATGATGCATGTACAGTTTATAATAATACAATGGAATTAAAAGCAGTACAACAGTCCATATATGAAATTAAGGTACATCCTTACGTTCTAGTAGTTTCTTCGTAATTTCGTGCATTCATTACATCAATAATTTTTGTAATTATGTTGGAATTATACTTTTCACGATTAATTCCAACGGTATTTTCAACATTTATTTTATTGTTAATTTATACAAATAATTCCAATAGTATTTTTAACAACAATTTAAAATAAGCAAAAAACATAAAATCCTATGATGCAAGGCCTCCACCAGCCATCGCATTCTATTTCTTGCCTCTTGTAGAATTTCTCTTGCTAATTGCTCATTCAATAATCTCATCCCGAATTGCTCGTAAAAACTGCTTCAGCTTTCCTTGCAAATTTCTCCCACAATTTCCCTCAATTATCTCACTTTCTCTCTCTAAACTCTCTCTCTCTTTTCTTCTCGATAGAGGTGTGATTTCCTCCTCACATTTCACTGCTTATTTATAGGCAGTGATCCATTCAGTGCAGCAAGAAACAAAGGAAGAAAAACGTGCAGCAACATTTTGAATAGGAAAAAGTTGTCAGCATCACGTTGGTCAGGTCGCGTGGATGCGATCGGACAGTCAGCATCGACTGGGACCATAGGAGAGAAACGCGACTGGAGCCAAAGGATTTCGCGTCAGATTCATCTGTTCCAAAAGGCTACCGTTTCAATATTTTATTTTATTTTCTTTATATTTTCCAATTAATCTTAAACCATTTCTTAACCAAATTCTTCACTTTACCCAGCTTTAATAATTTTTAAAATATCTAAATAATCTTCTATACGAATTTACACTCAATATTGTCCCGATTATTTTTATTTACTTTCATTGCTAGAAATTGGGGTATTAAATTCAAAGGGAAAAATCATCATAAAATTTCCAAAAGTCATAGACAATGTGATTTTAAGTCTATTAATATCTGGGATATTACACAAAGAAAGTGCATCAAGTAACCTAGGTATTCCTTAAGGATGTGAAGAAGCTTGTTAAAAAATGAATGTCGTGAAAAATAATGTTCATTTTAACAAGGTGGAAGTTCAAAGACTGGGTTGGTGCTTTGAAGAATGCGTAATTACTAAACATCCTTTGCAAAGAAGATCGTGGCAACATTACTTGTGTCCCAAGGAGTTAACCGTCCTTACTGATCTTCAAGCTCTTAATAGGAGGTATGCCAAATGGGAGAAGTTTCTTGAAGGATATTTTTATATGATCGTGTACAAAAATTTGAAATCCATGGGGGTGATCGATGCTCCCTCTGGAAGGTAAGCACCATTAACCGAATTGATAGCTAGATTACTTGGCTTTGTGTGGATCAAATATACTTATATTGGTGATATGGATTTTGTCTATTTATACATGAATTTTGGTTCTAAGGTTGAATGTGGTCATCAAATTATTGATGGATATTTATTTAGGGGAGAAAGTTTATGCTTTCCTTATTTTATCAATTGAGATTCACTTAGTAGAGAAGCTCATGGAGGAGGAGGGCATACAAACTATGTTGGGAAAAAGAAAGTCTATGAAGTTGTTAAACAACTACTTTTTTGGCCATCTTAACAAAGGAAGTTCACAAGAATGTGGAGGAACAAATTATTTGTATGAGGGCTAAGAGCTTATTACAACTCCATGAATTGTTTATGCCCTTACATATTCCAAGTCACCCATGGGTAGAGACTAGCTTGGATCTTGTTTTTGTTTTGAACCAAACATCAAGAAAGAAAAAAGTTAACTTGATGGTAGTTGAAAAATTCTTCAAGATAGCTTGTATAGTAATGGATGATTCTTATCTTATTGACAAACCAATTTAAAAAAAAAATTGTGAAGATGTAATGGCTGAAACTCCATATTCTATTAGAAGGCCATTGAGTATGAATTTCAGCCCTTTTGAATGTTCAAGATTTTTCTACTTAACGTGAGCAAGAAAAAGAAGAAGTAGAAGGCTCCTTAGATTTGTTGTCAAATCCTCTTTAACCCTGGGAGGATGTTGTGCCACTGGAACCTACGACTGACAACCAAGCATGGAGATTTTCTAACTTTAATTCTAGTGTTCTTTTTGTAGGTGATCAAAGGGAGGAGTGTGCTCAAATCATACATCCAACATCGATGAGTACCATGGAGTTATTCAAAGTGAAGCATAAGTGGAAGTTCAAGCACAAGTTTAGAAGATGTATGAAGCAGTCCAAAACTGCCGACATCTTACCTCTGATGAGTAATTAGCATATTCAACAGGCTTAACAATCTCCTTTCAAAATGAATACGTCCTAACAATTGTAACTAACTTCCCAAGATTTCTAGAATGGATTCTTTTGTTAAATTTAAAGATAATTTGCTATGCCAAAAGAGCCCTGAATAGAGAGCTTCATTTTTTCCTTGGAAGCTAGATTCTTGCTCGCTTAGAGTTGAAGGCTATGTCACTTGAAGAAGGAGCTTCAAGATACTTAATTGGATCTTTGTAGTCTAATTACATTTGAGGATTAATTTAAATTTATGTTTATTTATTTTATGCTAATTGGAATGGTCTTAAAATCAAAGTAAAAGTGTCACTTGACTTAAGTATGTTCTAGCCGAGTAAATGTGTTGTGAGAACATTTTTGGTAATTTTCTTTTAGGACAATAGCCCTAATTTTTTAGGACCATTTAAGCTCTCCTTAGGGTTGTTTACAATCAATTTCGAATGAAATAAAACTCCATAGCCATTAGCTTCTCCTTGCTCTTTGCAAGAACCTACAGCCCCGATCAGTTGTCATCAATTGGTTTGTGTTGTGTAGATTTCTTGTTCATTTGTGAGAGTTTTAACAAGTAAGTTCCCTATTCTAGCCTTTGTTAGCCTATAAATATTAGGCTTATTTGTTTTGATGATATTTTATATTGATAATTTATAAGTTGTTTATGAGTTTTTTATAAATATATTACATTTATATTTGATTAAGATCTTCATTGGAAATACCCTCTAACAAGGGTATTTAGACTCGCTAATATATATATTTAAGTTCATATAGTTAAAGAATAGATCAATTGAACTCAAAAGCTTGAAAATGTGCAAAACACAGAGTAAAGGTTGATCTGTGTATAGGGTGGTTACTAGTTTGCTACAGAGGTAGAACAACAGAAAAGCGGTTGACCAGAGAAGGAGAGATCGATTGGAAATATTACAAATTGCCTGACATATGCTAAAGTGTAGAACAGTGGTTGATCAAGATGAATGGCGATCGACAAAAAATTGGGTAGAGTCGAAATGGATTTCCTGAGTTGCACTAGAGCGGTCGACCGAAGCAGATATAGGTTGACTGGTGTAGATGACCAAAGCAAAGGGTGGTCGACCAGATGCATGACGGTAACATGCAACGGTCACAAAGTGGTGGACCGGAATGTTGCA
Source organism: Begonia loranthoides (assembly GCA_022433065.1). Taxonomy (NCBI): domain Eukaryota; kingdom Viridiplantae; phylum Streptophyta; class Magnoliopsida; order Cucurbitales; family Begoniaceae; genus Begonia; species Begonia loranthoides. The sequence continues at coordinate 13,867,116 of CM039479.1, read as the reverse complement.
ATGGTTGACCGCTAGACAGTTTTCTATGAAAGAAGCACTTTGAATTGAAGATAAAAAGAGAAGAGGGAATCATACTGAAACTCTGCCAATTTTATTATTCGATTTCTCTCAACAAATTAAGTGTTTAGCCTAGTTCTTTCATTCCCAAACTTGAGAGTTACATTTGGAGAGCTTAGACTTTAGATCTTTTATTGTAGTATTTTCAATTCTTGTACTTGAGTGAGATAAAATGGTGATGCCCCTTAATAGTTAAGAGCAAAGGGTGACGCCTCATGAATAGTCATTGTAAAGGCTTGATGGACGCTAGTGAGTTTCAATCAACAATATCTGGGTAGGTTATTGGGTTAAGGAATCTTCAAGGGGGAACCTTGAAGCATGAACATAGGCAGGTTTGCCAAACCATGTTAACAAACGTGTTTGTTTTTTTCTATTTCTGAAGTCTTTACTTTATTGCTAATGTCTTTTATGTTTGTTTTAATTCCATATCATTGATTTCACACTTAGGAAAAAAAAAAAATATAATCGCTGAAGATATGGTGGAGCTATTTGTCTAGTGTTAAGTTTGAGGTATTTGCTGATCACAAGAGTTTGAAATATTTGTTTACACAACGTGATTTGTACCTCATACAACGTTGTTGGATGGAGTACATGGAAGATTATGACTTTTCCTTGAAATATCATCCAAGAAAGCCCAATGCGGTGGTCGATGCCTTGAGTTGTCACCCTCTATGTTCACTTTCATGCTTTGTGCTAGATCAATGGAAGGAATATTTGACTATAGGAAACTATGAGCTGCACTATTAGGAAAATAACCAATCAGTTTGAGTTATTAATTTGATTGCAACTCCTACAATTTTGCAACGTGTTTAAGGGTATGTAGAAATCCGATGACAAGTTGAAACAAAGATTTTACCAAATTCAAGTTGGTGAACAGTTTGAGGGTTGAAAAATTAGTCATGATGACTCTCTATATTTCAGGGACTTTGTTGTAGTGTCTAACAATTCGGATTGAAGGCAAGAAGGTTTATTAAAAAGCCATAAATTCATATTTGCTATTCATTCTAGAAGCAAAAAAATGTACCATGACGTTAAACGTCAATTTTGGTGGGTCGGAATGAAGCCTGATATAACAGATTATGTGTCCAATATTTAACTTGTTAGTAAGTCAAGGTTGAACATCAGAACCAGCTGGATTGTTTTGACCTTTACCTATTCTAGAGTGGAAATTAGATAGGATCACCATGAATTTTGTCATTGGGTTGCCAAGAACCACATAGAGCTTCAATGCTATATGGGTGATAGTTGATCGATTGATGAAATCTGCTCATTTTATTCCTATAAAAATGGATTTCTCTTTGACAAAGTTGATCAAGGTGTATATCAAGAATATCGTTTGTCTTCACGGTGTTCCTTCGAGCATAGTATCAGATAGAGATCTGAGGTTTATCTCTAAATTTTGGAAAGCCCTTTAGAGATATTTGGGGACCAAACTTCATTTGAGTACAACTCATCACCCACAAATGGATGGTCACAAAGAGCGTATAATTCAAACTTTGGAAGACATGTCAAGATGTTATGTTCTGGATTTCAGTGATAGCTAGATAAATCATTTGTCCTTAATGGAGTTTGTCTACAATAACAACTATCAGACCAGTATTAGGATTTTGCCTTATGAAGCTCTTTATGGAAGACCATACAGATCTCCACTATGTTGGGCTGAGGCTGAGGAATGCGTTACTCTTGAGCTTGGTTTGATCTAGGAATCCACTGAAAAAGTACATTCTATTAAAGAATGATTGAGAATAGTTCAGAGTCATCAAAAGAGTTATGCAGACCTTCTAAGGAGAGAAGTTGAATTTGAGGCCAATAATTTTTTGTTCCTAAAGGTTTGGCTGAGTCGAGATGTTAGTCACTTTGGTGTGAAAGGCAAGCTAGCTCCTAGATATGTTGGCCCTTTTTAAATTCTTGAACGTGTTGGTGTAGTGGTTTATTGATTAGAGTTACAACCACAGTTGAATTATGTCCACAACATCTTCCATGTTTCCATGTTAAGGAGATATGTCTCTGATCCAATGCATATTATCTCTTGATTAGATGTGCCCATTTAGAAAGATATATCTTATGAAGAAGAGCTTGAAAAGATACTGGGCCGTGAAATCAGAGTTCTACGACATTGTGAAATTTCTTTGGTTTGAGTTCAATAGAAAAATCATAGTGAAATGGAAGTTACATGGTAGATTGAATCGAAAATGGGAGATTGTTCTAAATTTTAAGAATGAAATTTCCTACATGAGGGAGTTTGTAGCAACTTCAATTATGGATAGTAGCAACTTAAAGGCAGTAGGGCAAAGACACCTTCTGCATTGAAAATGAGGACATTTTCCCCTCATTTTTGGGTAGTATGTTTGCTGCCTTCCTTTATCCTTTTCCCCTCTTCCTACAGACTCCATTTTTCCTACAATAAGCATCAACTTCACCTCTAACTCTGTAAAAATTTTGAGGGAGAAAAACTCTCTGTAAAATTTTGAGTTTTCGACAGTAAAGGAGGGTTTTTGAACAAGTTAGTTCTAGTTGCATGTGAAAGTTTTGGACTTCTCAGTGAGGTAATTTTTAATTTATAATTGCATTCGCAGAAGTTTTTGGGATTTTCATTTGGTTTTGAGATTGAGATTTCAATTTGATATTGGAGGTGATTTGGTTGGTTAAATCTATTGATTTTGGAATTATATCATGTCATAATCGTAAACCAATGTTTTATAGATTGTTTGGAGTTATTTTGTGTTGAAAATCATGTACGTTTGGCAAAGTTTTGGTGGCCGGCGTCGAAGAAGATGAGTTGGGCCTTGGATAAGAAGAGGCCAAGCCACAGCTCGGCCATTCGCAAGTCACGGCTTGGCCAATTTGGGGCCACGACCCAGGGCTCTCTCTTTGGTTCTATTTTTAATGCTAAGCAAATTTGAGGCTGCGACTTAGGCCTAGTTTTGGCCATGGTCTGGTTTATTTAAACCACATTTTAGACCCTGTTTTAAAGTCATTTTGGACATTTAACCCACTTGTCTTTGGGTTGACTTGAGGCCATTTTTGGAACCAATTTATGTAGTATCCTAAATTTTTCATAATACTAAGCATAAGATCTAAGTGATGAGTATTGAAATTTGTGGGATGATTGTAGTTTAGCGAAGTAATTTATTGTTGTGGTGGATAGAAATGTGATTTTTGTAAGTTAGGAGGGATATCAAGTGGGAGGGGTCAATCATGGCTTTTGTTGATCGACCACTGAGTGTAAAGATGGTTTGGGCGGTCGATCAAGTGGAATGCGGTCGATCATAATTATTGCAAAATATTGTAGAGTACTGCCATATTTGGAGTGGTCAATCAACTGAAGAGAGTTGATCGACTGACTCCAAAGAGAAAATAAGACAGTGGGTAGTGATTTTCAAAGTGGTGGATTACCTGAAGGGCGTTGATCGACTGACTCCAAAGAGAAAATCATATAGAGAGCTATGATTTTTGAAGTGGTCGATTGTCTACTAAGAAGGTGATTGACCGGTATTCTGAAGAAATCAGAACTTACGGCTGATCGTCAAGAGATGGCGGTCAATCATGGTCATGATATTTGTGAAGTTGATGATTTGCGGTCGATCACAAGAAGAAGGTGATCGATCGAAATACCAAGGATCGGTTGAAAATTTGCAAAGCATCATCTGGAAATTGAAGGGATGCTATGGTAAATGAATGGTTGTGACCCTCGACCATCCTTGTAGTGTTATACACTTATATATATGAGAGTTGGGCAGAAGAAAACGTAGAGAGATATGGAGAAACCTTCTGGTGTTTTTGGGAGATAGCTTTTGCAATTTTGGTTTTATGGAGTGTGTCATTTTTTGAAAACACTGCTAGACAATTGGTGCAAGATGAATCTGCAACATGAGAAAGATTTGCAAAAGGAGGTAAGTAGATTTGCATGTGTTTTGGCTGAAAAGGTCTACATCACAAGAATTAGGGGATTCTTGGGAGATACTTGCTTTGATGTTTTTATTGTTGTTGATTTAAGAGATTGTATAGGGTTATATTGTTATGCATAATAATACATTTTTTGGGACTCCATTGAATGAAATTATTGAAACTTTGAAGAGTGAATTAGGTGATGAAATCTGTTGGGTTGTTTCCTGCTGAATCTGTTGGGTTATATTGTTCCTGTTGGATAACTTTGGAACTTTAAATATTCTCTACTTAAATGGAAACCTGAGAAAAAGAATAGGAGGTTCTAGTCATAACATTTAATTCATCTATGGTTTGAGGAGTATAATTGTAGAAATTAGTTACTGATTAAATTGAAGTGCTGGAATTGTTTCCTTGTAATTTCTCTACAATTAGAATGAATTGCCTATAATGTGCTTTCTATTAGTAGCATTCATGTGTCACTTCCTATTCCTATTGATGATATTCATAGTATTATAGACGACAAAACTGTTAGCTTATAAGACTTCTTGGATGTTTGATAGACTACTACCCTTATTTGTTACTGCTAGGAGTATTGTTCTCTGTTTTTCCTTGATGTTTGGTGATGGTAGATGATAATAATAGGTTGTGATTGTGTTATGGCTTCGAGAATGTATTGTTTACTATTTGTTTAAATGTTTTGATAACATGTTAGATTACTAAGTTGTGTGCATTCATACTCATGCATCATAGTTTTATAAACGATACGAAAATGCTTTTCATGCATGAATTTTGAGAATTGTTAAATGGATGCTTCGGCATACTAAGTGGATGGTGTTATAGGTTAGTGGTATGGGATGCTAGCCTAAGAACCAATCATTGAGGCTGATCACCTGAAGCTGACAACATTTATTAGGGCTGTGTAATTGTACCATTAAAATTAAAATGGAAACAACTGGAATATACGTAAATAGGTGTTGGGAGATTTGGGGAGATTAGTGGCGGTGATGCTTGGGAGAACTGTGAGATGATGTATATCTTTCCACCTGGGGAATAAGTGAGCTATTTTACCTAGGCTAGACTCTGAGGATGTATCTTTTCTCTTCCGCAAGAAATCTCCATATTTCTGAACTACTAGAACTAAGATTATGAAAAACGGAAACTGCATACACATGTTTTTATAAAAGTTGCATTGCATGAGCATTCATATTTATTATTTCTTACTAAGCGTTAGGCCCATAGTTTAAGTTTTGTGATGTAGGTATGTATGATAACGAGAAATGGAGCAGTTGGTGAGATATTTGCGCGTTGCGGACCTTGTGGCTGGCTAGGCTAATGGAAGAAGGAAAAATGTAAAAGGGTTTAAGTTTTGTAATAAGGTTTTCAAAGAAAAGGATTTTAATTATGGTATTTGTTTTATTACATTTTCCACCATGGTTTATATCATTTGGTTTAAAGTTACAAAGTCTTTCGTTGTTTGATATAAAATTTTAAATATCCTGCGCTTTATGAAAGAAAATTGTCTTCCAAATTAAAAGTTAGAAAAAGTTAGAAAAATGAGATGTTACAGTTTAGGCCTCAGACTCAATTGTTCTCGAGTCATTTTCTTGAACCTAAAGTTAAGAATTTAAATAGGATAATTTGATCTTAATTTCGTAATAAGATTATCTTTATATTATGGGATTTGGAATTTAGGCTTGGCTGATTATTTGACGCTTCCATTTAGGATTGAGCCTTGATTGTTAGTTGACCACTTTGTGGTAAAGATTTTAATTTATGTCCAGCATTGCATCATTTTTCAAATAATTATTTTGAGACCTGATCTCATATAAAATGGCGAGTCCATTATGTATGACGCCTCGTGTCAAAATCCTTTCTTAACTTTTTCCTTTTTAATTATCATGTAAAAATTTTTCTTTCTATTCGTTGAAAACAAGCGAGAGTAAAACTTAAGACGAGCGTGGAAATCTAAAGTGCATAATTAAATCAGAGTAAAAGTGGAAACATGAGATGCGTAAATTAAATTTAGAGTTAAGAGTGGAAACATAACTAAATTCAAAATATGGTTTGAAGATTAGGGTAAGAGTTAATAGTTTGCGAAACAGTGTCATTTTTCAAACCATTTCAAAATAGCGTTTTCTTTTCTTCTTCTTACGAGCCATAACCTCTCATGTTGGTTCACTCGGATAACCTGTAGGCTCAACGGGAAATGCATCCTCCTCTACTCCTGGAATCACTACTTCTTGACCATTTCCTATACGACAAGCAAACAGTGAGCCTAAAGGCCTAGTAAGGAAATGGGTATGCAACATGATGTATGCCTCTAACTCATTATTTTTGGAATGGGTTCTGTCCCAAACCGTTCTTTTCTTTACGTTTTATTCTTTCATTCATTTCTCATATGTCGAGTTGGGAGATTGGAGGAATCTGTGTCACGGGGAATAGTCTCTTGTTAGCTTCTAACCACCTAGGGTAGCCAGACTCCCGTAACTCGACAAAGGAAGGGCATAATTTGTCTAGTCTACCTGATTAGATTCGAACTACCCCTTCATCCCCCAACTCCCCATTTTCCTTTCTTTCCATTCATTTTTGTTTATCCGTTTTCCTCATGTAAATGCATATGAGTACCACCCCAGAGGTGGTACTTCTTACTTATTTCTATTATTATGATGCATGTCTATACAATACTAGAATCATGGCTACAAGTCAATCTAACAGGAAGTGACAATAAATAAAACAGTGAAATAACATGCTTCAAATTTACAAATCATAACAGCAATGAAAACGAAAAATTTAACATGCTAGTATGCTAAGGGTAAATGGTAAATTGCAACAAGATACTCAAAAGAATTAGGCATGCTTGACAACCGTACGATGACATGAAATAAACATGGATATAACGATTAAATGGAAACATGCTTAGTAAATCGATAGGGATTAATGTCATGAATTAAACATCACCAAGTGGACCAAAGATAGTGTATATCCGAGCATGTAAAAACATTGTTCGATGACATTATTTTCAGCTAGAGTTAACAACCTATTTTATAGTTCCAGAAAATTAAACATGTTATATTAGAGGTTAATTACGCATGGTCATATCAAAGGAAATAGTGGCTTCTATCTAGTACAAAGATTAATAGCGGTATCATCTATCAGGTCTACCATAGCAGCAAGCAAGATAATGTACAGCACAACCAACAAAACAGAATCACTATCAATGAAGTAACTCACAGGTCATTCATACGTAACATGACATAGAATAATCTTCAGTTCATCATTTTGTATCATAGAACTAAACGTCAAAGACCATAATCCTAGCAGGAAGCATTATTAATTTCTCTACCAAACAAAACATCGATTCACAGTAAAGGAAACATAGAATATTAACAAGAAAACAAATAGACACTACTTGTGGGTAGGGCCTCCACTGGCCAATGACTCTACCCAATCCTTACCTCAATTTGCTATACATTGAAGAAATCACTAGAAGAAAAGGAAGCAGCAAGTCCAACCCAATCTTCGTGTCCTTCAACTCATGTATCTCACAACCAACACACATGTAACACCTCACGAAGCTCACACTTCTCTAAACTCAGAACTCACAGAACACTCACACACTCCAGAGGATTTCTCTCACAAACAGAGAAGATGAAACTGCCGAGAAGGACCCAACAAATCCCTTAATACGTGAAGCCTTACCTGGGGATGATGATCGCTCGCCAAATCGGGATGGGGAGGTTGTCCAAGCCTGGGAGGGGGTGCTTCGTTGTCGACTGAGTGGGTTTTAAATACCTAAATGATAAAACAATCTAATATTTAAAACATATTTTCTCGCAAATCTGTGTGTTTTCGGACGAAGGAAGGCATCCGTACCATCGTCTACACTCGTCCAAATTCCTCATTTCCCACTCAGAGTTGCATTTTCTAATGAAGAAAGGTGTCCGCACCTTTGTCCGCATGTGTCTGAAAAGTCCAATAATTTGGATAGATTCGAACTCGCTTCGTCTGTAGGTCGACTTAATTCGTCCAAAAACTTGCGTTACAGATGAAGGACGAATCCAGATGTGAAACATCATCCTGCCTCGTCCCAAAATGCTGGTGGACGACTTGAGATACATTTCAGACGCAACCCTAAGTCCCCTTGTCGTCCCAATTCATCTGAAAACTTGCGTTACAAAATAGACGACTAATTCGAACGCGAAATGTTGTTCTGCCTTGTCCCAAAATGCTGGGGGACGACTTGAGATACATTTTGGACACAACCCTATGTTCGCGTGTTGTCCGCATGCGTTTGAAAACTACAAATACACATTTTTCCCACAAAACTTTATACTTTTTTTCCATAATCACATGACATAACCTCAACACATACCGTCGCGTAACATAATATAGTAATCACTTCAAAATTCATTACATCGGGGTATTACATTCTATTCCCCTTACAAAAATTTTGTCCTCAAAATTTTGCTAAATAAATAGCTTTGGATACTTGGCTCTCATATCATCCTCCTTCTCCCATGTGGCCTCTGCAGTTGTATGGTTTCGCCATAAAACTTTGACTAGTAGAATCCGCTTACGTCGTAGTTACTTTACTCTGAAGTCTAGGATTTGAATAGGCCTTTCTCTGTAGCTTAAGTTAGTTTGAACATTGATATCCTCGGAAGGGTCCAATAAAGTTGCATTTCCCAGACATTTCTTGAGCATTGATACATGAAATACGTTGTGCACACCTGCCATAGAATCTGGTAGTTGCAGTTGGTATGCCACAGATCCAATCCTTTTTCGTTATTACAAAGGGGCCAACATACCTCGGGTTGAGCATTCCCCTTTTTTCGAAGCATACAACACCATTGAACGGAGATATCTTCTAGAATACACGGTCTTTTCATTAAATTCTAGACTTCGCCGATGATTATGAGCATAACTCTTTTGATGGATTTGGGCGGCTAGCATCCATTGCTTGATAATGGCAATAGACTCAGCAGTTTTGTGTACCATTTCAGAGCCGTAGGATGTAACTTCACCTTTCTTGTCCCAGTACAAGGAAGATCTACACTTTCTCCATATAGCACCTCATATGCTGTCATGCTTATTGTGGCCTGAAAGCTGTTATTATAGGCAAATTTGACCAATGGTAGCATCTACCCCCATCTGACTTAGAATTCAAGTACACACGCATGAAGCATTTCTTCGAGCGTTTGGATCATTCTTTCACTTTGGCCATCCGTTTGGGGGTGAAATGTTGTGCTGAATTTCAGTTCCAAGCCCATGGCCCTGTTTAGACTCTTCCAAAATACTGAAGTAAATCGTGGGTCTCGATCAGATATGATAGAAACCAGAACACCATGTAGTCATACAATCTTTCTAACATATAAGTCAGCATAATGGTTCATCTTGTACGTCATAGCTATAAGCAAGAAATGCGAAACTTTCGTTAGTCTGTCCATGATTACCTAGATAGCATCATGACCTCGAGCAGTCCCAGGCAAACCTGTAACAAAGTCCATGGTGATTTGCTCCCATTTCCACTCTGGAATCGGCAATGGTTGCAGTAACCCACTTGGTCGTTGATGTTTGGCCTTCACCCGTGGACATACCTGGCATAGAGCCACATACTCGGCAATGTCGTATTTCATATTTGGCTAGTAATAATGTGTTTTGAGATCCCTGAACATCTTGGTACATCTAGGATGAATTGAGAAACTAGAAGAGTGAGCTTCTCTCAAGATCTTTGTTCGCAAGGTCATATTGCTCGGCACATACCATCAGTTTTTATACTTTACTATGCCATCCACAGACATAGAGTAGTCTCGATAATCTGGTAAGGTTGGGTTCAATCTAAAATCCTCGCATATACTATTGCCTTGCTAAGCCTCTTTAATCTGCTCAAGTATAGACGTCATTAAGGTCAATTTTGATAGTACCACATCCAACTGCATCAAAACCATTTGCACATCAAGCTCCTGTAAGTCTTTATGAAGTTCTGCAAACATTTCTTAACATAACATGCTCATCATGGCAACTTTGTGACTGAGAGTATCCGCTACAACATTAGCCTTCTTGAGATGGTACTTAATTTCGCAGTCGTAGTCCTTAACGAACTCAAGCCATCGCCATTGCCTCATGTTGAGCTCCTTCTGTGTGAAAATGTATTTAAGACTCTTGTGATATAAGTAAATTTTGCAATGTTGCCCATACAAGTAGTGCCTCCAGATTTTGAGAGGGAAGACAACTGTAGTGAGCTCAAGGTCATGCGTGGAATAATTTACTTCATGGGGTTTAAGCTGTCACGAAGCATATGCAATAACCTTTCCATGCTACTTAAGTACTCCGCCAAGTCCTCTTTTGGATGCATCGCAATAGATACAAAAGTCTCCTTCCTCCATAGGCAAGGTCAATATGGGGGTAGACATCAGCCGATGTTTCAACTCCTAGAAACTTTTCTCGCAATCGTTGGATCACCAAAATCGTGCGTTTTTCTTCGTCAGGCTGGTGAGTGGTAGAGCAATTTTTGAGAATCCCTCGATGAAACGCCTATAGTATCCAGCCAATCCAAGGAAGCTCCTTACGTCTCCAACATTCTTCGATTGCACCCAATCCACAACCATCTGTACCTTTGCAGGATCCACGGAGATACCATCATTGGAAATCACATAGCCAAGGAAGCTAACTTTGGTTCCAAAAATCGTAATTAGAAAATTTGGCGTACAATTGTTGCTAGTTAAGAATCGATAGAGTAATCCGAAGATGTTTACAATGCTCTTTCTCTGTTTGGGAATAGACTAAAATATTGTCAATGAAGATAATAATAAATTTATCCAAATACCCCTAAAAATCCGGTTCATCAAATCCATGAAAGCCGTAGGGGAGTCAGTCCGAACGACATTACCAGGAACTCATAATGTCTGTACCTAGTGCAGAACGCATTTTTTGGTACATTGTCTAGTTTAACCTTCAATTGATAAAAACGTGAGCGGAGGTCAATCTTTGAAAACACTTAGGCACCACATAACTGATCAAATAGATCGTCTATCCTTGGTAGAGGGTACTTGTTCTTGATTGTTACTTTGTTCAATTCTTGGTAATCAATACACATTCTCAACATCCCGTCTATCTTCTTGACAAACAATAAAGGTGCGCCCCAATTGGAAAAACTCAGATGGATAAACCTTCATTTCTTCCAATTGAACCTTTAATTCACGTAGTTCAGCTGATGATACAGGTTTTTAGAAATAGGTTCAGTGCCAGGCTATAAGTAGATTACGAATTCGATCTTGCGGTCATGGGGTAAACTGGGAAGATCATCGAGAAAGACATCAGGAAAGTCATAGACTATCGCAACATCTTCTAACTTAGCCTCAGGGTTCGCGGTAGTATCGATTACATTTAGTAGGAACCCGTCACATCTGTTTCTCAACAATTTATCTACCTTGAGCGTAGAAATGATAGGTAGATTTCCCTTCTCCTTGGTTCCCTGGAAGGTATGTAATTCGCCACCTAGAGGGCAAAAGTAGACATCGTTCTTCTTGCAATTGATGGTCGCATGGTGTGAAGATAACCAATCCATTCCGATGATGATATTGTACCCCTTTAGGTTCATAATGATCAGGTCGACACGAACTAAATGGCTATTTATCTCCACTGCATAGGCCTTAAGAATTCCGTTGGCAATTAAGTGGTCACCAGAAGGCAACAACCCACGATGCGTACAATTCACACAATTAGAGAAGCAATTCACTCTTCCATAGAACTCCATTGAAATAAAAGAGTGCGTAGTACCCGAATCAAATAAGATGTACGCAACACACTTATTAATATAAACCGTACTTGTTAGGATTAGGTAACTTATTTATTCTAAGGTAAGATCTCCTAATTCAACTAGAGAGCAATTAACACCACATATAGACAATTATTGCATAAAGTGATGTGTACATTCCACCACTGCCGGCTGCTCCTAGTCTTGGTCCAGTTCATACATGGCAAAAACCCATGGAGTGATGTGCCCCAAGTACCGTTCACCCGAGCCCGGGCCAAGAGGCTCGTCACTTTTCTAACTTGTTCTTATTTTGTAGGGAACAATTATTCATTGGGATTCATGGAGGCACCAACGCATGAAGACAAAGAAGTTCAACGCCATGTTCTCACGTGGAGCCATGTAAAACCCTAATAGGCTAGATTCGCTTTGTCCCAGTTTGGAGGAGTTCTCAAGGACCAAAGCTCATAAGGTTAATTGAGAGCATTCTCTTCAAGTTCCATGTTATGTTTATCATTTTTGGATGTTTTGTTGCTGGATAATGCTTTGGGAATTGTTTTGTGAGTTTGTAAATCATTTTATGTTTGTAGGATTTGGGGGTGCTTGGTTTGCATGTAACCGAGCCCTTATGTCCTATTTTGTCTATCCAAGGGTATTTTTGTCTTTTCTTTTTGTATTGTCATTAGAGGGTATTTAATCCCCTCTAATGCATTTTGGAGAGTTAATTGGAAAAACTCTGAAGAAGATTTCTTGGCTTGTTCTTGAAGAACCGCGGAGCTCACCCTCTCAAATTTCCTTCATCTATCAAATCGATCTACTTGTTCTTGCTAGGTCTCAAGTAGCTTGATCTTTGCTGCCTCTTCTAGCCCCTCTTCCTTGTGTTGTGGTGCTTGTGGTGTGGAGGTAGAAGACTTAGGAAAAACCCATGTTGGAGAGCCATCTCTTGTAGTGGTCGAAAAATCGCCCCTTGTCATTGGAAGGTTAGCGAACCAAACCGGCTCTTGTTTCTATTCGTGGTGTTTTTTTTTTACAAAAAAGGTATTTTGATTTCTTCATCCTCTGAAAATCTCTCTCAGTTGCTGTTGATTTGGTATAGTTTTTTGAGTGCAATAGATTTCGTTCATTGAAGCTACAAGTGGGAAGGAGTTTACAACGCAGATCTGTTATTTGCGGCTGTAGTTTTGTGATTCTGGTTATAGCACACACAACTCCATTTGTGTGTGTCCTTTTATGCTGAAAATTGAGAGTGTTATTATTCTAATTATTGACTGATAGCCCTGTAAGTTTGAGAACAAAAGAGTGTATGCAGAGGAAGACATTATCATTCTAATTTCGTTGCTCGAATCCCAGATTTCAAAACCCTAATCTGAGTTTGACTTTCTTTGGATCATATCTCGTTGACCTTAATGAATTTTATGCTGATTTTTGGAATGGAGCTATTTCTTGATTATTTATTGAAGCCCTGAAATTTTTGTGATCGTTGGTTTTCAAATTGCAGGATATAACATTTTCAAATCAGGTTCCCGAATTCTATTATGTATTTCTGTTTTTGGGGCAACTTCTTGTCAACAGCATAACTCATTTATTCTAGTGAATTTACCCCTGTTCTAAATCTAGAGCTCGCGTTGTTCATCTAGCCGATTACAGATTTGAAATATTGTGTAACTTGAGTCTTGGACTCTATCATCTGGTATCACAGCCTTAATTGGTTTTTGTGTACAGCTCTGTGATTCTATTTGGTGCAAAGAATGAAAACTTGAAGCGGTGTTAATTATCACCATAGAAAAGGGGCAATGCTTAGCTCAACCTCACAACCTGCTGAGTTAGATCAAAAAAGGGCGAAAAAAATTTTTAACAACAAATTGATGAAATGAAGGACATGCTTTTAAAATTACAACAAAGTCAAGAGAAGCATTCTAGTGGGCATGTGAGGGACCCTAGGACTCCTAGACCAAGAAAAAAATTCAGCACATCCATCAAGTCTAGGGGCCGAAATAAAAACTTGTATGATTAGGGAGAGAGAGAGAGCGATATGGAAGAGCTTCCAAATTCGAAAAGAAAATCTCATGACAAGAATGATATGAAGCTTGTGAATTTATCCAACCCTCCATTTAGAGGATTCAACAACGATATTGAGTGTGTGGATTGGTTGGAAAAAGTCGAGAGCATATTTGATTGTCACGAATTTTTGGATAAAGGTAAAGTGGACTAGCCTCAGAATTTGTGGGATATGCAAAATCGTTGTGGGATATGCAAAATCATTGAAGCATTTCTTAAATTCTTAAAACACAAGAAGAGGAAGACAACATTGTTGACCGGTACACCAAAATCGAGGTCCTCCCTCTTGTCCAAGTTGAATGCTAAACTTTTTAGATTTTTTTGGATTAAAAGGCTGCATGTTGATGATAAAGATTCTGGTCTTTGGAGTGATTTAAACATTAAGGAGCTCAAGGATGGCCTATGGAAGACATTTTCTTGAAAGATGGCAATCCTCATACACTAATGAGCGAATTCCTAAAACGCACGGTGATTATAAATCAAGGCAGGAACCTAACTCAATTCTTTGGAGAAAAGAAGCTATGTGAGACTTTATTTGAAATTTTCTTTGGACAACACAAGCATGTAAAGAGTACATGGGAACAAAGCCTTAATGACCGACAAGAAAGAATAGACTATCTTTATATGGTCATTGAAGACTTCATTATTGTTCTTTTATATGGACATGCTAATATGAATGAGTGACTCATAGTGTCAACAAATGCTTCTTATTTGATTTGGGTGGAGAAGCTTTCATAAGAAGGACAAGAGCAGTATACCCCATGGATTTGAGGTAAAATCCTCAATCACCCGGGGAGGATGATGTGCCCCAAGTACCGTTCACCCGAGCCCGGGCCAAGAGGCTCGTCACTTTTCTAACGTGTTCTTATTTTGTAGGGAAAAATTATTCATTGGGATTCATGGAGGCACCAACGCATGAAGACAAAGAAGTTCAACGCCATGTTCTCACGTGGAGCCATACAAAACCCTAATCGGCTAGATCTGCTTTGTCCCAGTTTGGAGGAGTTCTAAAGGACCGAAGCTTATAAGGTTATTAGAGAGCATTCACTTCAAGTTCCATGTTATGTTTATCATTTTTGAGTGTTTTGTTGCTGGATAATGGTTTGGGAATTGTTTTGTGAGTTTGTAAATCATTTTATGTTTGTAGGATTGGAGGTGCTCGGTTTGCATGTAAACTGAGCCCTCATGCCCTATTTTGTCTTTCCAAGGTTGTTTTTTTCTTTTCTTTTTTTATTGTCATTAGAGGGTATTTAGTCCCCTCTAATGCATTTTGGAGAGTTAATTGGAAAAACCCTAAAGAAGATTTCTTGGTTTGTTCTTGAAGAATTGCGGAGCTCACCCTCTCGGATTTCCTTCATCTATCAAATCGGTTTACTTGTTCTTGCTAGGTCTCAAGTAGCTCGATCTTTGCTGCCTCTTCCAGCCCCTCTTCCTTATGTTGTGGTGCTTGTGGTGTGGAGGTAGAAGACTTAGCAAAAACCCGTGTTGGAGAGCCATCTCTTGTAGTGGACGAAAAATCGCCCCTTGTCATTGGAAGGTTATCGAACCAAACTGGCTCTTGTTTCTGTTCGTAGTGTTTTTTTTACAAAAAAGGTATTCTGGTTTCTTAATCCTCTGGAAATCTCCTTCAGTTGCTATTGATTTGGTATAGTTTTTGAGTGGAATAGATTTCATTCATTGAAGCTACAAGTGGGAAGGAGTTTACACCGCAGATCTGTTATTTGTGGCTGAAGTTTTACGATTATGGTTATAGCATGCACAACTCCATTTGTGTGTGCCCTTTTTTGCTGAAAATTAAGAGTGTTATTATTCTAATTGTTGACTGATAGCCCTGTCATTTTGAGAACAAAAGAGTGTATGTATAGGAAGTTATTATCGTTCTAATTTCGTTGCTTGGATCTCGGATTTCAAAACCCTAATCCAAGTTTGACTTTCTTTGGATCATATCTCGCTGACCTTAACGATTTTTATGCTGATTTTTTGAATGGAGCTATTTCTTAATTATTTATTGAAGCCCTGAAATTTTTGTGATCATTGGTTTTCAAAATTGGAGGATATAACATTTTCAAATCAGGTTCCCGAATTCTATTATGTATTTCTGTTTTCGGGGCAGCTTCTTGTCAACAACATAACTCACTTGTTCTAGCAAATTAGAAGCTAAAATTTAGACACTTTGTTCTTTGGTTTATTGTCTACTAGCCCTATAAATTTTAGCTCTAAAGCCTGTATGCATATGAAGTTACCCCTGTTCTAAACCTGGATCTTGCGTTGTTCATCTAGCCGATTACAGATTTCAAATATTGTGTAACTAGAGTCTTGGACTCTATCATGGAGCCACACCTCCTTGTCCACCAGGTTGGGCTGTGCAATATTTGGCAATATGGCCGGGCTTCCCACACTTATAACATTTCTCTAAGCCTGCCAAGCATTCACCGCGATGGGCTTTCTTACACTTTAGACATGCATTAGGTTGAGGGGCAATGAGCGTCTTTGTCATCGGTCGCTTGTCTGGTCTTTGCTGCACCCCACCATCAGAGGGTCATTTGAATCCCCAATCCGTTGACGGATCACTACGTGACTGTTGGCTTGAATTAGTTTTCCAGATCCTTTGGTTTGCATCCCTTTTTCTTGCCGCCATGACCTCTCCATTACTAAGGCCCTTACCACGATTTTCAAATAGGGGATACCTAAAGTGCTAGTCACAATAACTCCTTCCAAAATCTCAAGCTTGAGCCCTTGAACAAAATGGTGAACTTTGTGCTCTTCGGTAGCCACCAAATAAGGAGCAAAACAGGATAACGCCTTGAACTTCTTAGCATACTCTGATACGGTCCCCGTCTGGTGTAGGCATATAAATTCCACTAATTTCTGCGTACGGATGGTGTGGTTGAAATACTTTTCATTGAACAATTCCTTGAAGTTATTCCAGTTGAGAGCTCTGACATCTCGTGAAGACTTAGTCAAGTCCCACCAGAAGCGCGCATCATGCGTTAGCAAGTAGGCAACACACTTAACCCTTTCAGTGTCACTGATATCTGCATACATGAAATTATCCTCCAAGGAGCGTATCCACTCCTCGGCTCCCGTTATATCTGAGATGTTCCCATTGAAACAAGGGGGCTTGAGTCGTTGGAACTTTTCCCATCCTGCTTCCCTTAGAATCAGCACTGCCCAATGATTTTCGTTCCCATTCCTATTATCTGTGCCCATAAATCTTTCCATATACCGAAAATGCTGCTCCATATATTGGGATTGTCGCTCCATACTTTGGGATTGCAGTTCTACCACCGCAGTGATACGTTCGAGAGCCTTGTCCCGGCCATTATCGTCCTCTCGCTGGCTGGGTGCTCCATGTCTCTCCTCGTTAACTAGAATATTCCCTCTTTTATGCCTAGCCATTTATAATGCTACATTTTGATATTGTGGAGTAATAAGTTAAATGAAATAGCTCAATAACATAAAAGTAATGAAAATGGTAAGTTGAGCTTGAATGAAAGACGAGAAGATGTTTAATGAATGAGAAATATGATTGAATGACAAATCGATTTTTGTTGTTGATACTAATGGTGATTTCATTTATGAGTAGCCTTCCATTATGCAGCTCATGTGTATAGATTATTCGTTATATCTTCAACGCTTTCATTTAACGTATTATTCGTCGACGTTGTAGACATCCGAAAAGCATGACTATAGCTGTTTTGGTTTTGCCATTCTTGCTGTTATTCTTTTGGAAGCATGTTTTAGCTATTCAATAATTATTGCTTTAGATTTTAGTGGCTTGAAAAGCATGCCCTTCGCCGTTTCATTCATTATTACTTACTGCTATCATATTAATCGAATAAGAAGCATGCCCTTATGTTCTGTTTTGATATTTCTCTGTTGACACTTTCGATACTTTGTTGTTGTACATCATAGGCTGAGATGCACGTTTCACTGTTTATTTCGTCGTTACTCATTGCTGTCATATTAGTTGAATAAGAAGCATGTTCTGTTGTCATTCATTATTATTCACTGCTGTTCATAATTGTTGAGAAATATGTTTTCACCGTCGCATTCGATATTATTAATGCTGTTGATAGTTCATAGTATGAATCGTATGTTTTTGCTGCTATTTTCACTATTGCTTACCGCTATTCTATCATTCATTTTAGTGGATGTTCACAACATGATTTACTGTTATTTTGCTGCTACATGCTGCTGTAAATTCCTTAGTATAAAATTTGTCCTGCTGTTCCTTCATTGCATGTTAGAAGCATGTGTTATCGTTAGTTCACTACTATATGATGACTATTAATTTCCTAGTATAAAAGCATGTTCTATCATTTATTAATTGGGTATTAATAGCATGTTTTCCGCCATTTTGTTCGTCATTAATTACTTATTAGAAGATGTATTTGCTGCTCTGTTACGATGTCGTTCACTGCTATTTAAAGTTATTTTAAAGGCATATTAGTGTTAAAATTCTGATGTGATAGTCTATAAAAACCCTGTTTAGATGTTCATAATCTTTGTTGTTTCGTTTTAGTTGTTAAAAAGCATATTTTCACTATTTCATCTCAATATTTCTTGCTTCCGTTAGTACCGATTAAAAGCATGTTTAAATGTTGTAAACTGCTACTGTATATAGTCATTAAAATTATACGTTTTGCTATTCTTCCTTGAGATTTTACTGCTATTTATTTCCTCTTTAAGAAGCATGTTTCGTTACTTCATTTCGTTATTATTTCAATGATCGTACACTGCTCTATTTTCCATGTATGCATTATGTAACTTGAAAGTGTTATGCTGCATTCACGTTAATATAAACCTAGTAGGGGGTCCCACCTTGATAGGGGTACCCATACATGCATGAGTGAGGAAAAACACTAAGAGAAGGCGGAATACGCTGGAAGGGAAGAAACCTTGAAGGCGGGATACGCCGGAAGGGAAAAGAAAAGGGAGTTGGGGTAGATGGGTAGTTCGGATCTATCCTGGTAGCTAGGATACACCTTCACCTAGTAGGAAAAGGGGCTAGTATGCACATAGGAGGTTAGAAGCTAATCAAACTAGGCCATCTCAAAGGACAACCTCCAATTTCCAGCTCGAAGTACGAGTAAAGAACTAAAGAATCAATGAATATAATGAAATAGTTGGTTTGGGTGGCCCCCATTCCAAGAGGAATTAAAGAGAGACATGTATAATTGTTTTCCCCATTTCCTTACTGGACGTAAGCTCACGTCCTTACTTGTGGTGTATGTAATGAGATGATGTTACCAGGAGCAGCTGAGGAGCGGAGGGGACGCAAGCCGAGTAGTTGTACGACATCAAGTAAAGGAGGAAGAAGTGAAATATTTGTAAGGGATAACGTCAGACTTGTTTGTGAACATTAATTACCTTTTTACCCTTAATTGAGTACTTATTTGGAATATTATATGGATCTCACTTTGAAAACTCAAACCTTGGATTTTGCGTTAGTATTTTTTAAATGATGCTTTAAGTTATGCTTCCGCTAAATTTATTAATCATAGTTTTTCCTTGATTTAATTAACTAATTTTAGTAAGTTGGTAACGATCGGATTTTGACACTCTGATTTTTAAGCTTGAAAGGGTTTTTAAATAACGTTTTTCGTTGTTTTCCAAAAGTTTAAAATTTTAACGTATTTTTAAGACAAGTAAGAATCTGAGTCATTACATAAACTTACAGTCAGAGGAGTATTGCCCGTTGAGTTTTGGGTTATACGTGGTCTATTGAATCGCACTTGGCCTAGTTTGGGCTCTGATACCAACTATGACACACCGCGTCAAAATCCTTTTTTAACTTTTTCCTTTTTAATTACCGTGTAGAAATTTTTCTTTTTATTCGTTGAAAACAAGTGAGAGTAAAACTTAAGACGAACGTGGAAATCTAAAGTGCATAATTAAATCAGAGTAAAAGCGGAAACATGAGTTGCGTAAATTAAATTCAGAGTAAAGAGCGGAAACATAAGTAGATTCAAAATATGGTTTGAAGTTTAGGGTAAGAGTTGATAGTTTACAAAACAGTGTCCTTTTTCAAACCATTTCAAAATAGCATTTTCTTTCCTTCTCACGAGCCATAACCTCTCAGGTCGATTCAGCCAGATAACCTGTAGGCTCAACAGGAAATGCATCCTCCTCTACTCCTAGAATCACTATTTCTTGACCATTTCCTACACCACAAGCAAATAGTGAGCCTAAAGGCCCAGTAAGGAAATGGGTATGCAACATGATGTATGCCTCTAACTCATTATTTTTGGAATAGGTTTCGCCCCAAACTGTTCTTTTCTTTACATTTCATTCTTTCATTCATTTCTCATACGTCGAGTTAGGAGATTGGAGGAATCTGTGTCGGGGGAAATAGTCTCTTGTCAGCTTCTAACCACCTAGGGTAGCCAGACTCCCGTAACCTGACAAGGGAAGGGCATAATTTGTCTAGTCTACCTGACTGGATCCGAACTACCCCTCCATCCCCCAACTCCCCTTTTTCCTTTCTTTTCGTCCATTTTTGTTTATCCTTTTTCCTCATGTAAATGCATATGAGTACCATCCTAGAGGTGACACTTCCTATTTGTTTCTATTATTATGATGCATGTCTATGCAATACTACAATCATGGCTATAAGTCAATCTAACAGAAGTGATAATAAATAAAACAATGAAATGACATGTTTCGAATTTACAGAAATTAACAACAAAGAAAACGTCGAACTTAACATGCTAGTATGATGAGGTTAAATGGTAAATTGCAACGAGATAGTCAAAAGAATTAGGCATGCTTGACAACCGTATGATCATACAAAATAAACATGGATATAACGAGTAAATGGAAACATGCTTAGTAAATCAATAGGGATTAATGTCATGAATTAAACATCACCAAGTGGAACAAAGACAGTGTACATTCGAGCATGTAAAAACATGGTTCAAAGACATTATTTTCAGCTAGAGTTAACAACCTATTTTATAGTTACAGAAAATTAAACATGTTATGTTAGAGGATGATTACGTATGGTCATATCAATGGAAATAACAGCTCCTATCTAGCACAAAGATTAAATAGCGGTATCATCTATCTGGTCTACCATAGCAGCAAGCAAGATAATGTACAGCACACCCAACAAAACAGAATCACTATCAAAGAAGTAATTCACAGCTCATTCATACGTAACATGACATAGAATAATCTTTGGTTTATCATTTTGTATCATAGAACTAAACGTCAGAGACCATAATCCTAACAGGAAGCATTATCAATTTCTCTACCAAACAAAACATCAATTCACAGTAAAGGAAACACAGAATATTAACAAGAAAACAAAGAGACACTGCTTGTGGGTAGGGCCTCCACCGGCCAACGACTCTACCCAATCTTTACCTCAGTTTGCTATACGTTGAAGAAATCACTAGAAGAAAAGGCAACAGCAAGTCCAACCAATCTTTGTGTCCTTCAGCTCACGTATCTCACAACCAACACACAAGTAACACCTCACGGATCTCACACTTCCCTCAACTCAGAACTTACAGAACATTCACACTCTCCAGAGGATTTCCCTCACAAGCAAAGAAGATGAAATTGCTGAGAAGGACGCAGCAAATCCCTTAATACGTGAAGCCTTACTTGGGGACGATGATCGCTCACCAAACTGGGATGGGGAAGTTGTCTAAGCATGGGAGGGGGTGCATCTCTGTCAACTGAGTGGGTTTTAAATCCCTAAATGATAAAACAATCTAATATTTAAAACATATTTTCTTGCAAATCTGTACGTTTTCAGATGAAGGAAGGCGTTCGGACCATCATCCGCACTCGTCTGAATTCCTCATTTCCTAGTCAGAGGTTTGTTTTTGGATGAAGAAAGGCATCTGCACCTTCGTCTGTATGTTTCCAAAATGTCCAATAATTTGGACAGATTTGAACTCTCCTAGTCCGCCATCATCCGCAGGTCGTCCCAATTCGTCGAAAAACTTGTGTTACAGACAGAGGATGAACCCATAAGTGAAACATCATCTTGCCTCATCAAAAAACACTAAGGGACAACTTGAGATACATTTCAGATGCAACCCTAAGTTCGTGTGTCATCCGCATGCGTCTGAAAACTACAAATACACATTTTCCCACAAACCTTTATACTTTAATCACTTCTTAATATTTTCCCCATAATCACACGGTATAACCTCAACACGTACCATCCGACAACATAATATATTAATTACTTCAAAATTCATTACATCAATTATACGGGAGAAATATTATCGGGGTATTACATTATGACCATTTGTTTTTATAGTACCATATGTAGAATTTTTGTTGGACATATTTTATTTTGAGCATGTACATAATTTATTCATCACCTTGGTCAAGTGCACTAGGTTTGATTGACCTGTGAAGATGTCTTGATAGAGTCCAAGACTCTAGATGTCTACAATCTAAAAATTTGACAATTCCGACCACCAAAATTAGAACAGAGATAGCTCCACTTTTATACGGACTTCGAAGCTCAAATTTATAGGGCAAATAGCTAGTAACCCATGTAACAACGTATCCAAAATTCAGCTTAAAAGGTGACGTACAAACAAAGATACATTTAGAGAAAGTCGGACCTTGAATCTGGGGTTTCCAAAATAGAACGCGGATACCAAAATTAAAACATTTGTAACTTTGCGTGCATATAGAATTAGGGGCCCAAATTTATAGTCAATTAATAGAAGATCAATGAATAACGTCTCCAAAAATCAGCTTCAAATTCGTTAAGATCAACAAGTTATGCTCCAGAGAAGATCAAACTAGGATTCAGGTTTTAAAACCCAAATTCTGAACAACAAAATTAGAACGACGATAACTCCAGCTGCATACGCCCTCTAAGCCTCAACATTATATGTCCAATAGTTAACATATAAGGCAACAATACTATCAAATCTTTGCTTCAAAGATCATGCACACATGGAGTTGTACGTGATGCAATTCGAGATGCAAAATTGGATTCGCAACTAATAGATTTGCGTCAAAGATTTCATTCCTTTTTTAGCTCCATTAAACGATATCCAATCCAACCGAAATCTATACCAAATCAACACAAACTGAGGGCTAACACCATGGAATCAATAATCATGAGTACCTTTCATGCAAAAGAATCACGAACAAGAACAAGAAAAGAAAAACCGGTTAGGTCCGCTAACCCTCCAACACCAAGGGGGCGATTGATTCGGCCACTTCAAGAAGTAGCTCTCCAAACTGTGGTTTGTTGAAGTCTTCTAATCCACACCACGAGCACAATGACACAAGGAGGTTGCTGGAAGAGATAGCAAATACAAACCTTCATAAGACTTAGCAAGAACACGAAAGTTGATGGAAGAGGAGAAGTGGCCGAGAGCCCCACCGCGGATCTTCAAAGCACGTGGCTGAATTTTCAATTAGGGTTTTTCCAAGTCCCTTTAGGGTTTCATTAGAGGAGGATAAATACCCCCTCTAATGAACATAAAGGGAAAAATTATATGAATACCCTTGACAACACAAAACTAGAGTTGAGGGCTCAGCTAACATGCTAGGCGAGCACCTCAAATCACAATAACCAAAACAACTAAAATCCATCAAAATATAATTTGACCAACAATTAAACTATTAAAAATTTAAATACTTAATTAAAATAAAATATGCTGCAGATCTGGGACACATCATGTCTTGTTTTATATGTGCACATTTGACCGTTGGAGGATGATGCACTAGCGAAAGTGGCTAAAGAAATAACCTATAAGTGGTTGATGGTTTGAAGAAGAAGTTGATCGACCAAAGGTTAGAATAGGTGGAAGGAGCGATAGGGCGCTGGCTGAAGAAGAAGGACCACATTTGATCGTTTGCAATCTCAAAGTTGGAAAAGCAGTCGATCAACAACATGACAAATTTAACAGATTTGAACATCCACAAGTGCCAAGTCGGATGAGCAATCGAACGGTTGAAGGAAGGGGCAATCGACTGGTTGAAGAACTTCCTAAAATTCCCACAAATCACCTTATGGAAAGTCTGCCTTTGGAGAACAATATCTCCCTCAATTCGGAAGCTTTCCCTCTAAACTTTAGACCACGACTTCCTTGATTAATTAAGAAGAACTCCTCCCAGTATAATGAAAATAAACACCACGAATTTGGAAATATGCTTGAGAGAAATAGATTGGCCAAAAATGGCAAGGAGTCACAATTGCACTCATGTATGGATGACTTTGCCAATGAAAACTTCCCTTGAAAGTTGGACACCACTTCACACACTCTTCCTTCAAGAAGTAAGAGCACATATGTCAATAAGATAGGCTACTCAACTTACAAGTAACCTCAATATTGAGATATGACACACACAAACAACTTTGGATATAACTCATCAAAGATTTGATAGAGGAATCACTCCAATTTCAAAAATAAAGCAAAGTCTTTTTCTATTCAAATTTCAATGTCTAAACAATTACATAAGTTGACTTTAAATAGCCAATTACAAACTATAGGATAGTAAACAACTAAATAAGAATAATATCACTAAACCGACTATATACAAACTTGACCGATTCTTTACTTAATAGTTACTAGAAAATTAACTTAATTAATTCTTGCCTTCTTCTTCTCCGAGTCTTGATGTCTTTTGGTAGCTATTTCTTCTTGAATTTGGCCACTTTGATATTTTCCATATATTGACTTTCCTTGTTCTCCAAGCTTGGCCACTTGGGCTTTTGCACAATATTTGCTCTCTGTTCTGTGGGCTTTTGACATAGCAAACAAACTCTAATTTTATTGAATCAGCTCATTCTATAAAGCTTAAGAAGTCAGCTACAATCTTTATGAAGCATGTTTTTTGATATAACATTGTTCTGAATGCTAAAACTATCAAATACTCATCAAAGGTTAGAAAATAGACAGATTTGTGAAGTTCACCAAATCTTCTACATTTGTTCTTGAACTTCCACTTATGCTTGATTTTGAATATCTCCATTATACTTTTGGAAGCTTGTTTTTTGATACGTGGTCCATTAGAGGATGTGTTTGTTGTGTTAATTAGAGTAATAGGATAGTTGACTGTGTCGTGTCCCTTGGCGCAAAACACTAAACTTGATCAGGATATTATTTCGTGGCTTTAGTGATTGCCGTGTATCACCTTGTTCTAAATGCCTATGGCATCTATGTGCCCAGAGCACGTGAGTGATTCCATGTTCACTGAGATTTTGTGGGGCCTATTTTTTGTACGTACCACGATATAATGGACGTTTTCCACTTTTGCCTCATTAGTCGATTTCTACTCAGTTTTGGACACATTTTATTCATAGCATGCTCCCTCATTTATTTTATGAAATTCTAATTGTTGAATATAAAATCTTACTCCTATGGAGTTTAGTCGACTCACCTTAACGACATACATTCAAGTATTAATTTGGATGATCATAGGTTGTCATCGAAGGATTGAGCCGACATTTCTTCTATTATTTTAGTATTTCATTTCAAGAGTTTGTGATGTTGGATTCTTTTAGTAAAAATTTGTAATAATATTGGTATTAATTTCTTGTAATTATTGACACTTTTATTTCAACATATATTATCACTTTATTTCGATGTCACTTTTGAATTTTTGATATGATTGATTTGTCTGGGCCCTGACATATTGTAATTCACTAAAGTCTTTTGCTGCATAATTAATTAAATAAGTAAATAAAGAAAAAGCTAAAGGGTCAGACGGTTCGGTCCGTTTTCAGGTCGGATCATTCTCCGTTTTGTCTCAGGTTCCCTTCGGGTCGTGACAAGAGTGACCACAAGATTGAGTCGAAGGTACAGAAAAATGAAAAGGAAATGAATCTTCATAAAAAATGACATGAAGCCTAATATAAAGACAACTGGAAGGAGTGTCAAAGCACAAATATCTCTTGTGATTCCAACCATAACCAAGAAATGCACATTTGGATGATCAGGGCTGCAATTTATGTGAATTAAACAGCTGTAGACATGGATAACAGAGACAACCAAAGACATGCATAAGAGAGTAATCTAGAGGTGTGTTAAACAAGCATTGAAAAGAACAAATATTTTCAATGATAGGGCTGGGAAGATAATTAATAAAAAATACAGAGGTAGAGAAGACATAGGCCAACATTTAACGGGAGTGTGGGAGTGAAAGAGGAAGGAGAGACCCATTTCAATGATGTGATGATTTTTCCATTCGACACGGCCACTATGGCCAGGGGTGTATGGGCATAATATCCGATGATAAATACCTTTAGATTGAAGAAATGATATGAGAGAGTGATATTCACCACCCCAGTCTGATTGTAAAATTTTAAATACACATTAAATTGATTCAGAATGAGTTGATGAAACAGTTTGAAATGTGCAAGAACTTCATCTTTTGTCTTCAGTAAATAAAGCCAAGTAAAACTGCTATTGTCATCTATAAATAGTAGAAAATAACAAGAGTCGTTGAGCGATGTTTCTAGGGAAGGACCCTAGTGATCAGAGTGAGAGAGTTGAAAGGGAAAAGAACACAAGAGTGTGAGTTATGGAAATGTAGTCTGTATTATTAGTTTGATAATGGAAAATTTGTAGAGATGAAAGAAAAGGAGAGACAGAATAGGAGATTCAATTCTCTCTTGTATGTTTTCTATAAATAAGTACTTGTGTACATAAAGAGTTTATGAAATTAATGTTCCTAATTATACCATATTTGTATATTACAAAAAAAGGATATAATAGAAAATACTAATTATAATCTATGTATGCTAACGCCATTTGTAATGCTACGGTAATCAGATTCTGCACTTAATCTGGATACGACCTTTTGCTTGGCCGATGACCAAGATATGAGATTTGGCCCCAAAAACAAACAAAAGGCACTAGTGCTTTTATGATCGTCGGGACATGAAGCCCAATATGCGTCAGTGAAGCATGCCAAGTTAAAGTAAGAGGATGGTGTAAAAGATAGTCCAAGAGAGATAGTGCCTCAAAGATATTGAAGTATACATTTTACTACCTGCCAGTATATATCAGTATGGGCATGCATAAACTGATAAACTTTATTGACGACAAAAGCAATATTTGGTCAAGTAAGACAACAATATTGTAGTGCACCAACAATGTTGCAATAAGTGGATCCATCTGACAATGGAGTACCAGAGGTTTTAGATAGGATTGGGCTAGGTACCATCAAAGTTGGAACTAGCTTGCTTGAGTGCATATTGGCGTGGTGGAGTAGATCTGATATGTAAGTGGATTGATTAAAAATCAAGCCAGTTGGAGATGTTGTAACGTAAATACCCAAATAATAATTCAAACTTCTAAGGTCTTAGACTACAATGTAAGAGTGTAGATAGTTGAGTAGTTTATCAATAAGAATGCCAGGATTGCCTATAATAATAATATCATCTATGTAGAGAAGCATGAGAATAATCGAGGTCTGTTGTCAAAAAATTAATAACAATGTATCAGACTTAGAAGCTTTGAAACCCCAAGACAAGAGATCAGTATATAGTTTGGTATACCAGGCACGTGGAGATTGTTTTAGACCATATAAAGATTTCTTCAATAAGCAAATAGCTGAAGGTTAGGATGTACTTACAAAACTTGGAGGTTGCTGCATAAAAACGGTTTTTGTAAGATCACCATGCAAGAATGCATTATTAATATCAAACTGCCTTGTAATCCACCCAAAAGAGACTGCTAAGGATAAAGTTGTCCTGATAGTGGTAGGCTTAACAACAGGACTGAATGTTTTTATTATAATCAACACTTTTAGTTTGATCGTACCCTTTGGCTACTAAATGAGCTTTGTAGCAATTAACAGATCCATCTGCGTTTAATTTTATCTGAACCCATTTGCAGTCGATAAGTGTAGCTCATCGAGGAAGAGATACTAGCTACCAAATATTGTTTTTGTGTAAGGCAGCCATTTCTTCTTGCATGGCATCAAGCAAATGCTTGCATTTGGAAGCTTGAAGATATGTTATGGGTTCTATGATAGAACTCGTAACGACTGTAAAAAGTTTGGGTTTAATAGAGCGGAATGGTAGTGATGAAATAGGTATAGAAATAGATGACTTTAGAGGGACATGTTTTGATGTTGTGGAAAATGGATAAGAATGTTCGTCAAAGACTATATTTCGAGTGACATAAACTCGATTAGAAGTGGGGTTTATATAGAGATAACCCTTGTGATGATCACTATATCCTATAAAGACACAGGGAAGTGATCGTGGCTGAAGTTTATTTTGAGTATACAGACGTAAATGGGGAAAACAGAGATAATCAAATACCCGAAGGGAGTGAAATAGAGAAGAGATGCCTTAAAGACACTGATATGGGGATTGAAAGGATAAAGTTGGTGTTGGAATGTAGTTAATAAGTGTAGTAGTTGTTTCAAATGCGAAGGACCAAAAATGTTGGGGAACACATGAGTGGAAGAGTAGAGCTAAACTCGTTTCAACTACATGACGATTTTTTCCTTCTACACGACCATTTTGATTTGGAGTGTATGGATAGGAAACACGATGATGGATACCATGTAATTTAAACAACTTGGATAGGGACTGAAATTCCCCACCTCAATCAGATTGAAAATTTTTAATGGATTTACCGAATTGGATTTTAACAAAGGCAAGAAAGTCTACGAAGCTTTGATAGACTTGATCCTTTGTTTGTAATGAGTAAATCCATGTGTACGTCTACAGTCATCAATGAATAGAATGAAGTATCTCGCATTAGTAATTGGTCAAACCAGTGAGGGTCCCCAAATATCAGATCTAAATCAAACATATGTGTTGTGTGAGAAATGAAATTTAAAAATGGTAATCGATAATTTTTACTCATTTGACAGGAAGTACAAACTGGAGTTTTTGTAGAATTGGAAACAAAAACATTACAAAAATTTAGTACTTTAGACAAAACAGAAAAATTGGGGTTTCCTAAACAATGATGCCACAAAACCGAGGATGTTGATATTGTAGAAGACATAGAAGAAGGAACATTGGTAGTGATCGAGATGGCTTGAGGATTGGAATAAATTTTGTAGAGCCCATCACTGAGTGAACCCCGTAAGAGAATCAACTGGGATTATCACGATATAATTGATGAATGCTAAAGAGATTATTTGTGATGGCAGGAGTGTGCAAAATAGTGTTCAACTCTAGTGGTGTGGAGGATGTGCGTATGATAGTTTTACCAATATGAGCAATAGGAATAGGCTTACTGTTAGCAGCCAGCACCTAGGGGTTAATAAGGGCAGAGGAGTTTGGTGTGAGGTGGTGGTAGCGCCAGAGTCCATCAGCCATGGAGAAGGGTCTGTTACCGGACTGGAGGGCAGAGGTAGGAGACAACGGTGTTTGCCTGAGGAAAGGATGAGAAAGAATCGGGTGAGTAGGCAGTATTATGTCGATTATAGCAAACCATTGCAGTGTGGCCTAACTTGTTGCACATCTAACAACGAGGCCGAAAACTATTTTTGGGCTGAGGTCGCCACTGTAGAGAAGTGGGTAAAGGGCTAGAAAAATTGTTGTATTGTGGAGAATTAGGTCTAAGAGGGGTAAAACTGGGTGGCCTAGAGGAGCGAAATGTTTTGTTGAAGACAACGTTGGCTTGAAGAGAGCTCAGAGAGGGAAATGGAGCGATGGTGTGTTGTTTTTCAAGGGGAAGTCATAGCTCACCAGCAGACTATGGATTTCTTCCAGAGGTGGCTGATCAACTCAACTGGTGATGGCAGTAACGAATGGATTATACTCGCTTCCCCGAACGCCAAGAAAATATATTATATGGTCACAGTAAGACACTGGTTCTCCAATCGCTGAAAGAATATTGCATATTGTTGTGATTTTTTGGATGTAGGCAGTTGCAGTGAGACCATCCTTGGATATGCTATCAAGTTGACTCCATAAATCAGTAATTCACGAACATTCATTTGAGAGCTTCCTAAATCTCTGTGGTGGTATTATAGCAAACTATTGGGGGAAGAATATCTTTTGAGAGAGAAAAGAAGATCCAGTTCATGATAAGTTTATTGTAGCGCTGCTAGAGGCCAAAGTCTGGATTTTGGTGAGGAGTAAGATTTTTGAGAGATTGAGGAGGTGCTGGATAAGAGCCATCTAATAGTCTATGCCATTTGCTATGACAATGTTTAACAGTTGAGCTTTCCAAACAAGGTAGCTGGTTGAATCAAGTTTTATTGTATGTGTTTGATTCATAGAAGGGAACAGAGGGAGGGTAGAGGTTGAGGGAGAGGATGGAATTGAGGTGCTACAGGAAGTCATCCTAGCTTTAATACCAAGTTTGATAATGGAAAATCTGTAGAGAGGAAAGAAAATGAGAGACAGAATAAGAGATTGAATTCTCTCTTGTATGTTTCTTGTAAATGAGTAATTGTATACATATAGAGTTTATGAAATTAATGTTCCTAATTATACCATATTTGTACATTACAAAAAAGGAAATATAGAAAATACTAATTGTAATCTATATATGCTAACATTATTTACTTAAATTACAAGAAGAGACATGATGAAAAAGGTTCATTACAAAGAGGTAAAATTCGGTTAACACTATGAAAGTTGGGATGACCCAATCTAAAATGCCACAAATAAGTTAAAGATAGTGATGCTATTGAGGAAAGGTGAGCAACTGGAGGAAGACACGGAGTTGGTGAGATCGAGAAGAGGCCATTATGAACATTGTCTCGAAGAAGGATCGTCTAGGAGCGTTGATCCTTAACAAGAAAGAAAAATGGTTGAAACTCAACAAAGACATCATTATCACATCAAAGCTTATGAACACTTAGAAGTCTCATGGTCATGGCATGAGTATGCGTAATATTTTAGCTCTCCAGATTTTTAGGTGGTGTAGAGATTTCAGAAGACCCGACAGTAGCAATAGAAAGGGATGTATCATTTGCAGCGTGGACTAGATCATGACTAGAGTAAAGTTGTGCACTTTGAAGATCTTCTTGTTGAGGAGTAAAGTGGTTTCAAAAGCCACGTGAACGGTGAGGATTGAGGGTATACTTGTTAGTCTGATGAATATGTATTTGTGAAGTCACTCGGAGAGGCAATTGTGTGAAATGTCATCAGTGGAGGCTTGAAGGAGGCATTCAGGCGATGATAGCAAACTACAGTCGTATGGCCGACCTTTTGAAAAATTTGATATCGAGGCTTGTAAGGAGATGACTTCACGGGTTGCCTTTGAGGAGAAGATGAGGTGGGTTTCCCACGAATGCTGCCATGTGGAGGGGAGCGTGATTCGAGGTAGGAGCCTGAAACAAAGGATAAGGAGATTAGAATGGGGTCTCAGAGATCTTTTGAAGGTCAAAGGGGAGAGGTTGGCTTAAAGAGAGGTCACTGATAAGGCCGAGTTCTGTTTATCGCGTCAGTTTTCTAAGCACAACAGAAGGCTATGTACTTCCTCAAGATTAGGAGCATTAGGCAGACTTGTAATTAACGTGATCCTTTGAAAAAGCTGGCTCGACGATTGTAGATAAGGTATTGCAAATTGAGTTAGGATTTTGGATATACTCGGAGACAGTGATGCCTTCTTTTGATAAACTGTGCAGTTGAGTTTGCAACTCTGTGATGCGAGCTAGTGAAGTGGATGAGTAAAGACGAGGAAGAGCTTGCCATATTGTAGAGGTAGAAGTATTGCCATATTATCAAATACTCAGCATCCAAATTCCAAACAACCAGTATCATCCAAAATTATACATACAAATCCAAATAGTATCATCACCAAGTAATTCTATGCAAATAAAGAAACAAAATAAAAGGATAGTGGCTCACCAGCACGAGCACCAACAGTCCTATCCTCTTTTTCTTTACCCGGAGGGGAGGGTCATTGGGGTGAGTGACTAACCTAGTAGGAAATTTATACTAAATGCTATACAATGTAAAACTTGTTTTGCCTTTTCTCATCAAAACCATGATCTCCAGAAGCATGCATTGATTAAAAACATTTTCAAAATTCTTATCACCATTTTAAGGAAAGCCGGCCTCAAAGGCCTTTGATGAGATATTAATAAAAAACATGATTGTATATATAGACATCCATTACCAAAATACTCTTTTTGTATTTTTATATGGAAATACTCTTCTTGTATTTTTATATGGAAACCGTCATCAATGAAAAGGGAGGTTCACACAAGGACACCTCTGATCAAACACAGAAAGGTGCAGACCTTTTTTTTTTTTTTAATGGAAGCACCTTATGAGTCCGAAGGAAGAAATGACGGCGGTCTGAAGACTCGGCGTGTCACACAAGTTTCTAATGAGCAAGGCTCAATGATGACACAACCTGTTTGAAATCAAAACACCCTAATCAGACTTAGGGATTTGAAATCCAATGAGCGCATCATCACTGACCTACTACCCCATTTCGTAATGTACAAACAACCATCTTTATGTAATGAAAAATGCATCGGGATTGGCTTGTGATGTTTTGACATCAAGATCGTCCAAAGCATCAAGAAAGTTTATCCCCCAAATCAACAGTCACCAACAAAGCAAATATCATGCACTCCAAAATGTAAACTTGTAAAATCCGCATACATATAACATAAAATTGAACATGCTATCGAACAATCCCTGTTGGTTTTCATATGTGGCAACCCACAAAATACAATTTTGGAAAATAGTGCAATTCAATGCAACTAAGTATAAAATTCCTACCTAGGCAGCAGTCTCTCCTTTTCCCAGAAGTACAGTAACTTCAAGCGCTCGTTCATAATCTACAAAGTTGTTCGAACCTATACAGATTCAACCTAATAGAATTTACAAACCTGTTCAAGAAAAAGGACATAGAATGGTTCTCATACCAAGCTAGGAAACCCAAATTGGAAAATGTATTGCAGCTACAAAAATTGCTAGGCACATGGCACTGTAGCGATAAGGACCCAACTCGGAAGTTCAAGTCACAGCTAGGACACGGAAACTGAATTTGTTAGATTCTGTGCTGGGAAGAATTCCTGACTTTTCATGGAAGCCGTCACTTATGTTGTGGAAGTCTATGCTTCTGCAGAAGCTATCGCTCCTTTCGAAAGACAAGTGTCCCTCGCTCCATTCAGACACGTACGCCTTGCAAAAATCCAACCTTCCACTATCATGTTCATTTTGAGGAAATTTTCCTTAATGAACATATGCATCACATAAACTCGTTTCTATTGCGAAAACCTATGCTTTCGCTACAAAAACCTGTGCTTCTATTGCAAAATCAAGCTTTGTTGCATTGTGAAAACTTACCCTTCTGTGGACATGTGTCAATTGCATGAGCTTTCCTCACATAGACACTTGCTTCCAAGGATGCCCTTGCTCTCATGGACATACGTGTTCTCCGCAGAAGCTTTCCTACAATGAAACGAGTTAGCATCAATGGACACCAACATTTCCACATAAGCTTACGCTTCCGTAGACCAAACCTTTTCCACAGACACGTGTCCACTGCGATGAGACTCCTCATGCAAACACAAGTGTCCCATGGAAGCCTTTGCTTCCACAAACCCTGAACATTTTTACGAACACATGTCCTTTGCATAAACACTTTACTCATGGACATGAGTGTCCCGCAGAAGTTGCCTTCCACATACACACACAGTTATGGAGAAACCTATCTTCCACGGACTCAACCAATCTGCTATCCCCACGGACGAAACTCCAACTCAACCACGTGAGGAGAAGTGCCTCATTATGTCGATTCTCACCTCCAAATGGCCTGAACCTCCGCACAAGCAAATTTAACCCTCCCGCGTACACTTACACATTATTATTTTCAATCTTTTTCGCAGCAAACTTTTCTAATCTTGTAACGTTCTTAGTAAAATAAATCTCATATTTTCATAAAAGTATAATCCTTCCCTATACAACACATAAATTTTCTATTGTGACTTTATTCCATTTATATTCCAAAATGTCACGTCACACATGAAATTATTCAAGAAAATTTTTTGGAGTGTTACATTCCTCCTCCGTTAATTAAATTTGTCCTCAAAATTTGTAACGACCCAGTTTTCATACACTTTAAACGTTGAAATCAAACACATTTTCTTTTATAAAATGTAGCATAGTGGAAGACTTTGCATTTAAAACTAAATTAAATAACACGAAATGCCATAAATAAAATTCTTTTCGTTTTACAAATCAAATCATGAATTGAAAACTTTTATATTCTCTTTTCATCCTTTAGCCTAACTAGCCACAAAGCCCGCAACGCATAAATCCTCCATCAACTGCTTCTTTCCTTGCTACATTGCATAACTACATCACAAAACTTAAGCTATAAGTCTAATGCTTAGAAAAAAATAATATGCATATTAAACATGAAATGCATTACATAAAACATTTTCCATTTCAGTTTTTCTTTTTCTTTTTCTTAACATTTTAACATTGAGTGTAATGGTCAGCATTAGCCATTACACCTTCTTCTTAACATTTGTTCACTTAAGTAAGGGTGATGAACTTCAATCAATAGTAAACTTTGACCATAACGGTAAACTTCAAATGTACCCTTTCTTCTTAATAGTTTATGAAAAAGTGATGAACTTCGATCAATGGTGAACTTATCCCATAACGGTGAACTTATACCATTCTCGTCCTTCTTAACATTTTGGGTGTGAGTGGTGAACTTTAACCCAACTCAAACCTTCTCATTTTCTTTAACATTTAGCATTTGTTTTCATAAAACATGTATGCATGAAAAATCCATGTATTAATATTTCTTGAAAACTAGAATGCATGAACATGATCACACACAACTTAATAAAATCTAGCATATCATCAACACATGCTCAAAGTATGAACCCTTTAACTTAAAATCTATTGAACATGAACATCAAAGCATCAAACAATCATTAAATAATATATCTTCGAGCAACAACGTGATCAAAACTTATATCTAACAAACCCAAGCATCAAACAATAATAAAACCCTAACTCTTGTGATGTAGCCCAAAAAGGGCAAACACAAACAATCATATCTTATCTCTATTCCCTTGGAGAAATGAGAAAGCACAACTCCTTTGACCAATTAAAATATAACATCGCAGCATAATTCTGGAGACCTTTCAACTAACCGGTCAATCATCAACATAAGAAGACTGACTGTAAAATAGCCTAATAAAAGACTCTGTACATTTCTCTGAATACCAGTCAATCACCTTCACTTAGTCGATCAACCATAAAACACAACTTTACAATCTGCAATGACCAAGACCGGTCGCCCATCAAAAGATGATCAATTGCTAAACCAAAAACTTCACAATCCGTGAAGAATCTGGTCGTTCACTGAACAACCACAAATCCTTCTTGTTTTGAATCTGTTTAGAAGTTGAACGACCACTATCAACCCTGATCGATCACTACTCCTACAGAAAGCTCCAATTCCTAAATTTGCACTAACAGTGGTCAATCAAACCATTCACTGATCGACCATTTCCCTGCAAACTCACTAAAAACATATAAAATCCACACTTCCCACAACCATAAACCACAAATTATAACCCATTACTAATATTATCCAATTATCACTAAATATCATCATTATTATCCTAAACTTAATATGACCAAAAAATTTGAGGTATTACAAAATTTGTCCCACGAATTATCTATGAATATTTCTTTCCCATTTCTTGCATTCTTTTCCATGTCACCTCTTCTGATGTGTGATTCTACCATAAAACTTTCAACAACGGGATTTATTTATGCAGAAGTCCCTTGATCTTAAAATCTAAAATCTTAATTTTTTTTTCTCATAACTCAACATTGGTAGAATTTTGATATCCTCTTGCACCACCACTTAAGAGAGATCATGAACACATTTCCTTGTATATAAAGCCTCATGCAATGTCATTGTAATATCCCAAAATTTATTCATAAGATTATGTTTAAATGGATTTAAAAATGAAGTTTGAAAGATAGGGATTAGTTAGTATTTAGGATGGATTGAGAGAAACATAGATGGATTGTAAGGATGGGAAGGTTTGATATAAAAAAAATGTAAATTTGGACGACCGAACTATATATACAGTGAGAAAATGAGGGCTCTCTGGTAAATTTATGATCGGCCAAATATGGATTTTAGGTCAACTAGACTGTGTACAAAGATAAAATAGGGGCTCTCGAGTAGATTTGTGATCAACCAGAAGTAGAGGGGCAGTCGACTGGGAATGTGAATAGTTACTTGAAAATAGCATACATGTCACGATTTAAGTAAGGACGTGAGGTGATGACTCAGTGGTTATTTGATGATAGAGGGACACTTCATGCTTAGATGGCTGAAGAGGGAGAATAAAGACTATTTAACACCCTTTTGTTAGGAAATGAAAGAAAGAATCATGAGAGAAAAGAGAAGGAAAAACCATGAGAGAAATGGGAAATGGAACCGTGAGAGTTGGGGAGAAGAAGAAAAGGAGAAGACTTTAGCTTCAAAGGAGAAGCATTTTGGAGAATATGAAACCCTAGGAAGCTTGTTATCTTCTCACTTCTTCAAGGAATTTAGAGGTTTGCCTTTGTGGCTGCATTACAAGAGTTAGGTTGTTGTTTTGATGATTTGATGTTTATGATATGCTACATTTGCTAGATATGAAGCTCTGTACATGATAATGATTGTTTGAGGATTTGTTGCTTTAATTGAATGTTAATTGTTGTGTTATAAGTTAGGCTCTTCATATGATGGTTACTTTGAGAATATGTTGATGATATGCTAGATGATATATGAAATTGTAAGCATTCACTTATCATGCATCATGGTTTTTAAGATATGTACAAAAGTGATTTAGCATGCATTTGGTTTTTCAAGTAAGGAAAGATAAAGAAGATTAAAGAAAACATAATAGAGTCTTTGGTGGACAAGTCCCCAATGATAGAGGCTTTGGGTTCTTGACTCCATTGATAGAGGTTGTGGTCGATGTGGTCCCCATTGAGAGGCGTTGGCTGGTTTTTCCCTAATGATGGAGGATATGGGTCCAGTTTCTAATGATAAAACAAAATGGAAAATAAAAGAAAGGAAACTAAAATGTAAATGTTTTGCATAAAGTGCATCTCACAATTCATATTGCATCTCATTTCTTACTAAACATTAGGCTTATAGATCATGTCTTGTGGTGTAGGTAATCATGGTAATAAGGAAAGGATTAGCTAATGGAGAATTTATGCATTGTTTATCTTGTGTTAGCTGCCTAAACAAGAAAAGAAAATTTGAAATGTACATGATTTTAAATTTATGAAATGTATTGGAACAATGTATGCTTTAAAGATTTAAAGAGAAATTTTATTTACGATGTTTCATTTTTAGCTGTTCTCAAATGCTTTTATCATGAGTCTTCCGCTACGCATTTTAAAATGAAAATTTGTTTCAAATCTAAACGTTTTAAAAAGAAAAAGTGTTTCAAATGTTAACGTTTCAAGAGTTTGGATCAAATTTAAATACTAACCGTATCCGTATTAGGTCGTGAATTATATAGGATCATCTATGTATTAGGTTGTGAACTATTCTTGCTCTCTTGTAGGCATAAACCTTTTTTAAAAAATATCATATCTTTCTCCTCCAATTCCAACTTCATCCGCATAGAATTGATTATTTACCTTCAACATGTTAAAAGCATGTTAAATTCTCATATACTTATTTTTGTTATGTATGTCACTTTCTCTTCTATTATGGCTAAGGGGTGTATAACATTCATATCTCTTTCTAGAGGTACCTAGAATATAGGATGTAGAGATACAAAAATTATTATCCTTAATTATGGTGTGATTTAGCTATGAATTCAAGTTCACCTTCAAAAATATTTATAAACAATTCTCCAATAATATCAAGTCCATTTTCTTCAACTGCACAAATCTCTACCTTATAAAGTCCTCAAATTAATAACCTTTATTACATCATTTGATCATAGGTAACTCGTATCCTTTCACTAATCTTTCGAAGTCATAAGTTAACATATTCACTAACCACAACTTGTTGTGTTTAAGTAATCCAATAGCCAATAACTTCTAGAGGTACTATAAAATCTTTAATCTCTACTTTTCTCTTATAATGTTGCTTTTATACCTGATGCTAAGTATTAAGTTGATGTGCCAATGGAAGGAGATAAGAAAGTAACTTGTGAAGGGTTGATTGCTTGATGTAGTTGAACAACTGAGAGTGTCAAAAACCAGGCAGGAAATCGACTAAAGAGGCAGTGATAGTAAAAGTGGTCAACCAAAAGATTGACATATTAGAAACAGGGGCTCTCGGGGAGAAAAGTGGTCGACCAATTTATAAGTGGTCAACCAAAATATTTACAAATTAGAAATAGGGGCCTCTAGGGTTGAAAAATGGATGACCAATGCAGAAGTGGTCGACCAAAATATTTACAAATTAAAAATAGAGGACTGTTAGCTAGAAAAATGGTCGACTAGTATAGAAGTGGTCGACCAAAATTTACGAAGGAAAATGATTTTGGGAAGAAAAGTGGCCGACCAAAATAAAATTGGCCAACCATAATACCAAAGGTCACCCAAATTAAAGAAAAGTGTGGTGTTCTGATTGGAGGAAGTTGAGGCTGGATGATCCAGGGCATGCCAGCTGATGCACACCTCCAGCTTGTTGCTGGAAGGGGGTTACTTAAATGATAAGAAGGTTGGAAGAAAAGAACAAAAGTTTAAGCTATTGGAAGAATTCACTCTGAAACTCCCAAAGGTAACTTCCTCTTCCTCACAAAAGTTTAAGGGTATTGAAGGATTTTCCTTTTGATTTTTATGAATTACGTGAAGTTATGGGATTTGTGTTGGACAATGGAGGTAAAAGATG
The DNA here is from genome assembly GCA_022433065.1 of Begonia loranthoides. Taxonomy (NCBI): domain Eukaryota; kingdom Viridiplantae; phylum Streptophyta; class Magnoliopsida; order Cucurbitales; family Begoniaceae; genus Begonia; species Begonia loranthoides. The sequence goes on along the minus strand of CM039479.1, from coordinate 13,828,596 downwards.
AAGAAAATAGTGTAATTAGGTAGTTAGAACATTTGATATTTGTTAATTATCTTCCTAAAACTTTTAAGTAAAACCACTTTGATATGTTATCAAGGGCATCTCAAGGAAGAAATAGGTGGGGGAAGTTGTGAATTTGATTAAGTTTAGAAAAGTTATGGATGGATGAAAATTGGAGGTAAATAGTATGCATAATGGTTTGATGTTTAAAAATGGATTGCTTTAGTTTTGTACAAGTAATAGATGATTAGTAGTTACATATAAGTATGTTATTGGAGGAGATTATCTTAAGCATACCTTGACTTCAATGTGTTAAGTAGTCATTGATTATGATATATTGGTTGTGAAGGTGTAAACATTCAAGAGGGTGCCCTAGGTATTGGAACCACATTGCAAATTTGAGGTAAGAGATATGTGTGTTTTTGGCCCTTTGGCCTACATCACAAGAAATTAGGACTTATTGTGTGTATAAGGATAGTATTATGATATAACTTGATTTATTTGTATGCTTTAACATTATTATTGGTATGTTAAGAACTATATAAGGATATTATTGATTCTTTGGAAAGAATAAAATGTTGCTTGTTTGATAATTGAATTGAAAATATGAATAAGTGGAACAAATGGGTCGCTACACATTATTTTGGTATTCATTGCATATTATGACTTTGAGTTGCAACAAATGGATTTGAAAACCGCTCTTCTCAATGGAGGGCTAGAGGAAGAGGTTTATATGAAACAACTTAAAGGGTTGTTCTCTAATAATGTTGAAAATCTAGCGTACATGCTTAAGAAATCCATATATGGATCAAAACAAGCTTCTTGTCTATGATACTTAAAGTTTCATGATGTTATCTCTTTATTTGTTTTTGTAAAGAACATCCTATCAATGTATATACCAGAAGGTTAGTGGAAGTAAAATTTATTTCATGATTCTATATGTATATGACATTTTGCTTACATCTAATGATAAGGGTTTATTACATCAAGTGAAACAATTTCTCTACGAAAACTTTGATATGAAGAATATGGGTGATGCATCTTATGTTATCGCTATTAAGATTCATCAAGATAGATTTTGAGATATTTTGGGTTTATCTCAAGAAGTTGTATCAATAAAGTTTTAGAGAGATTTTCGATTATTCACTTAGTAACGCTCCAAATGTGAAGAGTAACAAGTTCCATGAGAACTAGTGCTTGAAGAATGATCTTGAGAGGGAACAAATGAAGAACATTTCATATACTTCAGTTGTTGTAAGTCTGATACATGCTCAGGTCTGTACAAGGTCTGATATTGCATTTGTTATTGGGATATTAAGAAGATATCAGAGTAATCTATGTAAAGAGCACTAGATTGCTACATAGAAAGTGTTGTGATACCTTCAAGGAACCAAAGACTATATGCTTATGTACAGACGAAATGATAGTTTGGTTTATACTCTACTTATAAACCATGCATTTTCTACTCTCCCAACCAATGTGAGATTGTCCACCCCCACTAGTATGGGTCAAACCCTCACTTAGGTCATCCTTGCCTTCACATGGCAAGCTCCTCATCGGCCACACTTTTGGGTTGGCTTTGGCTTTGATATCATTTGTAACATCTCTAGTTCTCCTAGCACAATATTGTCTGCTTTAGACCAAAACCCACATGGTTTTGTCCTTACAGTTACCCCAAAACACATTATATTAGATAGGGAGGAGAATTCTACTTACAAATCATACATTTTTCACTCTCCTAAGTAATGTGAGATTGTGCACTCCCACTGATATAGATCGGACTCTCCCTTAGGTCATCCTTGACTTCTCATGGTGGACTTCCACAGTTAGTCTGATTCAGACTTTATTATTTGTGTTGATTCACTTAAATCAACATCAGGATATATTTTTATGTTTATCGATGGAGTTGTATCTTGGAGATGTGCAAAGAAAAAGTTGACTACAACATCCACTATGTAGACTAAGTTTGTATCTTGCTTTGAGACTACTTCATATGATATATGGATAAAGAGTTTTATTTCAAGGTTTAGAATTATGGACTCTATCTCTAGGCCATTAAAGATATATTGTGACAATTTGGCTACAATATTTATGACTAAAAACAATAAAAATGGTAGTCAAAGTAAGCACATTGACATTAAGTATTTAGTCATAAGGGAATGTGTTAAGGATGCTATAGTGGTCATGTAACTACCCGAATTTCTTAACCAATTTAGAAATACATTATTAATTACTAAAGCAACAAGTTTCAGAGTCAAATCTTTCTTTAAAAAAAAAACAAATCTTATCATAAAAGGACTATCAGAGTGCGAAAATCTGATCGTTACCAAAAGCTCATTTTATCATTCATTAAATGGAGTAGAATTATTATTTACGATTTGCGGAAGCGATATAAAAATTCATTCTTAATAGTTGTAGAAGCATAACTAAATAGAAACCCAACTTGCGAAAACTGTCATTTGTCAAAGAAACTATGACTAACAATTTTTTTGGGGAAAAATGCAATTTAAAGCATCAGATAAAGTGATAATTTAACTTTAAATGTTTAAATTTTCAAAGATAAATCCATGTACTATTCCTGATAACATTCAATAAGGGTAAAAGGAAAATTAACGTTCACAAAATAAGTTTTGACGCTAGCCCTTACAAAAGTTTCTTCTTCTTCATCACTTAGTGTCGTACTACTACTCCGCTAGCGTCTCTATCAGATTTACCACAGGCTCCACCGGAATGGCCTCCTCTACAACTCTTGGCATAATCACTTCATTATCTACACTAGAAGTAAGGACGTGAGCTTTCGCCCAGTAAGGATATGGGGAAAACAATTATGCATATTCCTCTCTTTAATTCTTCTTGGAATGGGGGCCACCCAAACCAACTCTTTATTACGTTCATTGGTTCTTGGTTCTTTACTCATACTTCAAGTTGGAGATTGGAGGTTATCCTTTGAGATGACCTAGTTGATCGGCTTCTAACCTCTTGTGCGCAAACTAGTCCCTTTCCCTACTAGGTGAGGGTGTATCCTAGCTGCTAGGCTAGATCCGAACTACCCATCTACCCCAACTCCCTGGTCGTCCCATTTTCGACGTATCTCGCCTTTAAGGTTTCTCCCCTTCTCACGTATCCCTCATTTAGGGTTTTTTCCCTTCCGGCGTATCCCGCCGGAGGGTTCCTTTCAGTGATGGACGTGTCCCGCCCATCCTGAAACATTCTCGTTCTTAGTACTTTTTCTCACTCATGCATGTGGGTACCACCCCGATGGGGTACCCCCTACATGGTTTCTATTAACACGACTACGACCTAACACATCCAATTAGATAACGCATATGTGGAAAGTAAATAGCAACACTTTAGAGGATCCACAATAAGCAACGAGTAAAACGAGCAATAGCACATGCTTATATAATAATTATGAGCGACTGCAAAACAATGAGTGAAGCTAATAGTAATACATGCTTCTATATTCACGTAGAATTCTATAATAATATGCCAATGGAATAATAAAGATCATCTAAACATGATTATCCAAGCACGTGAAATTAAACTATGTTTAAAGAATGATAGAAAAAGGTCAAAAGCATGCTTCACCATTGATCTCAACTAAAGTGGCTAACACTCTACAAGCTATTTAAACGCAATGACGTCATATAGCAGTAAATTGACAATAAGACGAATTTCTATCCATATAAAACAACGTGCGATTATTGGAATGAATAACAAAATGGCATAACATAACATGCTTTTGAACAGTTAAAATTAGCAGCAAAATAACGAGAACAGAACAGCGAAACGTGGTTATGAATGACTAAAAATACAGCAGCAATTTAACGGCTAAACATGCTTCTTAGATGATAACGATCTCAATAGGAATTAATAGAAACAAAATAGTGGGAACATGCTTGTTAAACGACTATAAGTAGAAGTAATGGTAATATCCGAATAGAGCAGAGATAACATGCTTAATAATGACTAGAACAGTAGCGAAATTTTAAAAATTGAACAGTGAAACATGCATCTTAAACGGTTATCTGTAGCAGTGAAAGTATTGAAATAGAGCAGTGGAAACATGCTTATCCAAAAACTATAAACAGTAGCGAATAACTACGTGCAATACAAAAATGAACTTCTTAGCGTACTTTTAAACGACAGCAGAATCCACCATTTAAACATGCTTTTGTTCAACAAGTGTAATAACAGCATAGTACAACAAAATGGAACTACAAAGTGTGCTAAAAGTAGGAGTGTATTGCATGGGAAATGAAACTTCAGCTCATGTTCCATAATAATAAGGTGCTTACATACAGATTAGGCGATGCTTCGAAATTTAAATCACATGATTGGAATATAGTTGCAGTAAAAATCACAGCAAGGTATTGCGATTTGCGGATTTACTAGTCACAACAAGAATATATATAAGGAATGACAGAAAAGTAAACATATTTCAGAATGTAATAGAAAGTCTATTTCATTTCTCCTTGACAGCCATCATTACTTCACAGACTCATCTTTCTATTCTACAAGCTTGTTATCATTTTAACACAACATCTAGAGAAAACATAATCATCCAGAGAATGTAAATCAGTGACGAAATATGGTAGCAGAACAAGTAAGAATATAACAGCAGAACAAAGCAGAAATGCAACTACCAAATAGAGCAGCTAAAGGAACTATAGTTAAGACATACAAGAAATTTACAGAGTTTAAATCATGGATAGCAATCACTACGTTGACACACACACACTTTTACTCGGGTGTAGGGCTTCCTCAAGCCAAGAACACACCCATATCCTTACCTTTGAAGACTCCTCCACACGTGGACATCAGTGCTCCTTGGCCTCCCTACTCCAGCAGAATCTCCCCAGCAACACCAAATGAAGGAGAAGAAGACGAAGGAGAGTTGGGCTAAGTAGAGACTCACTGGGGGACACTCACACGCGTGGTAGGGGACCATCCCTGGCTAGTAGGGTCGTGGGAGGCGATTCTGTGTCGAAGGCTGGGTTTTTTATTGGATGAATGTCATTTTCGTTCTGAATTTAATTCAGTTCTGTCGTTGGTCTGCGTTGATTCGGATGGGTGCAGACGCTTTAATCACGTTCCCAGGCATCCGCAAGACCAAAATTCGTAGGCTGAAAATCTAACTTCGGATGGAAATCGGTGTCCCCACCTTTGTCCGTACCGTCTGCATGTATCATCCGAATGTGTCCAAGATTTGGACAGATTTAATTCGGACGACTCCTTACCTCGTCCGTAGGCATCTGCAGTAATCCTAAAGTCTCCAGACTTAAACAGATTCGATGTGGACACATTCTTCCTCGTCCGCAAAGTCGTTTGGAAGTCCACGTCGAGTAGAAGTTTGAACGCGTCATCTCGTCCCCGAAGTCGTCCCAAGTCGGGGTGACATCCAGGTGTGTTACGGACGACACTTCACATCTGCAATGTCATCCTTAAGCGTCCGAACAGACCACAAGTCCATTTCCTTTGCATTTTCAGCTAAGTTTTTATCCATAGCGGGTCTCAACAAGATTATACGTCACAACTCAACGTATATAGGGACAATGTAAATATTTATTATGCCAATCTTTGCTTCCAAAGTTTGATTACATCATTTAACTGAAGGATTAAGGATCAGGTTTTTATAGGTCATTGAACACATTAGCATTGAATTGATGATTGTTGATTCTTTACCTAAACAGATGTCACTGTCAAAGTTTAAGGATCATGTGAACATAATGAGACTTAGTTTCTCTATGTAATTTTTATTGTAAGAATGAATGTTAATGTAGCTCTTTTTATGAAATTTCTCATATTAATATATATTGTGCGCACATTTATTTTTGAGAAATATTGTTAAGTATTGGATCTAGAATTCAGTAAGGAGCGTAGTGCATAGTGATACATGAAAGATAATACTTTAATTTTTAAGAGTATCTATCACTATGATTTATGTATTGTGATTTCTTACTACAGAAATAATGTAAAAGCATCGATCAAATGGGAGAATGCTAACTATTCTTTTTGGTTTCCATCCTAAATAACTGCCAACACTCTTCCATTCAAACTTCTTGATGGAAGGAGTATAGATATTGAAGAACATATTACTATAGGAGGTCCCCTAAGCCAAACAACTCATTTAAAAAAGATACACCATCATCTTGAGATCATTTAAGGTTTAGAAGATAGTAAACTAGAGGGAAGTGACAATCCAATGTTCAAAAGCATCAATGGCGAGAGGTATTTTATTTTTATTTTGTAATTGATCTAAATGCTATGATTTTGTTTAGACAAGCACACTTAGATTGTATAGAAATTTTAACATCTTAATCAAACGTGTTCTGTCTAGTTTTCTACTCGACCAAACAAAATACATCTCTTATCTATTATCTCGTGTTATAATGACTAATTGTAAGCCAATGCCAACACCAATGGTAACTCAATTACTACTCTCCAAAAACTCATGTACACCTTTGCAGATGATTCTCTCTTTTGAAGCTCGGTGGGAACACTTTAATATTGCACTTTGACTCTACTAGATATTTCATTTGTTGTCAATAAAATTTGTCAGTTCTTGCATTGACCAACAGATCTTCACTTGTAGGCTTTAAAAAGGGATTTTGCTGTACTTGAAAGGTACAAGTAACTATTCTCTTTCATTCCAACCTTTTTCTTTTTTAGATATTATTTGCTTTACAGGTGTCAACTAGGTTACTTGCCTTGATGATCGACGAAGAACCAATGCCTTATGTGTTTTTGTTGGTCCAAATCTAGTCTCATGGTCATCTTCTAATCAAAAGGTTGTTTCATGGTTGAGAACTGAAGCTGAATATCACAGTGTAGCCAACAGTGTTTTTGAGGTCATTTGGATATGGTCATTGTTAAATGAGCTTGCTTTTCCATTGCTCAGTTGTCCTGTGATCTATTATGACAACATGTCACAGCCTCGAACTTGTTCCCTTTGAGAATTGGGGTAGTGAATGGGATTCTCTCCTATAGAACGCACACCTCAACGGATGCTCACATTCAAAGATTATATTTATGTAATTGGCTAAGATACAATATGAAATCGAACCCAAAAGAGAGTTATAAACATCATTATTTACAAGACTTTATCCAACTATTATTTACATACATGGGTCGTACTAAACTAAATACAAGAAAATGAAAACCCAAGACACTACAAAGGCATATGTTGTGCATAACTCAATAATCCATTTGATCTTTTCCTTTTTGCTCTTGAGATACTACCACCTGTTCGTGAAAAAATACAGGAATTCACACAATAAGTTTTATAAGCTTAGCAAGAATCCTAATATAAGGATCTAATAAACAAAGCAAATATCATGTCTAATCATGTTTAATTACTCCTTATGCACAACTTAATTGCGCATGTATATATTTCAAGTACCTCATTCTCAAATCCCATGTGCAATTTCATTTTAAGCACATCAGCACTTCATGAGTAAATTATTTCATTCTTAACATTAACATGATTATGTATACTATGAAGTTCATACTTTTTTATAGTTTATTTATAACCAACACTACATTGATATTTCTAATGGATATCTATCCCAAGTTATCTAGACATTCCTAATTGACATCTAATCTCAAATCATATTTCTATAATGATCCTCTATAAGAAAGACTTTCATATAACCCATATTCTTAGACACATGATGTTATCAATCATTGCCTGGATATTATTACTCTCGTAAAGCGCTAACATAGGGTTCGAAAGAGTTGTGAACGACCAAGGTTCGGTATTTCGTAAACTTTTTAGGGAATTTTTTTCAGCAATAAAAATACCACTGATGGAAAATTTTTAGTGCAATTTTATGATACAATTTCAAGGGCTCAATGATGAAGAAATCCACAAAATTTTGTGGACAAATTCAAAGGGATGAGTGAGATATGGCCAAAACGGTGCAAGTAAGTTATAAAGTTGTTGAAAATTACAGATTTCAATTCCAAGGCCATCTTCAAAAGAAGAAAATACTCCAACTTGATAATTTAAGAAATCCCACAACTTTACAGTAAGTCCACTACAAGAAAAGAAGTGGGAAAGTTGTGTTATGTAACTGACTTGTTCAACTCTCTTGAAGAATAAGAAATTGGACACAAAATAACAATTGTCAACAATCGAATGTAGGCTTGACAAGAAGCAAAGGGAAGAGGTGGAAAAGCAACTCTGAAAATTCATGATCTAAACTAAGTACAATGAGCCCTAATGACAACTTAATTAGTTTCTCTAAAATTAGCGTTTAAAGTTTACAATGCAAAAGTTACGAAACTACTCTCACAAAGACACATATTTTCGATTTAACATGCCCTAATTGAGTGACACCAACACTTGACAATTAAACTTAACATAAAATAAATAAAATAAAACATAAATAAATTCTTAAATCTTGCATACAACAATGATCTAATGGATTAATCTTCAAGGCTCATCTTTAAGTGGATTTGGGTTTCAAATCTGAGTAAGAGATATTGGGCTTCATTAGCAGAAATGAAGCTCTTTGTTTAAGGAGCTAAATTTTAGAAATTGATATTTTGTGGCAAATGACATGCTAATGGTAGGGTTCGAAAGTGTTGCAGACAACCAAAGGTTGGCATTTTACAAACTTTTTAGGAAAATTTGACAGCAACAAAAACGCTAGTAATGCACCAATTTCACCACGATGTTTTGACACATTTTCAAGGAATGAATGATAAAGAAACCATCAAATTTTTTTGGGCATATTTGAAGGGACAATCGAGATATGGCTGAAACAATGCAAGTCAGATCGAAAGTTGTTAAAATTACAACTTTCACCTTTAAAGCTATCTTCAAAAGAAGAAAGCACTCTAGGTTGATAATTTGTGAGACTCCATAACTTACAATAAGTTCACTCCAAGGAAAGAAGTACGGAAGTTACGTTAGGGAGCTAACTTGTCCAACTCTAAAAAAGAACAAGAAATCAGACACAACAACGATTGTGAACTACCAAACATATTGTGGGTTTTCACTTGACAAGATGCAAAGGGAAGAGACTAAAAAAAACTCTGAAAATTGATGATCTAGGGGAGCTTAAATAGCTCCTTCAAAAATAGGGTCTAAAGTTCACAAGGAAAAAGTAACAAACATTTGACTATTAAACTTAACATAAAATAAAACATAAATAAATCTTAAATCTTCTATGCAGCAATGATCCAATGGATTAATCTTCAAGGCCCATCTTCAAATGGATTTGGGCTTTAACTTCAAGTGAGAGATATTGGGCTTTATTAGTGGAAACAAAACTCTCCGTTCATGGACCTTTTGGCATAGCAAACAAACTTTAATTTTAAAGAAATGCCCCATTCTAGAAGATGTCAACTAAAAGCGTTATAAAATACACTTTTTGATATGAGATTGTAAGGCTACCAAATTCTACTAAGGGTTAAATTGTTGGCAATTTTGGATTACTTCGTAAGTCTCTTAATCTTGTACTTGTTTTTCCACATATGTTTTATCTTGAATAACTTCTTGATACATTGGGATGATTGATAGATGTAATTGATACTTTTAATGCCCTTTTCTCCATCATCAACTACTAAATAAACACTTAAATTAAGGTTAGTTAATCTCCCTGTTTGATAGTGAGTTATAGGTTTCGATGACACATCATCCTCGACCTCAAATCCAGAAGTTCTCCTCCATAGTCTTCTTCACCAAAATAAAGTGATAAGCCGTCAACAATGAAAGTGGTAAAGATTCCAAAATCTTTTGGATACTCAAACTTCTTTGCATTATCAATAAGTTGTTTCAAAATCCTTAAAAATCCATCGGTTTGTGGTATAAGATCGAATTTCTATTGATTGAGGAAAGACTCTGTAACGACTTGAATTTTTGTAAATCGTTAAAATACGTAAAATTTAAAATTTTCAAAAGACTCATTTGTAGAATGAAATCAGAGTGCGACATAAACAAGACCACTACTAACTTTTCATCAAACTCGTTTTAAAATCCAATTAATAAGGTGTGGAAGCGTTATGGAAATTGTTTATTTAAAACATAGTGTGTTTATCAAAACTTTGAGGGTTTATGAAAACTTTGTGGAAGCGTAAATAAATCAATTAATGAAGAAATACTAAACAAATAAATACCGCTTTTGAGAAAGGAAACTAAATGGTTTATTACAATTCATTTACAACCTTTTCTCTTTTAACCTCTTTAGCCTGACCAGCCCCAATCTCGCCCGTGCAAGTCCATCATCTCTACTTTAGATTATCTCTTTGTCATCTGTTTGTCATTTGTACCTACACCACAAGTAATACATGAGCCTAATGGCTCAGTAAGGAAAATGGTTTATGCAATATGCTTATGACTCTCTTTAGTTCTTTTGGAATAGGGGCCACCCAAACCAATCATTTCATTAGTCATTTACTATTTTGTTACTTTACTTTAAGTCGTTCGTTCGTTACTCGTACTTTGACCTAGAGATTGGAGGAATCTGTGGCGGTAGAATAGATCTTTGTCGGCTTCAACCACCTAGGGTAGACAGTCTCGCAGTCGCGATAAGAAAAAGGTAATATTCTTTTAAATCCTGTCTACCTGGCTGATCCGTACTTACCCCACCATCCTCCAACTCCCTTATTCCTTTCTTTGTGTCTGTGCCGGGCTAAGCTACCGGACCACAGAGGCCTTTATTACCTTACTGTTTTACTCATTTTCATCATTTATCCTCACTCATGCATGTGTGCGTACCACCCCGCAGCACTCTCTATTAGTTTCTATTAATATGATGCATGACCATACATTGTCAACCTATCATGATGCTTGATGCTTCACAATATAACATTCATAGAAATTGAAGTGCACATGTAAAAGAAAGTAACTTAAATTGGGAACGCATATAAAGAATAATAGGAATTAAAGCACATGGAATATGAAGAGTAAACAACCAAACGGAATAGCACACTTGATCAACATATATAATGAATTTAAATGAGGGGAGCATGCTTGGACAAGTAGAACATGATACTACTAACATGTAATTTCTTCAAATCGACTTCCTAGCCCTGTTAAATGCTTCCTATATTTATCTCTTGGTAATTAGTCTACTCTACTTAGTTATCCTAGGTACTTTACATGTTCAAGATTGACTACTTTGGTTACGTTTGCTAATTTGCTAACATGTTACCATTATTATTTAAGTTCTTAACATGCTTAAATCGATTAACATGCTCGTCTATTAATTGAGTTAATTAAACCTATTAGTGAGCTACTTAACATACTAGTAAATCAACTAATAGTTCAACATGCTAATTTATTAAGATGACATGCATTTGGTCAATTTACCTTCTAACTAGTTTCATGTTATACCCAAATTAATTAACATTCTCAAGTTAATCAATTACCTTAGTTGATTTACATGCCACTAACTGATTTCACAACAGACGAATTAACATACGGATAATTAAACACTTAAGCTAAGTTAAACATGTTATGACTATCGGACTAGTTGATTTCTCTAGATAGATTAAGATACTCAACTAATTATTAACCTGCATGATTAGTTCTTGTACAACTTGTTAATTAATTAATAAATTGACGTGCATCAAGACAAAAGCTTATAAAGTAAACGTGCTCAACCAGATAGTTTACATGCTCGACTAATTAGTTTACATGCTCCATTCCTATCTACGATCGTTATTCGGTTTAATTAACATATACTGATTAATTAGTTCATGCTTAGAGTAACTAGTTAATTAGCTAAACTACGATAAATTGGTTAATTAGTTAAACATGCTCATCCTAATTATCACAGTCAATTAAACATGCTAGAATTAAGAGTGTAAATATTTCTAGTTATCACTATCGCTAAACATGCTTAGGTTCAGTTATTATTCTATAACTACAGCAAGTAAGCACTTTAGCAGTACACAATAAAACAACAGGGCAAAATCATCATCAAGGAAGTTAGTAGTTCATTCGTACTTATCATATTATTCATCATTCTTCATTCTCCATTCACTATCTGAGCATTCACGGCATCGATTAAAGCATTTGTAGTAAGGAGAATAAACTAACAGTAAAGGAAATGTCTATGAAGTATAAATCACAGAACTAAGAATAATCTACAGTATACTAACATATCTATACTATCAACAACAAATAGACACACTCAAGCACTCTACTTGCGATGTAGGGCCTCCAATTGGCCAAGACAAACCCAAATTCCTTACCTCGATGCTATTTCATGTTTAGCACCTAACCGTTATCCTCTTCCTCCTTTCGATACCTTCACAAATTAAAACATTATAATTCATCAATGAATCGTAACTTGCACAAATCCTAAGTACTTCTCTGACTCCTAATGGAATATCACATAACCCAATAAATAATTCCCAATAACAACATTTAAACCGAGTCACAGAATTACATCACGCATGCTTCACAATTCATTAAAACAATATCCAAAATAATTAACTTAGATCTTCATTCATCCAACTAATGATTTGAATCTAACTGGCGGAACATCTCAACTACTTACTCTTTTATCCAAATAATAGGGCAGTGAATAAATCCTCCTAACATGCAGATTAACCACGAGATTCGCAAAACAATTCACATTATTATAATAGTCAGCCCAACACAACATATTTACAATAAAAATGCATTTCATTTCTTTTGTCAAAGCAAAACAGTAAACAGCCAATCCAAAACCCAATCCCAGTTCACCCACGACTTAATGCTCACTCTGAGCATCACTCAAGTCCTCACCAACACTCTGGTTCGCAGCACACTGAGTGACAACACTCTCTGCCAAAATTAGAGGGCAGAGAGTTCAAGTTCTCACACCAGACCAACAACACCTGAGGAACTGCACCTCGAGCTCCATTCCACACTATCACCCGATCGGATCCCCCTACAACAAGCGAAGATCGCCACTGCCTCTCGCAAATTGGCATAACAATGGCTCCAATCGACGCTGAAATAAAAGGAATGCGAAGGAAAAAGGGAAACCATACCTCTAATCATTGTCGAAAACGAAACCTGCGGAAGCACCGACTCCAAGCCCTAGTTCTGCACCTCACGACACTACCGTTCGTGTGCTCGCTCACTGTTCGTCTGCTTGCTGTCAGGAAGGAGCCGCCCGAATGATCGCTCCCTCACTCGCCTCTCTCGTCTCTCTCGTCTCTCTTCGGGCTCTCGGTCCTCTCTCTCTTTCCCTTATTCCTCCAGCACAACACTTCTTAACCCTAAATTCCCTCTATAATTTGTCCCTTGAAGAGCCAATAAATGGGCATGAACCGGTTTTGTTGAACCGGTTCATAATTCCTATCACCTCTTTTAACCCTTTTAATCAAATTAATCCAAATTAATTAAATCCCCCTACACTATTAATCACAATCAATCTTATTTATCCCATAAATCTCATTCCTCCCACTCATTTTGTCTGGCCAAAGGCCATTTGACGAAATGAGGGCAAAGCTAAACCGATTCAGTTATTTAACTATAAATCCCTACATTCCTTTAATTAATATTAAATTTATATGTTTAAGTGTTAAATATTTGTACCATATATTAATCAAACCCAAATTCTAACTCCTGACTTATTCCAAATATCGTTAAATGATTATTACGGGTCTGATTTAAATTTCTTAATTCCATTTCCCAAATGAATTTTCTATCAATTAAACCCCCAATAAATTCTCTTAAATTATAGCCTAACGGTTACATCCTCGGAAATATCCCGATAAATACCTGATAAATCCAAATACCCCTAATTAATTTCCAGTTATTCTTAATAAATTCTGATATAAAAATTCAGGGTATTATAGACTCCTTCCTCAATTGTAACCAAATTATAAGCTCATCATTGAAGTTTAGAGGCTTATCTGTCCTAGCATAATTGTAATGCCCCATGACATAAATTCCTTTTCTTGCCATATTTAAAAACCATTTAAAAACCATGCCTTTAAAATGATACAGTTAAAATCTTAAAAGAAATCTCATTTAAAATTCATACATATAAAAACTCAACATAAATATTTATAAAATATTCTAACTTAAATCCAAACGTTTAAAAGCATGAAATTATTTCATGACAACTTAATAAAATTTAAAAAAATTCTATCTTTTTTTCATTCTTCACCCACGGGTCAATTTCACTTCAATAGCGCTTTAGCTTTGCCCATGAGAATTCTCCATCAAATGCATCTATCATTGTTTCAAATCCTTAGGTTCCTTAGTAAACTCATCATCGCCTATATCACAAAGTTCATCTATGAGCTTAACACTCAGTAAGAGATCAATAACTAAATCATGAGTATGAGATGCAATTTTTCGTAAAAACATGTATTTCCATTTTCAGTCTTTCTTTCTTTCCTTTCTTTTTTTTTCTTTTCTTTTCTTTCTTTCTTTCTTTCATCTTTTGTTCTTTTCTTTCATCAACATTGGCATACAACACCAAAGCCTCAATTCATTGAAGGAATAAGTCCACAAAAACCTTAAATCATTAGGGATAAACCCACCAAATCCTCTAATCATTGGTGTCGAATCGCGAAAGCCTCTTACGTATTTTTTTTCATTTTTTCTTTCTTAAGGAAACATATGAATAAAAATCTCTTTTAGTAAAAAAAACATTTTTCATGATGCATAAGACGTACACGTGATCTTACATGCAAAACATAATACATAATTACAATAAGCATAACCTCGATAAACAAATAGTAAACATATCATCAACCAATAGTTCAATGTCTCAAACATAATGGTAAACATAACCTGGAAGTAGTAAGCATATCCTCGATCAACAGTTCAACATCAACTACAAAAAACAAACAATAATCGTATCCTCAATCAACATCTCGTATGCATCAGAATATCATCATAAAAATACCTTACCCTAACACTTTGTGATGTAGGCTAAAGGCCAAACATAAGCAAACATCACTTGCCTGAAGTTCTTAGTGAAGTTTATAATATCCAACTTTTCTAACTTGTTTGTTTCCTTTGACATTAAAAAAAGAATCAGGTTGATAATAAAGAAAAGGCGAAACTTTAACAACTACACTGTTTCAAAAACTTAGAAATAGCTCTCACTATTTTGTCATTCATCATCGTCAGCCAGACAAAATATGAAGTCCTAACTATAGAAGACATACCTTCAGAAAGTTTGAGAGAAAAACCTCCGAACTTTTCTACTCAAACGTGATTAGGGTTTTGACCTAATCCTTCGTATTAATAAACCCATAATCTGTAAATCCAACAGAGGAAAATCACATGGAAAATACTTCTAAATATTATTGTTTCCTTATCTACCCGATAATCAAATTGTAGCTCGTGAATTCTGTGAAAAATTGTATTTTAAATCTATCAAGTAGTTATAGTGGACGTGTGGGCTTCTGCTGCAAACTTTTACTCGCCTTTCTCCTCCAATAACAATCTGCCACATTCGCATTTTACACTTATGTTCACAGACACCTACATTTTTGCAGTCACCAAGGCTTCCGCAGATACCAACATTTTTACAGACACTTTATCCTACAGATCCTTCATAAATTATCTGCCAATTGCTATCTGCCACATACATTTATTCTTTTATGGATATCTCTCCCATAGATCGCGGATACCTCATCCCGCAAATACTTACATTTGACGATGACGTTTTACTCATTTTACTTATCCGTTGCAGATGCGCTCCTTTCTGTAGATATTCATTTTCAAATTACTTCAATCCTATCAATTATGTTTTTCTTCCCTTTACTTATTTGCCGCAAATTCATTTCCTTCTGCGAATATGTTCTTTATCAAAATATGGTTTTGTCCATTATGATAACACATTCCTTTCCACAACTGCAATGTTCACCAAAAGATACTATCTTTATTGTAACAACTTCATCCTAATACGTGGAAATGAGACTCAAATAAAACTTAGTAAAAAATGCAATGGAATGAAGGTCAAGCGACTTCAGACTCCATATGGACAAGATCCGGCGTCTGAACGAGCACTTGGGGATGAAGGCAGGATGAATTCTCACATCCTGAGTGACCCTGTCGACTTTAGGACGAAGGTACGGACGAGAGTAGGATGCGTCCGCATCGAATCTGTTTTAGTCTAGAGACTTTAGGATGAAGGTACAGACGAGAGTAGGACGCGTCCGCATCGAATCTGTTTAAGTCTGGAGACGTTAGGACGAAGGTGTGGACGACGCAAACAAGGGCATCACGCGTCTGATGTGAATCTGTCCAATTTTTGGACACATTCAAACGATACATGAGGACGACACACGGACTCCCAATGTCGTCTGGATCCCAATTTGGACTGTACGAATGGAATGGGGACGCGATTTCTCTTCCGAGGCCCCATTTTGGCCTAAGGAATTTGGTCTTGCGGACGAGCTGTGGATGAGATCAAGTCATCCGCACTTGTCTGAATCATCACGTTTCAGTGACAAGATAAATTAATATCAGAATGAAAATGACAGTGAAACCAATCAAAACGTAGCTCGACACCTCTCACTCCCATGATCCCGACCACAGAGACCTGTCACCTACCTCACCCTCTGCCATGGTACGATTTGTTCCCCCAGGTGAGCCTATTTCTTCAACCCTTCCTCTCTTCTTCGTCGTTCTTCCTGGAGCTTAGAGAGTTTTGGTGAGGTTTCCACTTGGAGGGAGCTGTTTGGAAGGATAGTTACCATGTCTAGAAAGAGGAAACGCGAGTGAAGGTAAAGAATGGGTAGTCGGTGGCCATTTGGAGGCCCTACACCCAAGTAAATGTGTATGAATGTTGCTGTAGGATTTCATAGTTCTTTAGTTACTTTATGTTGCTTAGTTCTTTAGTTGCTTTATGTTGCTTAGTTCTTTAGTTGATTCATGTTGCTGTAAAATGTGTGGAGAATGCATTGCTAAGTATCTCATTGTAGTCCATTTCTAACCCTGCTATTGTTGTTGAAGTTTTCTTTTAACTGTTATTATTCTCTGTGACTTTATTGATGTATTTTCTTTCACTGCTAAAACGTGTACATAACTGAGATGATGAGGAATGAATAACAAATTGCCACAGTATGGATTCTTGACCAAAAAACTGATAAACTAAGACTGTCTGAGGAAATGATATGCACGTAGGAGTCATTAACAAATGTTCCGAATATTAAACTCTCTGATGCTGTTATTCATTGTTCATTTCGTTAATCTTCATAGAAAGTGTGTTCATTATTGCTACAAGTGCTATATTTATTGCTCATAAGTCAGTTCTACCACTTGTTGCTGCTATTACATTCAGTGTTAAACGTTAAATCAGTTATGCATTGCTAATGTTGTGTTACATGGTTGCTGTCATGGTTTTGATTATACTCATAGTGTGCTGCTGATTAGTTTCAGTCATTAGAAGCATATACACTGTCCTCGTTTTAGTCATAAAAGCATGTTGAGTCCTTTTGTGTGATCAAATAAAAGCACGATAGTATTCATTTATTGCTGTTCTGTTCTGTTAATTAAAAACATATGTTCACTACTTCGTTCGATAATATTCGCTATTGTATTACCGCTTTAGAAGCATGTCCATTACTCCACCTCGCCATTAGGAATATTGTTGTTTATCTTGGATTTAGGAGTACATTTCTTTGTTCGTTTGATTTAGTATTTACTACTGTTATCAGTGAATCAAAAGCATGTTGTGCATGTTTATTTGAAAACGCTCATTTGTCGCTTCTAGTTGTTCAAAAGCATGCCCCATAATGTTATATAGTTGTACATCATCACTGTTTTGATTGTCGATTGAACGTATGATTAGCAACTGTTTTCTGCTGCATCTGTTGATTTATCTAACAGCATGATTAACCTTTCGTTTCCGTTATTATGTTTAACAATTAAGAAGTATGATCAGTTGCCCTATTTCCATGTTTTGTCGCTACTGTCCTATTGTTATAAGAGCATGCCTCCTTGTTTTTAGTTTTCAATGCTTTACTAATGCTCAATATCGTCTAAGAAGCATGTCTTGCTGTTTATTTTTGCCATTGTATATAACTGGTAAAATGCATGTTCGCTGTTCTGATTATAATACTTCGCTATTGTAGTTATTCATAAACATGGATTTGTACGTTTTCGTTGTCTTAGGATTTTACTGCTGTTTATTACCCCTTTAAGAAGCATGTTTCTGTTATTTCATTTCATTATTGCACGCCATTGCATGTCGATAGAGTTCGCCCCGTTGTTAGATTACTATTATATGATTTTATCCCGATAAATAGTTTGTATGATGATGATGCTTAAATAATTTTAATTTAACCGTAGGTATGTTATCATAGCATCCTATGTGAGTACTCCTCATTCTCCTTATGTGTTATGTTGTGCTATTTTCTTGAAAAGTTCTTAAAGTATTGTTGTTGATATCTCTATATATGTGTTAGGCAAAATAGAAGTGTCCTCATACATTTACGATAAGAGGAACAACTAGGGGGTACCACTTTGGGATGGTACCCATACACCTTGAGTGAGGAAAAAGACATAAAAGAAGATAGAGATGAATAAAGGGAGTTTGGAGCTTGGGGGGTGGGGGGTGGCGGGGGCTAAGTACGGATTAGTTAGGTAGACAGGAATTAAAATGACGTTACCTTTCCCTTGTCGGGATTGCAAGACTGTCTACCCTAGGTAACTAAAGCCGACAAAGATCTACTCTCCCGCCATGGAAACTTGATGCACGAGTAACAAACGAAATACGTAAGAAAAGATTTGGTCTGGGTGGCCCCCATTCCAAGAAAAACTAAAGAGAGTCATAAGCATTTGCATTTCCCCATTTCTTTACTGAGCGTAAGCTCACGTCCCTATTTGTGGTGTAGGTAACAAGGTGATTCTTCATGGAGTAGAGGAGGCCACTCCCGTGGAGCCTGTAGTAGATCCGATGGAGACGCCAACAGAGTAGTAGTATGACACTAAGTGATGAAGAGGAAGAAACTTTTTGTAAGGGCTAACGTCAAAACTTATTTTTATGAACGTTAATTTTTCTTTGACCCTTATTGAATGTAATCCAGAATAGTACGTGGATTACTTTGGAAACTTAAACATTTAAAGTTAAATTATCACTTTACATGATGCTTTAAATTACGTTTTCCAAAATGGTTAGCCATAGTTTTCCTTGACAAATGATAGTTTTCGTAAGTTAGATTTCTGTTTAGTGATGCTTCCGCAATTTTTATGAATGAATTTTTATATCGCTTCTGCAAGTCGTAAAAAAAATGGTTCTTCACTATTTAATGAATAATAAAATGAGCTTTTGGTAACGATCAGATTTTGGCACTCTGATAATTCTTTTACGAAAGACTTATTTTTCGAAGAAAACACACCTTTAAAACGATTAAGAATCCGAGTCGTTACATTTATAGTACGATGTCGTCCATTCTACGAACACATTCCTTTCTGCGATCATGTTCCTTTCCACAACTTCACTATTCACTACAGCACACTATCTTTATAATATGACGTCGTCCATTATGCAGACACATTCCTTTTTCAAAACACATTCCTTTCTACAGATGTGTACACTTCCACGAATCCTAACACTTATACGGATACCACTCTTCTGTCTTGTTCGCCAATAGATATCTACCATGTATACAACTCCTTCATGGACAACTCACTTCCGCAGATACTAATGCTTTTGCAAACCCATTCCAATCCGCAAAAACCCTTATGCTGACACTTTATTTTATCAATATTCATTCCACACCCAGCATAGCTTACTGATAATATATTTTTAATAAAATTCCTTCTAGAAAAACTCTTATATTATTCATTCCAATTTTCTCACTGCACCTCACTTTCCTAATTAATAACTTACTTAATAATCCTTATATTTTTATTAAAATAAAATTCTTTATTCCTACCTTCATCATTCTATAACTTGCCTTAATAAAATAAATTCTATATTTTATTACAACCTTATTTTTCACTACACATTATATAAATTTTCAATTGTGACGTTATTCATTTCATTAATATTCTAAAATGTCATGTCACACATGAAATTGTTCATAAAAATTTTAGGTTGTTACAATACGTGTATCTTGATTGTGATTTGGTGATAGGCCCACATGGCATAACATCCTCTTAGGGTAGAAGAGGACTTGACCTCAAATTTACTTGTTCTTTTACGTCTTCCTCTTCTCTGAGATAAGAAAATAGTTTCTTGATTTGAAGTTGGTCGAGACTCTTAAGCTTTCAAACAACTCTAACTTGTGTATTATGCAAATGCTTTTTTCATGCACCTTCTCCATATAATTAAACAATGACTTGGTTTGATTCACATTCCTTACCATAGAGCAAGAAATAATGTATCCTACCTTTGACAATTCATCAACAAATATCATAAATGCACACCTAGATAAATAATATTTGATACCATTTAACAAATATGTGTCAAGATTAACGATATCATCCTCATCCTTAATGTCACAAATGTATTGCCAAAAGCCATATCAATATCAACAATAATATAACTCAAAGGCTTCCTCAAGTTATAATTTGTTCTTTTACCCCAAAAGTAGCTAGTAGGTTCAACACCAAGAAACTTACAAGTCAACAACTCTCTAACTCCGTAACTAAGTATGCAAAAGTTGTTATCCACAAAATCTCCATCATAATTAAAGAAATTATCCTCAGCCATATTATCAAAAGTGTCATTCTAAAGTTCCAAATTACTACGCATATCATTACGAATTCAAGTCCATCTAATTCTAAGAAGCAAAATGATTAATGTATTTAATGTCATGTACCTCTTTGACGATTCAGTAAGTTTGTTGGTTTCTCTCATCTTACATGTCAAGATATCAGAAAAAATCTTCAATGAGCTCTTTGCACCTTGCATTCTTTTTGAGTTTTTCTTGATTTTCCAAATTTAAATTCATGTTCAATTCATTCTTGAAAACCAATAATGTCACGACCTGGTGGAGGGCCAGACAGAAATGTCAGGCCCAACGACCCGATCCTCGAAGAGGACCCGATCGCCTAACCCAATGCTTGATAAAATTAGCAAAAGACTTATATAAAATTTTCAGTTGTAACCCACTTGTGATGGGCCACAGTCCACATAGTGATCGCAAGAGTAAATAGTTGGTGGACTACAAGGTCCAATCACAAGAGTTAGAGTTCAAAGACTTATTAACACTTACTTTTCTACTTATTTGGAAGGTAACTTAATAGTGAGTAGGAGTGTGCAAACCGAACCGAAACCGAAGAACCAAACCAAAACCGATCGATTTGGGTCGGTTTGGTTCGGTTTTGCATACCAAAAAACCAAGGTTTGGTTCTTTTTTGTGAGAACCGAGTGTTTTGGTTTGATTATCGGTTTTGATTTCTCAAAACCGAAAAACCGAAACCGAACCGCATAAATAAATTTTTAGGGCTTTTTTTGGAGTTTCCATGTTCGGTCATTCGTGCCTCCACCTCTGGTTCTTCGTCACTTCATCTTCTTCGTTAGGTCTTCGGTCAGCGTCCACTCCTCTCTCCAGCAGTCCAACACTTACATATGTTGGTCTGATGTCGACGCTACCCTTGACAGTCAAAACTTCATTTATTACGCTTCCATCTCTGGCGCACTACGGTCGTCTGCTACCGAATCTATTTCAATCAGGAACGATGAGGTTTCGCCCCAAATTTACAACACAGCTAGGGTATTCTAAGCGCCTTCGAAGTATGAATTTGAGATCAGACATAAAGAGACTCACATGGTACGCATCTATTTTCGAACATTCAGTTTGTCAAAATTAGATTTAACCGACGCTCAATATCATGTTCTGATCAACGATTATGTGGCTTTGAGTTATACTGGTGCTGTTAGGGTTGATTCTTCAAGACCTGTTGTATGGGTTGATTCTGAAAAGCTTGAGATTTCTTTTGTTCTTGCAAAACTATGATTTTGCATTCGTGAACGCTATTGAAGTGATCTCAGCTCCGATGGATCTAATACCTAATTTGCTAGATAAAACTCTGTTTTGGAGGTAGAAGAGAGAGAATAATTTCGGTGTTATTAATTGTGTTTTTTTTTTTAATTTTTATACAATTTTGTTATAATATTTTAAAAAAAATAAAAGAGAAAAAACCGGAACCGAGATTTCGGTTATGTTCAGGTTCGGTTCTGATTTTTCCTACAACCGGTTTCGGTTTTGTACTTTCAAAACCGAAACCGACCGGTTCGGTTTGATTTGACATTAAAACTGAACCAAACCGAACCATGCACACCCTTAATAGTGAGCCAAATGGAGGAGTCACTATCTGGTGAAGACCAAGGAAAGCCCATGCATGTTTTGTTATGGAAATCATCCCAAGTGGTCGAGCATGAGGATCAAGAAAGGTCAAAGCATGTTGAGTTATGAAAATCATCCCAAGTGGCCGAGCATGAGGATCAAGGAAAGTCAACACATGTTTTGGTTATGGAAACATTCTGAAGTGGCCGAGCACAAAGAAGGGAAAGTTGCCAAAAGTCATCAAGACTTGGAGAAGAAGATTTAAGAGTTAATTTAAGTATTGAGTTTAAGTTAAGTTGCCAAAAGTTTAAGTAGTTTTAAATGTAGTAATCGGCCAAGTGTGTGTGTGTTAGCCGATTTAGCTACCTTGCGTGATTATTTTAAGACTGTTGAATTTGAATATTAAAGCTTTGATTTGTTTCTTTGAATTGGGAGTGATTCCTTTTTCTATCTTTAGTATGTTCATCCAAAGTTTGTGATGTGATATCACATTGAGATTACTTTGCGAGTTGAGTAATATTTCTTATTGGCATCCATGCTCTTGTTTTTTGGAGGAAGGACGTGTGAAGTGTTGTTCAACTTTTCAAGAAGAATTGAATTGGTGGAGTTTTCCAAATCAAAGACTAAAGTTGTGATTTCTTGACCTCTTTGACCAATCTAAATCAACAGGGCATATTTCCATATTTTTGGTGATTTTCATCATTTATTGAAGTACTTGATATTCAAATTTCATAAGAAAAGCTTTCATATTCATCAAGTTATGGATTTCTAATGTATGATATTTCCTAAAGTGATTTTGCAACAAATATAGAAACTTCTAATCAATTGGTCGATCATCACTGTGCAACTGGTCAGCCGCAATTCGTCTAGAAGCATAAAACTTTTGAATCTATGAATTTTCCGATCAATCACCCTTCACGAGCCAAACGACTACACAAATTTTATTTTGACTGGTCGAACATCCTTCAGAAACAGAATGACCACACAGGTTCACTTTTCTCCTAATCTTGACCGTTTGTGCATCAATAGCACTGAATATAAATTAAATCCAAATAAAATTGTGCATCCATGTCCATACATCTAGAATTTTAACCAAAGTATATTACAACTAAGCAATCGTCCATACCAGGGGAAAATTACAAATAATGAAAATAAATAATCAATTAGACTCCTCGAGTCCAATGCCCACGCGTAGGTGCTTGTCTCTACCTGGAAGGAAAGGGTCTTTCGAGTAAGTGACTAACTTAGTAGAAAACTTATAGTCATTGCAATGTGTGTAAAACTTGTTTATTTCTTTTTATCATAACCATGATTTAAGGGGTTATGCATTTTTATCAAACGTTCTAAAAACTGTTTACATCTTTTTAAGAAAAATCGACCTCGAAGGGCTTCGACGTGATACCAAAGAAAATCATAGTTGTATACATAGACAGCTATACTTAAAATACTCCCATCGATTTCACACTAAAAACCATCACTAGTGAAAAAAGAAGGTCACTCATGGACTCCTCCGATCAATCACACGGAAAGGTGGCCACCATCATGGGCAACACCTCACGAGTCCGGAAGAAAGCAACGGCAGTCCGTAAACCCAGCTCGTCACCCCAGGTTTGTCAACAAGCCAAAGTTCAGCGCCAACACAATCTATATCATCACTTGAGTTTGACGGTAGGCTAAGCTCGTCGCCGACAAACTCGTGACTCAATACAACCTGATCAAGTTTAGGTGTAACGACCCGATATTTCTGACTTTTAAAAATGCGTGAAATTTAATATTTTTTCTTTTCTTTTGTAAAATGGAAGACAATTCTTTTGTATGACCCTTTTTACAAATCACAGCGAAAAGAATTTATAAATAAAACCAATCATTTGAATAATACAATAAATAAACCTTTTACATTATCTTTACAAAATTTTTTACAATCATTTTCCTTTAAATGTCTTTAGCCTAGTCAGCAACAAGATTCACGCGTGCAAATCCTTCATCAACTACTTCTTAACCTGTTCTCTTGCGTGTGCTTACATTGCAAGACTTAACTAATGAGCCTAAGGCTCAATAAGTGATATAAAAGAAAACTGTAAACATGTTATGCAGCTTTTAAAACCATGCGTCGTTATCCGTTTTCGTTTTCTTTATCTTTACTTTACTATTCTTTTATTTATTTTATCTTTACTTTACTTTATTTTTATTTTACTTGAACTTTACTTTACTTTATCTGAAAGGGCATTGGAAATGTCTAAACTTAACGAGGAGGAGCAGCCAACTCAACCTCACATCCCCATACGACCCCTTTATATTTATCTTTATCTTAATCTTGACTTTACTTTATCTTGAAAGGCGTTAAATATACCTAAACTTGAGGAGGAGCAGCCAACTCAACCTCATATCCCCACCTTTATATTTATCTTTATCTTAATCTTGACTTTACTTTATCTTGAAAGCGTTAGAGATGTCTAAACTTGACGATAATGAACGACCAACCCAATCTCACATCTCGTCACACCCATTTACGTTCATTTCTTTACATTTCATAACTGTTTTGTTTATTCTTCGTTTCCTTTTCAAAACCATGCATGAAAACCATTTTCGTATCTTTTGAAAACCATGACGCGTGTTATGCTTGTGAATGTGTACAATGTCTATCATATCATTACTATAATCTTTAAATATGTTCATCTATTAAACACATCAATAAAATAACTTATTTCTATTAAACAACCAGCAAGTAGCAGTACAATAAACGAAACATGCTCAATATCTAGCTATTCTAATAAAGCAGTAAACAACCTTAATATTTTACTAAAGCAGTAAACACTTAGCATACAATCCAAATTCTTGCGATGTAGGGCCCTAAAAACCAAAACACACGCGTATCACTTACTTGTTTCCATAACGCATTTAGCACTTTATTATTCTCCCGTTAATACCTTCAAAATAATTAACATTTATGTATTAATATATTTACCAATTTATGAACCCCATGTTTGATACCATCTCACATTTATTATTTAATAATTTAATTACCACTTAACGATTTTTCATTAATTTATCTTTATTAATTTTAGGTCAATAAGAGAATAACCCTAATTTATACATTTTTCCCCTTCATTTACACTTATCTAATTTATACGTAATAAACAATATAATTTCTTCAACCGCTGCCAATAATTCTATCTGTAAATATTTCAACCAAATCAGTAGTTACCAAATGGTCATTTTTTATTAACAATCAATATTCTCCATCTTCCTATTTCGATAACACCAATTTAACAAAAGAAACATCCCTTCAGAGCACATATCCACTCAATAATCAATTAACCAACCTAAGCAATTATAATTATATTGACAATTACAATCTATTCATATTGCCGTAATCAATTCCATACTAATCAGAGAGTATAACCAACACACTTTCTTCAACATAATCTCTTTATATTCTACTTCTATTTCAATAATTTCCATACGAAGAGTATATATTTTCACAGTCCAACCAAGCAGATAATCCATTCCATTAAGTCAATATTTCTCCCAACTTAGCATTACAGGCATGCACATATAGATGGCACAACACGATTAATAAGCAATCAAAAACATTTCAACAACTAACAAAGTAGTGGTTTGAAGTATTCATCATAGATTGTTCCAAATTTCCATTTTCAAGAAATGACCAGACAACAATTCTACTAACAGAATGCTCATCTAATATTATCAACCAAAATTGAACATCAACAAATTTCCTAAAACTCCATAAACAGAGGTGGAGAAAATCTTCTTATCGGATAAATCGAGAAGACTCGAGAGTACCCTGCCTTGCAACTTCACACACTATTAATAACCAAACAACTCTAACTAAGCATAACTATCAATCTTTAAAGCAGGAATCCAATAAAACCCATCAAAGAAATGAAGAGAGTTCACCTACCAAAAAACCCAAGAGAAAAGTCATTCTTCTTTTCCTCCTTCTGCTTCATCAATTTCACTCACTGGAACTCACAATACCTCACCCAAATTGTCAGAAGTTCACACCCGAGGAGAAGAAAAGAACAAAACCCCTTTCCCCTACTCCTAACTCAAATCACTCATTGCCCCCCTCAACTCTTTCACTCTTCTCCAGGAGCACACGCACCCTTTATCATCAAAGAAAACCTCCCCCAACACCAATCACAAACTGCCAACAGTAAAAGAATGGGACGTGGAGCAATCCTAAGCGAAGCTGTGCATTGAGATCACCAATTATCGTCTCGAGAGAAGCTACAGAAGAAAACTCGATTCTCGCAAAAAAATTGTTGCTCTAGTTGACATGCACAGTCGACCAGCCTGTCGCCCAATCCTGAAGGCTTGCACCCGCCTACACCGTACTTCACCTTTTCACCTTTATTTATTCTTTTCTTTTATTATTTTTATTTTATTTTAATTTAATTAATTTTTTTCTTTAATTAATCAACCCCCTATCAATTTATTCCAAATAAATTTTTAACTAAAAATTCTCTTTTAACCAATTCCAATAATTTCCAACAATTACACTTTCATCCAATTAATTTTATTTCACCCAAATAATTTTTCAATTATCTTTACTAAATTCCTTTACGAGAAATCGGGGTATTACATTAAGGGTTTGAAACCCAAGGAAATGTCGTCACCTTCTTAATCCCATTTTTCACATAGCGCACAAACAACCATCTCCACGTAATAGGAGACGTACCAAGGATAGCTTCATGATACTTTGGTACTAAGATCGTCCAAAATATCAAGAGGATTCGTAGCCCCCAAACTAGATATCACATACCATGAAAACTATTTGCACAAAAATAAACGTGTAAAACTCGCATACGTAAGTATAATAAAATCAAACGTGCTGTCGAATAGTCCCCGTCGATTTTACATATGTGGTAATCCACAAAATATTAAGTTTTAAAAACCATGGTATGCGAATGCAAAATAAGTAGATATAAAACTCCTACCTCAATGGCAATCTCTCCTTTTATTCGAAGAAGCAGCAACCTCAGGTTCTGATTTGAAGTACACAAACTCGTCCGGGCCTAAAACATATCAAACATGAGAATTCTCATAAATAATTCTCGAAAAATAATTGGAAGAATCCTACACCGGGACTACGTTTAACGTCTATGTTTGTGCAACACAGAACAATGACATCCTCATCAATTTACCATCAAAACAGTGTGCAATATTTACACAACAACAACTCAAACCCTCAAATGTATTTTTCACCCTAATTAGTGAGCATAATGTAGCAACTAATATTTATATATCATGAGAATCGGTCCTCAAACAGTGAGCAACATACCATCAGCTAGCAATGTCACAGATCTTCAGGAGTATCTCTCAAACTTAGACAGAATCAACTCTATCACAAATAACTATAACAGAACCTCAATTTATTTATCATTGCAATAGCAGTAAACAGAACAGAAATCAACTCTAGCTCGCGGCATTACTCACCTTAATCGAAGAAGGGAAAGAATGTATCTCCCTCAGCTAGGCCCTCCATCGCCAAGACTGCTCGGCCCCTTCAAAATGCTTGGGCGAAGTCACCCCGTCGCCCGTAATCGGTGGTTCCCATCTCGGTCAACCCTCTCTCGTGAAATGCCATTAGACAGAGTCGCCCAGTCCCTCGGATTCGGAGGTTCCCAAGTTCCGCCCAAGTCCTGCTAGGAAATTGAAGAGAAGTTCTGCCCTTTCTCTTTCTTCAAATTCTACTACGGTTCCCTCCTTTTCCCCCCCTTCATTTCAATCTTTTTCCTTTAAGTTTATTTATTTTATTTGTTTATTTAATAATAACATATATTTAAATATATGTTATTCATTTAATAAATCTCATCCGATTTCTTATTTCAGTCTCAATTTGCCCCCAACACTAACCGATAATGTTCATTTAATCTGATTTCATTTCTTAAATTAAATTGTCACTCAGTAATATCCAATTTTATCGATTTTGACTGTTTGACTAAAATTTCACACATGGTCTCTACACGATAAATCAAGTCAATTTTTCAATGTCTTGACCGATTTTAACGCAAAAAATTTACATTTGAAATTTATTATTAAAAATCTCACAGGTTTTACAAATAATAACTCTCTTACTTTCTTCACATTCAAAGTTTGTTGGTCTTTTACAATGTGATCCAAACTAAGTGAAACTGACAATATATTTTTGTGCTTGAATGAATAATAATTAGTAAAACCTTTAGGCAAAACCGTTCTATCATATTTGCCAAATATTTCCTTGCAATTGATGTTTCATAGCTGCATGATCTTTAAAACACCAACCCCACTCTTTGAACTTCCAAATTGTGAATAAGCACATCATTCTTCGTGACACCCTCTTTTTAACAAACTCCAAACCACAAATTTCAGCAATCATGTCAAGTGGTACTAATATGTTTTGGAACAAAACACCCCTTTCCACATGGCTAAAATTGTACAACTCTTGATGTGAATTGAATTCCTTCCTTAGGTAATCCATGAGTACTCACACCTAACGTCAATTATTCGCGACTTACCATATTAGTTTTGTAAGAATCCATCACTCAATTCTATCAGCAATGGTAAACCTTTCAAGAAACCACTTGAAACCATATTAACGAGCTCCACTGGATTTCTCTTATGTTTTAGTAACACTTTATGTTTTTTCAATCTCTTTCCGTAAACTCTTCAATGATAATGGCTCATTTATATTAATTACCTTCCTTATATGACCATCTAGGGAGAGTTCTTCATCCGAAAAATCTTCCTCTTGGGTTTGGAGAGTTGGAGCAATTTGAAGCTTCAGGTTGAGAGGTTCTTCTTTAGTATAAAACAATTCGTCCTGTGGCTCCTCTTCCTCATTATTTGCTGCCAACAATTCATCTTCATTAATTGTCATCAATGATTCTTCTTTGCTTTTTTTATGATCTTCCTCGAAGATCTCTTCTTTAGAACAAACTTTCTCAACCATTTGATTTTCTATAGATATTGTGTAAAACCCATGAAACTTTTAATTATAAATTTTAGGTGTAAATTTTTTGCATAATAATCAGTCAAAGTGTTGAAAAGTTGACCTGATTTGTCGCGTAGTGGTCACATGTAATTTTTTTTGTCAAAATGGGTACAAATTGGGCGTTGTCGAGCGGTAAATAAATTGAGGGAATAAATTTTGGTAATTATTTGGTTAGAGAATCGTTGTCGGCTAGCGTTTAGAATATCTGGGAATTTGAATCAGAGGTTGCATTGGGTTTAATTAGTATATGTATTAAGAGGAAAAGAAAAAAAGAAGAAGAAGAAGATGGTTTTCTTCTTCTTCTGTGAATGCCGCGGCCGAAAGAGAAAGAGGGAGAAAGGAGAGAACTAACTCGAACGTTTAGTGAGTTTGAGGTGTGGGAAACATTCGTGGAAGGTCAACGAGCAATCTTTGTGAAGGCAGTTAATGAATAGGTGAGTTTTCCCCCTCTGATTTTAGGGTTTAAGTTCATAAATATATTGGCCTCCTATTCAAGCTTAAAAACTCAAATCTGAGGGACATTGCTAGATTATATTTGTTGTATTGGAGTTTATGTAGGAGTATTCATCGAGACAAAAATGGAGGAAAATGGCGTGTTTTCGATGAGGAAACCAAGCCAAAAGCCTATTTTGGTTGACCACTATGCAAGAACTAGTCGGCCAGTAGAAGCCCAGCACGTGTGGGTGACGTGCTGGTCGACAAAAAGTCACTGGTCGACTAGGGTGGTCAACCGCTTGACAACTAGTCAACCACAATAGGTCTGGTCGACTAGATTTTAGTTTTTGATCTACCGAAAAGGGGACAGATTGTCCCACATTTGTCACTGGTTAACCGCCCCATGACTGGCCAACTACAACAGGGCTGGTCGACCAGATTTTTTGTTTCTGGTCGACCAAAAAGTGTACAGATAATTTTGAATTTGTCCCTAGTCGACCAGAACATCGTGTTCGTGGTCGACCGAACATTGTAAAATCACATATATTTAAGTCGTTTACACATTGGTTAGGTTCCTAGTCTCAGTATAGGACCTTTTCACTTTCCCCTATGAATTCATTTATGAAAAGTTCTTGCATTTTGATATGTTTTTAGGCTCGGACGAGTTCATAGACTTCAAGCCGATAACTGAGGTTGTTGCTCCTTCAGATAAAAAGAGAGACCGTCGTCGAGGTATGTGTTTTATTCTTAGTTGCATTGCACTGCATATTTTGATTTTTTAAAATAATATTTTGTGGAACACCACATATACAAAACTAACGGGGACTATTCGATAGCACGCCAAATTTTTATACTACATATGTACAAGAGTTTTACATGTTAATTTTACACGTATGATTTTCATGGTATGCTATGATACTGTTGTGGGAGGATGAATTCTCTTTATACTTTGAACGATTTTGGTTCAAAGTATCACGAGGCTATGCCGATACATCTTCTACTGCTTGAAGATGGTTGTCTGTGCACAGTTGCAAGAGGATGAATCATTTTGATACTTTGGATGGACTCGGTGTCAAAATATAATGAGGCTATCTCGATACATCTTCTGATATGTGAAGATGTTTGTTTGTGCGCCTAGGGGTGTGCATGGGACCGGTCCGGTCCGGTTCCAACCGGTCTGGTCCCGGACCGGTCGGTACCGGTGCCAAGTGTGTGAAGACCGGTACCGGAACCAGTTCTGAACCGGTTCCGGTCCGGTTCTGGACCGGGATTTCCGGTACCGGTTCCGGTCTGGTACCGGTTTATTTTCCTAATTTTTTAAATATTAAAAATAATATAATGTGATAGTTTTTTTAAAATTAAAATTACTACAAATTTAATGAAACAAACTAAATAAAAATAGATGAACAAGTAATTAAAATTATTAGAAATTTAATGAAACAAACTAAATAAAAACTAGTTTAATCAATCCGCATATGACGACGGTTCAAGCCGAGGGCGCGTGAAGGGAGGCGGGACCGACTGGGCAGGGCTGGCTGCTGCTTTGTCTCTCTTATCCTAATTCCCAAGCTCCATGCCTCCAGGCTCCATGGCATAAACACATTGCTCAAGTCCTGAGTAAAAGTATTCTCGCAAAAAAATTTACAAAATTGTCATAAACATTGACAATTTAGCTTGTACATTACATTGCAACTTCAAAACAGTAATTATATATAACTTAAAATGAGAAACTTACAAAACAGTCAACAGGTTGCATCCAACAAAATAGAAGAGAACCATGACTTTTACACATCAAAGATATCTGATAAACTATAAACGATAATGCTAAGGAGTGAATAAAGCATACCACTGAGATCACTATTAATTCCATACTAATTCACTTCATCATCAACGTCATTAATTTGTATAATATCTGAAAAATATAAATTAAAAACAAATTTAGAAAAAATAGTAATAAATAAAACAAAGAAAAAAGAAAACACTATAAATATGAAAGATACCTGGCTCATTCGTATCATCATTGATGTTGATTGATTCATATTTTGAGGATCGAATCTAGCTTTGAGTGCAGATAAGCGCTTCGACCGTCTTTGGGGACAAAGAACTGCGAAATTGATCAAGTACTCTTCCTCCACTACTAAAAGCTGACTCCGATGCAACAGTAGAAATAGGAATGGCCAATATATCTCTTGCCACATTGCTTAGAATTGGGTATTTGAATGAATTTACTTTCCACCACATGAGAATGTCTAGTTTGTCTGCATTGTTTTCCAATTCTTCATACAAATATTTTTCAATTTCTGATCGCGTAGTTGAAACATTTGGTTGTTTTGGGCGACTATGAAACAGCCCATGTATCTTATTGTGGCTCAAATTGCTCTTTTGTGGTAAGCTTGCAGTTGTGGTTGGTACACTTGAACTATTATAGTTGTCTTATGTATTTTCCAATCCCGCATCAGCTTTATACTCGAGATATAAATTTTTAATCACAAGTTGTACTTGGCTTAACAAATAATCTGTCTTATCAGAATCCATTACGAGGGAAAGACAATGTTTCAAATACTCTATTTTATGTCGAGGATCTAAAACAACTGCAACATACATCAACATATTCACTTTATCGCAGCTTCCCCAATATTTATCAAATTTGCTTTCCCTTCCAATAGCCATTCGCCTCAATAATGGATTATCACATTCAACATACTCTTGAATAACCATTTTCAAATTGCATACTTCACAAACATATGTATTTGAAGTAACATGCAATGAGGCTGAAACATTTAAGGTCATATCATAAAAAACCTGTAAAAAATTTACAAGTTCTCGAACATTAGCCCAATCTTCTGTTGTGGGAGGACTTTCTTCACCCAAATCAGCGAGATAATAATCATCTGTTTCTATCAATCTCTCAAAAGCTTTTTCAAATTTTTCTGCGCTGGCTAACATCAAATACGTGGAATTCCATCTTGTAGCCACATCAAGAGAGACACTACTTTTGCACACAATTTTAGCTTGTTCAACACATTTCTGAAATTTTTGTAGTCTAGCAGGAGAAGATCGAACATACTTCACTGCTCGACGTACTCTCATAATACATTCGTAATGGTCTTTTAAACCATCACATACTATCAAATTCAAAATATGGGCAAAACAGCGCACATGCAGACATTCACCATTCAAAACTAGACCATTCCAAGCTCGAATTCTCTTCACCAAATAAGAAAGGGCTACGTCATTAGAAGATGCATTATCCACTGTAATTGTGAAAACATTTTCGATCCCCCATTCAAATAAACATCTCTCTATTTCTTTTCCAATGGTTTCACCCTCATGATTTGCAATCAAACAAAAATTGATGATCTTCTTTTGCAAAACAAAATCACAATCAACAAAGTGCGCAGTTAAAACCATATAATTCAAATTTTGAATAGAAGTCCATGTATCTGTAGTCAAACAAACGCGTTGAGATGCGTTCTTAAAATAATCTTTCAACTTTGACTTCTCTTTCTCATAAATGCCAATAATATCTCGTGCAATCGTAGATCTAGAGGGTACAACAAATCGTGGTTGTAAATATTTAGAATAAACTCGAAATCCCTCTGATTCAACAAACTTAAAAGGTATTTCTTCAACAATAATCATTTTTGCTAGAAGTTCTCGGCAAGTTGCACTACTAAATGATGCAGATGTGGAAGTTGATCCCATATTATCGACAGTATTGAAGCTTAAAGTCTTTTGCTTCGTATCTACACTTGCCAATAACTTTTTACAAGAATTAATATGCTTTTTCAAACTTGAAGTTCCATTCTTTGTATGATGACAAGCATAAGTCTGAGCACAATAATTACATCTTGCTCTAGGATTGTTTGGATCAGTGCTTTCAACCATAGTAAAATGATTCCAAACATCTGATTTTTTCCTCGTCGTTTGACCAGTAACTGGATTAACATTAACACTCTCTATTGTTTCATCATTAAAGCTATCCATTATCTACATTTTACACAATTTCAAAATACATATCAGAATCACATAACAGTCAGAAAATAACCTCTGAAATAAATAAATAAACACAAGCAATACACTGAGAATAATGAATATAACAGTCACCAACTACCAATATGAAAAACAAAAAACACTGAACTGACATGTACCAACTACCAATATGCAAAACACTAAACAGAACAGAATTCATTTATGAGTTGTTTCAACTTTCAACCATTGCCAGAACAGATAATTCAACAAAACACTAAGCAGAACCGAATTCATTCATCATTCATCAATTGTTTCAACTATTGCCAAAGGCCCAAAACAGATCATTCAGCATCAAAACACTACACATAACAGACTACAGAGTAGATTAGAGTGCTAACCAGTAACCAAGCTGGCAGTGGCAGTGGCAGTGGCGATGGACAGAGGTCGGAGTTGGCAGCGGCAGTGGCGATGGACAGAGTCGGAGCTCGGACGACGGATGGAGATCGGACCTGGCAGAGTGGCACCATCGATGGATGGAGCTCGGAAGCCGGAGCTCGCTGGAGAGTGCCGACTGCCGAGTGGAGCGATGGATGGAGCTGGAGCTCGGAGTCGGAGCGACGGTCGATGGACGGACTGGCGACGGTCGATGGATGGAGTGACGGTCGATGGATGGAGCTCGGAGCTCGGAGCTCGCTGGACGCTGGCGACGGTCGATGGACGGAGCTCTGACTTGGATCTCGCTGGTCGGCGGTCGCTAGGACGCTGGCAGAGGCTGGCTGACGATTGACGGAGCTCGGAGCTCGCTCTTCGGCGCCTCGGCGGTCGCTGGCAGCTGCTCGGTCGAGGTCGACTCTCGGGCTGGGCACTGGGCAGGGGAGGGACTAGGGAGGACTTGAGGTCAGGAGGGGCCAGGGGAGGGGACGGGACGGGATTTCAGATCTAACTCTGAAATCCCGGTTCTACCCGGTACCGGTTCAATGGTACCGGGTACCGTGAACCGGTACCGGGTAGAACCGGTCCCTATAGCACCGGACCAGGTCCGGTCCGGTGCTACATATATATGTACCGGTCCCGGTATCGAAAGGCCGGTTCCGGTCCGGTTCTTCTGTACCGGGCCGGTTCTGCACACCCCTATGTGCGCCTATATGGGAATAAATGGGTAATAGGGTGTTGATGACGTTCTCATTGGGTTTCGAATCCCTAAACCTGATCATGGTGTTTTATTGTCAAGGGTTTGTCGTCGCGGATGCTTTGCACGACGACAACCCAGAGGACAAGTCGGGTCTAAGGACTGCTGTCATTTATTTCTTCTAAACTCATGAGGAGTTGCCCAAAAATAGTTGCCGCCTTTTTGTGCGTATGTTCGGAGGAGTCTTGTGTGACCCTCTAATTTCCCTGATTCCTATTTTTAAGTATGAAATACAATGAGAGTATTTTTTTTTATTATAGTTGTCTATGTATACAACCATGTTTTAAATTAGTATCTCATCGGGGCATTGAAGTTGGTTTCCTTTAGATGATAAAAGGATTTTAAAATGTTTTAAAATGGATGTTTTCCCTACAAGATCATGGTTTTGATGAGAAAAACGGCAAAACAAGTTTTATTTGAGTGTTGCATTTAATATAAGTTTCCTACTGAGATAGTCACTCACCCCAATGACCCCCCTTCTGTAATACCTCGATAATATTGTCCCCGTATACGCGATGTAATCAATTTTTTAGATAGTTAATATATTACATTGCGTATCGATACATGTTAAATTATGACGTGTAATTAAGGGGTAAAGATTATGGAATAAAAATTAAGTATGAAAATGTGAAGAAAAGCTGAAATCTGACGAATTCGGATGAAGGCAAACGACACAAGGACGAGGAACCTCGTCCGAAAATAGATAACATGTCGTCCCCGAGTTTTGGGACGATGTAGGACGACGTGCATCATCCAAATTTGTCCCTTGTCTTCAAACTCGACTTTTTGGATGGGACCAAATGAATGCAAATGACTAAGCTATGAATCTATCTAATTTTTGGACAATTTTGGATGAAGGCGAATGATAATGGACGATAGCGGACTTTGAAATTTTGAATATGTCCAATTTTTTAACAGATTTAGACGAATGCAGATGAAGGCGAGGACGTAGTCCTTCATTCAAAATCATAATTCTGTTAGTAACAGTGAAGATTTCGAATGCATGCAGATGAGGCCAACACGACTCTCCTCGTCTGAAATGTCCCAGATCTGCGAATAA
Source organism: Begonia loranthoides (assembly GCA_022433065.1). Taxonomy (NCBI): domain Eukaryota; kingdom Viridiplantae; phylum Streptophyta; class Magnoliopsida; order Cucurbitales; family Begoniaceae; genus Begonia; species Begonia loranthoides. The sequence continues at coordinate 13,792,734 of CM039479.1, read as the reverse complement.
TTAGGGTTTTAAATAATGGACAATTTGTCATTGTATCAACATGCATCATGATGATAGAAATAAGTAGAAAGTGCCACCTTGGGGTGGTACTCATATGCATTATGTGAGAAAAATGATAAATGAAATGAATAAAAGAAAAAGATGATGGGGAGTTGGGGGGCGGATTGGTAGTTCGAATCTAGTCTGGTAGCTAGGCTACACCCCTACCTTGTCGGGAACGGTACTAACTACACATAGGAGGTTAGAAGCCAATCAAACTATACTATCTCACATGGGTTCCTCCAATCTCCCAATCGAAGTACAAGTAATGAATGAATGAACGAACAAACGTAATGAAAAGATTGGTTTGGGGTGGTACCCATTCCAAAAGAACTAAAGAGAGACGTAACATACTGCATAACCCCAATTCCTTACTAGGTCTTTAGGCTCACGTCTTATTTGCGGTGTGAAAAACAAGATGATAATGCCAGGAGCAGAGGAGGATATCTTTCCCGTGGAGCCTATGTAGTATCCGGACGAATCGCAACCCGAGTAAACGTATGGCTCAAGAGAAGAAGAAAAGAATTCACTATTTTGAAAGGGTTTGATAACAGACATGTTGTAAAATATTAACTCTTACTCTAACCCTAAAACCAAGTTTTGAATATTAATTATGTTTATGCTTTTAACCTTGAACTTTATTTAATGCATTTAATAATGTTTCTGCTTTACTCTGATTTATTTACGCTCTTGAGATTTCTATGCTGAAACCTAAGTTTTTACCCTTATCCATTATAAGTAAATAAAGAGAAAATTTTTTACACCACTTTAAAAAGGAAAAGGAACGTAAGAAAGTATGGTTCTGACGCGGGGCGTCACATCTTCCCTCTAGGTAAAGACCCGAGCATCAAGGATTGAGGGTGATTTAGTGGTGGAACTTTGTAATTATTTTTCTTACGTATTTTGGACTTGTATTTATTTATCTGGGTAAGGACATTGTCTGGATACTTGTATTACACTTGGTTTGGTTTCTGGATATTTGGATCGGATGCACTGTATATTTTGAATTGTAATTGTAAGTCATTATCTCTTGTTATCACTACATAGAACATGACCCATCCAACGTGGGTTGTGGCTGGAATTCATATTTAAGTCTTCTGCAATTTTATATAGCCTTGGGTTGAAAAGTCGGGTCCTCCAAGGATCAGTCGTTCAGCCCGCCTTCAAGTCATGACATACTGATTCCATCATAAGTAGTGACCTTTCATGAGGAAATATAATCTCTCCTTCAAATTATTTCTCTTCCATCAAAGGTGGTTCTTGAACTAATTCTTCGTTCTGCATGGCGAAGTAGTCTTTATGTCTACTAAATTTTGCTTCGAATAAAGTATATGATCATGTCCAAAACAAGAACATATGGAATATCTAATATGGACATCATTCCAACTTCTTTTTTGTTCACTCCTTTATATTATAAATACTTGAGCTTTTGATTGACTTAATCTTCTCATAGTAAGTAGATAGAGGCAAAGACATAACCGACTTAAAATATTTTGGAGCATTCCTTCTTTTATGAATCTTTTCATCACATTCCATGTATTTATGGCTTCTTCATCTCTTCTTCTCTTAATTTTAAGGTTTCTCCACCACAATGATGCTTGTTCTGGGAGTCTTGATGAAGCAACTTGAAATTTGATTTTTTTTGAATAATGGCAATTTTCAATAAGGGTAGATGACAAATCAACCATCGTGGTTTGCGATCAATGAAAGGTCAACCACTATCCTTTATTTTTTAACAAATTAACCACTGATGTATGGAAAAATGACAAAGCCGACATCACTGTCACGTTCTCTGTTAACAAATTGACATGGTGCCAAGGTGTCTCAAGACACCGTGAGACATGCGGTGTCTTGAGTCAAGACACCTCATGTCAAGCGGTGTCTTGAATGCAGTGTCTTAAGTCAAGACACCGCTAGACATGCGGTGTCTTGACTCAAGACACTGTCTTGACTGTGGTGTCTTGACTCAAGACACCGCTAGACATGCGGTGTCTTGACTCAAGACACCGCATGAATAGTGGCATCTTGACTCAAGATACCGCATGAATAGCAAGACACTGCATGACATGCGGTGTTGACTCAAGACACCGCATGTCTAGTCAAGACACCGCATGTCTCGTGGTGTCTTGAGACACCTTGGTGCCATGTCTCAAGACACTGCATGTCTCACGGTGTCGAAATTGAGTGCAGAAAGTATCAAATCGAAGTTCTCTCAGAGGTTAACCCCACCATCCCTTTTCTCGGGCCCAAAATCAATCGTTTAAGCCCTCGAATTTACGATAAAAAATTTTTCCAGAAACAAACAGCGGCGTTATGATGGATTTGTCATTTTTTCAGTAAAACTTTTTCTAGTAACAAACTGCGGCGTTTCAGTAAGAAATCCTGGGAAATCTCAGCGTCTCAGTGGTGTCTGAGAGGGCGCGGCGTTCAGGCTAAATTTGACATTGTGAACGACAAATGTGAAGTGTGTTTGTTTTGTCATTTTTCCATACGTCTGTGGTTAATTTGTTAGAAAATAAAAAATAATGGTTGACTTTTCATTGACCGCAAACCACAATGGTTGATTTGTCATTTACCCTTTCAATAATTTTGTAAGCCTCTTCCTCCCATTCTATGTATTCATCGTTCTAGTTGGCTCCCGTAAAATATGGAATAGAAATCTTTAAGCTTTCTTCTTCCTCAATGGAGTCCATAATATAACCTCCACATCTACGACCTCCTCTGTTTGTAGCTGTCACGACTCGGAGGGGGGCTGGACAAAAACGCCGGGCCAAACGACCTGGTCTTCGTAAAAGACCCGATCGCTCAGCCTAAGGCTAGTTGAATTATTGCGGAAGACTTGTATAAATACCCAGCCATGACCCACTTGTGATAGGCCACAGTCCATTTAGTGATTGCGAGAATAAATAATAAAGCATAAATAATACTATGCATGTGTAAAACGTATTTTACCTTTTCTTGAAAACCATGAGTTTCGGGGAATCATGCACATTTTAATAAAACATTGAAATCATTTTCGTCTCAAGGAAATCAGCCCCATGGCCTCCGACGAGATATTTAGAAAAACATGGTTGTATACATAGACAACTATAAGTTTAATATACTCTCGTCGTGTTCTACCGAAATTGTAATCCGTGAAAAGGGAGGGTCACTCAAGGATTCCTCCAAACAAAATACACAGAAAGGTGGCCATATCATGCAAGCAACACCTCATGAGCCTAGAGGAAGAAAAATGACGGCGTTCCGTAGACCGGGCCCGTCACCCAGGTTGTCGTGCAAATTCCGCGACGACACGACCGTAATAAAATACACCCTGATCAGGTTTAGGGATTTGCAACCCACGGAAGCAGTTAACACTTTCCCAAAGTCTCTTATTTCACACAGCATGCAAACAAACCATCTCCACGCAGTAGGAGATGTATCGAGGGTATCCCCTTGATACTTTGACGTTCGCGACCGTTCAAAGTGTCAGAAGGATTCATCCCAAACAGGTTATAATCATCATATAAAAACATGAAATCCAATATACAAAAGTAAATGTGTAAAACTTTTGTACATATATAGTATAAAAAGCTGACGTGCTGTTAAACAGTCCCCGTCAGGTTTTTCATGTGTGGCATTCCACAAAATACGGTTTTATTTTTAAAACTATGCAATGCGATGCAAGCAACTAAATATAAAGCCCCTACCTCGTTGGCAGTCCTTTCTCGTATATGAAGGAACAACTACCTTAGGTACAGGCCCGAAGTCTACAAACTCGTCCGAACCTAAAACATGTTAGAGGTCCAACACTCTTGTCAATGACTCAATAAACAGGTGAAAGATCACATATCCATCTAAGAGCCCAATCGATGCGTAAACAAATCACCCAAGATTTCCCAACAAAACCTTATCAATAGATTTTCATCCTCAATAACTTTTATCAAAGCTATGAACAAACATAAAGTCGTTCCCAAAACCATGGGTTATTAATCTCAATATTGTCCATCAAACAATAACCAAATGAATAATAGTTAAGAACACTCAAAGAGTCTATCCATTAGAGACCATCTTGAATATCATTTTTCCTACTGCTTCAAGACTACAATTTAGCGTTCACTTATTCAAACTCACCCAATAGGACCAACAAATCGGTAATCAGAACAAGGGAAAAACCCAAGCAACAGATTTCTATCCTATCCATAAAAACAAAGTGGGCATTAAACTGTGAGATCTTAATGAAACTGTGGGTTGCTAACTCCCTACAATTTACTTCAACAAAACTCAAAACTTCCTTCACCAAATCCAATACAAAACTGAGTTTATCAGCAAACTATAGCAAGCAATATTCTTACACAATCAACATGTGGAAATAGGAACAACAACAGGGCATAAATCCTATCTCTGTAAAGAACGCAATAAAATAGGCATATCATCGATGGTGTTCCTTCCATCCAACACAACAGTCCAAAATAAAAATCCAAAACACAGAGAAGCCTAACAAGAACAATGGCATCGTATTCATCAAGCCAAACAGAGACATTTCCCATTTATCAGCAAAGAAATCACAACAAAAATCTCTCATCGAATGCAAAATAGAACTGGATGTTCTGCATTTCTCACCTGTGTCTGAAAATTAGAGAAATGGAGCTTCGCGGTTCGGTTAGTCATCGTCCAGGCAGCTCAAAGAACCCAAGCTTCCGTCGCACCCCGCTTTCCCTTGTGAGTCGTCCTCCAACAAAATGCACCTTCGCCCACAATTCGAAAAGCTTGAGCACGCACAACTCTTATTGCCAGAATAGTCGGCTCGTCTCTCCCGCGAAGAACCCTCTACAAAGCGTCTCTCTCTATTCGTCGCTGTCGGCTGAAGGGAGTAGAATGGGAAAAACCCTATTTTTCCCTCTTTCCAATTTTTTTTTCTCCCACGGGTGGCTCAGTTAGTTAGATTATGGAATAGATATAAATCCCTGTTGAAGACATAAATAGTTCTCTACTCTGCATTAGGGTTAAGTATGCTCTTGATTTAAATATGCTCTTTGTTGTAGCTAAACTAATAATTTAGGATCCTATTAAAATGATTTGTAGGATTATGTGCTTGCTCTGTTCAATATAGTGGATTTAAATGTAATTTTTCCTTGTTGTTCATACTCCATAAATTGAATGTGTTTCTTGTTTATTATAGTATTGCTTGAAGTAGAAACAATTAGGAACATGCATTGCACGGGATAATAGCGGATCAAATGTATGTAATTGGAATTGGATGTTGGGGAGATAGTTTCATATGTATTTGGGAGAACTGCAAGATGATGCATCATTCTGCCCAAGGTTAGATGCCAAGTTGTGACTATAATCCTTGTGGGAAATATCTCCAATGTCCAAAAAATATATGAGATTGTGATTAAAGAATAGAAAGGGTGGATTCTTTTTTGACACAAAAGACATGAGCATGCATCATATTGTGAATTGGTTGAATTGTATGTATTCCTTGCTTGTTATAGCATTGATATATTGTTGAGATTAGAGTATTGTTTGAATTGACAAGCATCATGGCTAGAAACAATTAGGAGGCAACATGCATTGCACAGGAGAGAATTGGATTAAATGAATGTAAATAGGAATTGCAGGTTGAGGAGGTAGTTTTGGATTGATTTGGGAGAGCGGTGAGATTATATAACTCATCCCTCGTTGGAATGGGTAGCTTATTCTTCCTGAGGTTCTATTCCGAGGTTGTGACTATACTCCTTGTGGGAAATATCTCCAATGTCCTGAATAATTATTAGACTATGAGTAAAGAACAGAAAATGTGGATTCTTTTCTGACATAAAAGACATGAGCATGCATCATATTACATTTTATTCCTTAATGAGCATTAGGATTGCAGTTTATCTCATGGTGTAGGTACACAAGTTATCAAGGAGAGAAGCAGTTGATGAAGAATTTGACAGTGAGATTGTGTTGGTTAAACAAAGCAGGAAGGGTTGATGAAAAAGGGTTTTGTTTTACATGAGCAAAAATATATGATTTATATAGAAAGGAATTTTTACTACTGTATTATTATGTTTACTTGTTTTCAAAAAAAAAAAGTTTTAAAAATGAAGGCCTTCTATAGCATTTTTGAAATTTAGAAAGAGAATAAGAAACCGGATCGTTACACTTTGCACAAGAAGGATCTCTCGTTATTGTCTTGAGGAGGTCTTTAACCATGCAAGGCGGAGTGGAGGATTGCCAAAGGGAAAACATTTTTCACACCCAATGCAAAGTCAAGGAGAAAATATGCTCTATAATCATAGATGGGGGTAGTTGCACCAATGTGGCTTTTCAAGATGTTGTTGACAAGTTGGGGATAGAAATCGTGTTACATCCTATACGATACAAACTCAATTGGCTCAATGACTGAGGGTCCATTAAAGTTACTAAAGAAGCCTGCATACCATTTTCTATTGGTGGTTATGAGATGAAGTTTTGTTTGATGTGATTCCTATGAGTGCCATCCGTTTATTATTGGAAAGACTGTGGGAATTTGATAGAAGAGTATCTCATGATGGCTATTCTAACTACTACACTTTCAAGTTGAATTGAAGAATTATTAATCTAGCCTCTCTCCTACTCGATCAAGTGGCACAAGATTATAAGAGTATGAAGAAAAGTAGAATTGATTCCTCCTTATTCATGTCCAAGATGGAGTTGAAGAAATCTCTACTAAAAGGGCATTCCATGGTGTTGCTCATGTTTAGAGAATGGTTGGAGGAGTTGGGAGTTATACACAATTGAATTCAACACATTATTCAAGAGTTCCAAAAATTGTTCCCCGAAGAACTTCCTCAAAGGCTTCCTCCCCTTAGAGTAATTGAGCACCAAATTGATCTCTTACCAAGAGGCACTCTTCCAAACCAACCCTCTTATAGACTCAATCTGGAAGAAGAAAAGGAGTTACACAAGCAAGTGAACGAACTCCTTGAGAAGGGGTATATCCAAGAATCTCTTAATCCTTCTGTTGTTCTGTCCTTGTTAGTGCCCAAAAAGGATGGTTCTATGCAGATGTTCGTGGATAGTCATGTTGTAATACCCCAAATGCATTCTTCCAGTTTGTATGATGTAATCAATCTTCGTAATAATTGACGTATTTCATTGCGCACCTATATGTGTTATTTTATGACGCGTATATGTGGGAAAATCTTATAGGACGAAATTTAAGTTAAGAAAAATTAAGGAAAAGCTGTCTAGGGTCGATTTGGACCAATGCGGACACCTTTAGGACGAGGAATGGCATCCGCAAGTGCACTATTGGCCATCCCTGAACCTTGGGACGATGTAAGGATTAGGATCTCGCGTCCTCACCCGACTCTGTTGCAAACTGGGTATATTCGGATGGTAGCGAATTAATGCGGATGAGAATGGGATGCGTCTGTTTTGAATCTGTACACTTCTTGGACAATTTCAGACTGGATGTTATATGCGGATGAGGTTTTGTGTCCAAATGTCCATTTTGGACGCCCGTGGATGAGAGTGCGGACGAATTCTCTCGTCTGAAACGTCCCAATTTTGTGTAGAAATAGGTTTTAAATTTTTAATTTGGGACAAAAATTAAGGGATGACAACCACGAACTTGACCCTGGAGGTGCAATCCTCCCACAACCGAACCACGTTGCCTCCAATGTCACACGTCCCTCTCCTCCAATTGGTGCACAATGGTTTCTCATGGTAAGAATTCATCCTTTTAAACACCGAATAGGTTTCCTTCTGGGTTTTTCCAGATTTCCCCTACGAGATTAAATTCAATTTGAGTGAGAGAGAGAAACCTTCTGAAGGGTTGTGAGAGTCTAGAGTGGTAAGTTCATCCTAGGAGGATTCTCAGAGGTGGAGTGATCGTGTATGTTCGATAGGCTGAGGAATTTACAATTTCTATCACAACCTTGCTGCCAGTGAGATAAATTCTTCTACAAAGGTAAGGATTAGGTGTGTCTTAGCCATCAAAGCCCTACCCAAAAGTGTGTGTGTGTGAGTTGGATGTAAAATTGCTGAATTTATTAGATGATTAATTCATGAGAGATTTCCTTGCTGTGTTGTTTAACTTTCTACCACAAATGTTGAGACGAAATGGTTAAGAAGGAAATGAATGATGAATGAAAAGTTATAGGATGATTTGATTGCATTATGAATTTCATTAGCTTTGATTTGATTATGTGAAGTGTTTGATTCGCTGTAATTATCTTGTATATTCGTTATTGTTGAGTTGTTTGTTGTAGATATCCATTATATACTGCAATTGTGCTCAATTCTCCTGCCAAAATGCTAATTATTAAAAATCATCTTGTTACTTATTCTTTAAGTCGAGCATGCTAATTAAGTAGACAACTAAAAGGTTAATTTCATTAATAACTCGTTCAGTTTATTGAGTACGTTTATGTTCTGTTTTATTGATAAGTATGCGTAGATAGAACTAGTTTAGTATTTGAAATCTAGCATATAATGTTGTTGACTCTTGGTTCTTGTTAGGAGATATAAACATCCTTAGTTTGATTAGTATAAAATTATCTAACACGTTCTTGAAATGACAAATTTTTTATCATGTTTCCAAATATCATTCGTTCTGTAGATCTTATGAATGATTTATTCAGCATGTTGTGTAGTTAAATTACTGAACGCACCTTCAAGCATGTGTAGTTAAATAGCTTGCTGTATATTCCCTCGTAAGTCACTGTTCTATATTTTGAAGAATAAAGCATGTTATTCATGTTTTCTGTTGGTATAAATCTGATGAACATGTTAAAATAGCATATAAATTATTTAATAAGTTCTTAATTGTACTTGAACTCAAGGATATTTTATTTTGTAATGACTGTCCGTATCGGTACACTTCACTAGCATGTTACATTTATCTGTTGTAGGATTTTATATAAACATGTTTGGTTATTAGTTATTTTCAATTTATTAGCATGTTTCCAATTGTATCCGATTACTAAACTTACTGATCATCTTACTGTTCTTCAATTATCAAGCATGCTTGTTTAAGAAGTTATTTACCAAGTATGTTTTAATTCATTGTTAATGCATGTTTTCGTTCAATTATTAGGTAGCATTAAAAGCATGCCTAGTAGGTTCTAATAACTTGTTGTCATTAACTTCAATTTCTATTGTTATTCTTGTGGATGTGTAATCAAGCATGTTATTCATTGTGCTAGATATTCGTTATTATTGTCTTCTTTGCGTGATCTTAATTATAGTTGTTCGTTATATGTGTTGAATGTATAATTAGTTGTCTTAATTTCCTTTCATTTAATTATATTTGTTGTTCATTACCATTGCTTTTATTTCATCGTATCAGTACGTCCCATGCATCATATTAATAGAAACAAGTAGGGAGTATCATCTCGTGGTGGTACTCACATGCATATTGTGAGGAAGAATGAACAAACATAATGAACAATGATGAAATGGAAAGTTGAGGGGTGGGTGGGTAGTTCGGATCTAGTATGGCAGCTAGGTTACAACCTTACCTTGTTAGGAAAGGGACTAGTTTGCACACAGGAGGCTAGAAGTGAATCAAACTATACCATCACACATAGGTTCCTTCTATTTTCAGTTCGAAACAGGAGTTATGAATGAATGAATGTAATGAAAGATTGGTTTAGGGCGGCACCCATTTCAAGTAAACTAAAAAGAGGCATAACATAATGCATATGCCTTTTCCTTACTGAGCCTTTATGCTCAGGTATTTCTTGTGGTGTAGGTAATGAAATGATAATGCCTGGAATAGAAGAAGATGCATTTCCTGTGGAGTCTGTAGTGTATCCGGATGAATCACAACACGAGTAGGTGAATGGCCCAAGTACAAGATAAATGATTTACTTAATTTATGAGGATTTAGTAATGGACATGATTTGCAAAAACCCTTACTTTGATGTTATTTCGTATGTTTTTGCTTTGAATTCTTTACTTTATTAATGCATTTAAAATTGTTTTCGAATACTCGAACATATTTTTACTCTTTATTTTTTACGTTAAACTTGATATTTGAAAATGACTAGTTTTAAGTAGATAAAAAGAAAAAGAAAAATTTTCTTGAACTTAAAGAAGAAAATTAAGAAAGAACGGATTTTGACGCGAGACGCCATAGTTGGTATCAAAGCCATGTCACTCTCGTGCGATTCACTGTGGATAACCTAGAATCGTTGAAAAATGCTCCTCTGACTGTAAGTTTCCTTTTATGTTAAACTGTTTCCTTAAAGTAATTTTTTTGCTATAATATAGAAATGCATAGAATTGTAAAATATTTACATATTTTCCTTTTTATATTATGGTAAAGCATGAAAAATCAAATGACTAAAATGTCTCCCTGATATTAATTATAAACTTGTAGAGAGTACTAGAAATGGCTTTAAGGGGAAGTGGAAATGTGCCGTGTAATGAGGATGGGCCTCGAGCTCCCGGTCATGATGAGGATTCCAGTTGAAATGAAACTCTAGCTGCAGTTGTAGAACAGCAGTCTCGACAGATGGAACGATAGTCCCAATTCATGGAACAACACTTTCGATACATGGAGAGATTTATGGGACAAGATCTTGGAAACGAAAATGGTAATGGGAATCAACCACCGATACTGATCCCGCCGATTTAACCGGTCTCCAGGGAAGCCGTGTGGGAGAAGTTCTAGAAACTCAAGGCTTCCTATTTCAACGGGGATATTTCTGACATTTCGGGAGTTGAGGAGTGGATATGCTCCTTAGAAGACAAATTCACGTATGCTAAAATTGGTGAGACTGAAAGAGTAAGGTGTTTCGTATATTTACTGACACATAAGGCGCGTTTTTGGTGGGAGACTGTTAAGTCTTCCCAAGATGTTACAACCCTCACATGGAGAAATTTCAAGAAGCTATTTAATGAGAAGTATTTCAACCATACCGTCAGGACACAGAAATGAATGGAATTCATGCGCCTACGACAGACAGGAAATGTGATGGAGTATGCCCAATGGTTTGAAGCATTGACTCATTATGCCCCTCAATTTGTGTCAACTCATTATGGTTTGAGTCGTCAGAGCTGGAACTGAAGGTGTCACTTATTCGAAGATTGTAGCAAGAGCTCGTGCCATTGAAGGGGTAAAGATTTTGGTAGATAGACAAAGGGAAGCAAATCAGAGGGTGGGGAAGACCAATTCCAATCAACAACCATAAGGCGGTCCACCACTGGGCCAGGGAGTAAAAGGACCCTCTGAGATAGGAACACAACAAAGACCAGACAAGTGGCCCATGACACTGACACTCGCGGTCCCTCCACCTATTGCTTGTCCAAAATGTAAGAAGATACATCGTGGCAATTGCCTGGTTGGTTCTTAGAAGTACTTTTCTTGTGGAAAACCAGGCCATATGGTCAGAAATTTCCCAAACCGAATTGGTGGACAAGGAGGAGTGGCCCTTCAAGTCTTCGCAATGTATGGTCCCGACCAAGATGATGAACAACCAACAGTTGTAGCAGGTACACTTAAATTTATGCATTAATTATTATAAATAATATTGATTTCCCTTAGTTGAATTAAGAGATCTTACCTTAGGATAAACAAATTATTTAACTCTGACAGGAACAATCCATGTTAATAAGTGTAATGTTTATGTCTTATTCGATTCGGGTGCCACACACTCTTTTATTTCAACAAATTTCTACAAAAGAGCGAACTACCTCTCTAGCAATATAAATTGCACGTATCATGTGTTATTGCCTTCTGGAGACAATCTAATTGTCGATGGAATGCTTAAGGCTTATGTATTGGAAATAAATGGCTGTTTATTTCGGGCCGACTTAATTATTATGGACATGAAGGGGTACGACATCATCATTGGAATAAACTAGCTATCTGCACACCATGCAATCATTCACTGTAAAAAGAGGGAAGTTTGTTTTTGCCCTCTGGGTAGCAAGATGCACACCTTCCAAGGGATCAAAGAAAAAGGGAAGTTGGTCATCACCTCAGTGCTTAAGGCAGACAAGATGCTGAGAGGTGGGTTCGACGGATTTCAAGTGGATGTGTTGGATACTACCGCAAAATTTGAGACTAAGATGGAGGACGTTGCAATAGTTTGGGATTTTCCAAATGTGTTTCTTGATGATCTTCCTGATTTACCCCCCAGACCGAGAGATTTAGTTCGAGATCAACCTACAGCCTAGTATTGAAACCATCTCTAGACACCCATATCGTATGGCGGCAACCGAATTGCGGGAGTTGAAAATTCAAATTGAGGAATTGATCGTCACGAGACAATGAGAATGTGCATTGACTACAGAGAGCTAAACAAAGGTAACAATCAAGAATAAATATCCCTTACCAAGGATTGATGACCTTTTTGACTAGTTATGTGGTGCCAAGGTATTCTCAAAAATTGATCTTCACTCCGGGTACTACTAGTTGAAAGTCAAACCTGAGGATGTGCCCAAGACTGCATTTGGTACCAGGTACAGACACTATGAGTTCTTGGTGAAGTCATTTGGGTAACCAATGCCCCGGAAGCCTTCATGGATCTGATGGACCGAGTCTTCAAGGATTATCTGGATAAATTTGTTATCGTTTTCATTGATGATATCCTCATCTATTCCCGATCTGAGGCACAACATTGTGAACATCTATGGACAACTTTATCGATTCATAGTCAACATCAATTGTACGCCTAATTTTCTAAATGTGAGTTTTGGCTGAGCAAGGTTTGTTTTCTCGGCCACATAATCTCCAAAGATGGTATCTCCGTGGACTCAATGAAGGTACAAGCAGTTGTGAATTGGACACAGTTGAAGAAGGTTGGAGAAGTAAGGAGTTTTCTAGGCCTGGTTGGATAGTACATACACTTTATTGAAGGATTTTCTAAGATTGCTCTACAACTTACTAGTTTAACAAAGAAAAATGCCTGATTCTGGTGGTCCAACGATTGTGAGAGTAGCTTTTAGGAGCTGAAATGTAGATTAACAACTGCCCCTGTTTTGACATTGCCAACAGAAGAAGGAGACTTTAGTATTTTCTGTGATGCCTCAAAGAGGGGTCTTGGTGGAGTTCTGATGTAGCACGAAATAGTTATTGCTTATGCCTCTAGACAGCTTAAGATCCACGAACAGAACTATCCTTTGTACGATCTTGAGCTTGTAGCTGTTGTCTTTACTCTCAAAGTTTGGAGACATTATTTATATGGGCAGCGTTGTGAAATTTTCTCCGATTACAAAAGTCTCAAATATATTTTCACACAGAAGGAACTAAACATGTGACGACGGGGATGGCTCAAATTTGTAAAGGACTACGATCTTGAAATTAAGTATCATCTGGAAAAAGCTAATGTGGTTGCTGATGCACTTAGCCGCAAAGTTGCAATGATGAACATGTTATGCGAAGAAATGCCTTCGTGGCTTAAGCATGAATTACAAGAGCTTGAATTACAAATGGTACCATCGTAGCTGGATGTGATCTTATCCAAATTGACTCTAACACCATCCATTCTTGACTAGATTAAGGAAGCTCAGCATGGTGATAGTGTTTGTGAGACGTTCAGGTTAAACCCAAACCTACCAGAATTTTGAGATTATTCTATGTCTGTGGAAGGTATAGTGAAGTTTAAAAAATGATGGTTTGAACCGAGCTGTACAATTCTACTAACCAAGATCCTTCGAGAAGCTCACTCATCTAGCTTCTCAATCCATCCTGGTTGCACCAAGATGTACCGTTATCTCAAGACGCATTATTACAATCCAAAGATGAAGTATGACATCGCTATGTACGTGGCCTTATGCAAAATATGTCAGCGTGTTAAAGCCAAACACCAAAGACTAGGTGGTTTACTCCAGCCATTACCAATTCCAGAGTGGAAATGGGAGTACATTACAATGGATTTCTTTACCAGCTTACCCAAAACAGCTAGAAGTCATGATTCAATCTGCGTGATCATGGACTGATTGTCTATGGTGTCACATTTTTTACCTGTGCCCATGACGTATAAGATGAACCAGTTCGCTGAATTATATGTCAAGGAGATCATCCGGCTACATGGTGTTCCAATTTCTATAGTTTTTGACCAAGACCCGCGATTTACTTCAGTTTTCTGGAAAAGCCTCAACAAGGCTATGGGTACCGCACTGCAATTTAGTACCAATTTCCACCCTCAAACTGATAGCCAAAGTGAGAGAACCATTCAAATTCTTGAAGATGTGCTCCACGCATGTGTTCTTGAATTTCATACCAGTTGGGAGAAAATGCTACCTCTTGTTGAGTTCGCTTATAAAACTAGTTTCCAGGCCACTATTGGTATGGCTCTGTACGGAAAGAAGTGTAGATCTCCCTTGCACTGGGATGAAGCGGGTGAAGGTACATTCTATGGCCTTGAAATAGTGCAGAAAACTGCGAAGTCAGTTGCCCTAATTAAGCAAAGAATGTTGCAGCACAAAAGTCGCCAAAAGAGCTACATTGATAATCAATGTAGAGTCTTAGAATTTATTGAAGGAGACACTGTGTTCCTAAAGATGTCCCTCTTCAAAGGAGTTGTTCGCTTCGAAAAAAGAGGAAAGCTCAACCCAAGATATATAGGCCCTTTCGTTATCACAAAAACAATTAGACCTATTGCCTATCAGTTGCATTTACCAGAAACTTTAGCAGGCATACATAATGTCTTCCACATGTCAATGCTCAAGAAGTGCTAGGGAAATGCCGCTGTATTAGACTATCCTGATGATATTGAGGTTCAACCCAACCTGAGTTATAGAGAAAGACCTATTCAAATCCTTGATTCCAGAGTAAAAGAACTATGACACAAGAGAATTCTGTTGTTCAAAGTTTTATGGCAGAATCATACCAGCAATGAGGGCACTTGGGAGAAAGAAGATGAAATGAGAGCCAAATATCCAGACCTTTTCAATTAACTAAATTTTGGGGACCAAATTTTTTGTAAGGAGGATAGTATATAATACCCTGAATGCATTTTTCCCATTTTTATGATGTAATCAATGTTCGTAATGATTGACGTATTTCATTGCGCACCTATATGTGTTATTTTATGACGTGTATATGTGGGAAAATCTTATGGGACGAAATTTAAGTTAAGAAAAATTAAGGAAAATCTATCTAGGGTACTTTCGGACGAATACGAACACCTCTAGCACAAGGAATGTCATCCGCAAGTCCATTGTTGGCCATCCCTAAACCTTGGGATGATGTAAGGATGAGGATCCCTTGTCCTCACCCGGCTCTATTGCAAACTTGGTACATTCGGACGAATGCGGATGAGAACGGGATACGTCCATTTTGAATTTGTACAATTCTTCGACAATTTTAGACAAATGCGAACGTTATATGCAGATGAGGTTTTACTTCTGAATGTCCATTTCGAATGCCTGCAGACGAGAGTGTAGATGAATTCTCTCGTCCAAAACGTCCCAGTTTCGCGTAGAAATAGGTTTTAAATTTTTAATTTGGGACAAAAATTAAGGGATGGCAACCACGAACTCGACCCTGGAGGTGCAAGCCCTCCCACGATTGGTGCACGTTGCCTCCAATCTCACACGCCCATATCCTTCAATTGGTACACAATAGTTTCTCCAGGTCAGAATTCATCCTTTTAAACACCGATTAGGTCTCCTTCTGGGTTTTTTCCAGATTTCCCCTACGAGATTAAATTCCATTCGAATGAGAGAGAGAAACATTCTGAAGGGTTATGAGATTCTGCAGTGGTAAGTCTATCCTAGGAGCATTCTCGGAGGTGGAGTAATCGTGTATGTTCGATAGGCTGAGGAATTTACAATTTCTGTTACAACCTTGTTGTCCATGAGATAAATCCTTCTACAAAGGTAAGGATTAGGTGTGTCTTGGCCGTCAAAGCCCAACCCACAAGGGTGTGTGTGTGAGTTGGATGTCAAATTGCTGAATTTATTAGATGATTAGTTCCTGTAGAGATTTCCTTGCTGTGTTGTTTAGCTTTCTACTACAAATGTTGAGACGAAATGCCTAAGAAGGAAATGAATGATGAATGGAAAGTTATAGGATGATTTGAATGAGTTATGAATTTCAATAGCTTTGATTTGATTTTTTGAAGTGTTTGATTTGCTTTAATTATCTTGTATACTCGTTATTGTTGAGTTATTTGTTGGAGATAGCCATTGTACACTGCAATTATGTTCAATTCTCCTGCAAAAATGCTAATGATTAAAAATCATCGTGTTAATTAGTAATATCTTCTTTAAGTCGAGCATGCTAATTAACTAAGTAGACAACTAAAAGGTTAATTCCATTAATAACTCATTCAGTTTATTGAGTACGTTTATGTTCTGTTATATTGATAAGTATGCGTAGATAGAACTAGTTTAGTATTTGAAATCTAGCATATAATGTTGTTTACTCTTGGTTTTGGTTAGGAGATATAAACATCCTTGGTTTGATTAGTACCAAATTATCTAGCACGTTCTTGAAATGATAAATTTTTTATCATGTTTCCAACTATCATTCATTATGTAGATCGTATGAATGAATTATTCAGCATGTTGTGTAGTTAAATTACTAAAGGCACCTTCAAGCATGTGTAGTTAAATAGCTTGCTGTATATTCCCTCGTAAGTCACTGTTCTATATTCTGAAAAATAAAGCATGTTATTCATGTTTTCTGTTGGTATAAATCTGATGAACATGTCAAAAATAGCATATAAATTATTTAACAACTTCTTAATTGTACTTGAACTCAAGCATGTTTTATTTTGTAATGACTATCCGTATCGGTACACTTGACTAGCATGTTACATTGATCTATTGTTGGATTTTATATAAGCATGTTTGGTTATTAGTTGTTTTCAATTTATTAGCATGTTTCCAATTGTATCTGATTACTAGACACGTTGATCATCTTATTGTTCTTCAATTATCAAGCAAGCCCGTTTATGAAGTTACTTACCAAGTATGTTTTAATTCATTGTTAAATATATGTTTCCATTCAATTATTAGGTAGTATTAAAAGCATGCCTAGTAGGTTCTAATAACTTGTTGTCATTAACTTCAATTTCTATTGTTATTACCGTAGAAGTGTAATCAAGTATGTTAACTGTGCTAGATATTCGTTATTATTGTCTTCTTTGAGTGATCTTAATTATAGTTGTTCATTATATGTGTTCTATGTATAATTAGTTGTCTTAATTTCCTTTCATTTAATTATATTCGCTATTCATTACCCTTGCTTTTATTTCATCCTATCAGTATGTCTCATGCATTATGTTAATAGAAACAAATAGGGAGTATCATCTCGGGGTGGTACTCACATGCATAATGTGAGGAAGAATGAACGAACATAATGAACGATGACGAAATGGTAAGTTGAGGGGCGGGTGGGTAGTTCGGATCCAGTCTAGCAGCTAGGCTACACCCATACCTTGTCTGCCAAGGGACTAAGGAGGCTAGAAGCCGATCAAACTATACCATCACACATGGGTTCCTTCAATTTCCGCTCGAAATACGAGTTGTGAATGAATGAATGTAATGAAAGATTGGTTTGGTGTGGCACTCATTCCAAGTAAACTAAAGAGAGGCATAACACAATGCATATCCCTTTTCCTTACTACGCCTTTAGGCTCACGTATTACTTGTGGTGTAGGTAATGAAATGATAATGCCTGGCATAGAAGTGGATGCATTTCCCATGGAGCTTGTGGTGTATCTGGATGAATCACAACTCGAGTAGGTGAATGGCCCGAGAAGAAGATAAATGATTTACTTAATTTGTAAGAATTTAGTAATGGACATGATTTGCAAAAACCCTTACTTTGATGTTATTTCGTATGTTTTCGCTTTGAACTATAGACTTTATTAATGCATTTAAAATTCTTTCCGCATACTCTGACATATTTTTACTCTTCATTTTTTACGTTAAACTTGATATTTGAAAATTACTAGTTTTAAGTAGATAAAAAGAAAAAGAAAAATTTTCTTGAACGTAAAGAAGAAAATTAAGAAAGAACGGATTTTGATGCGGGCCGTCACACGTGCAATCAATCAAATTACAATCAAGCATGGGTTTCCAGTTCCTAGACTTGAGGACATGCTGGACGAGTTAAGCGGTGCTTCCATATTTTCTAAAGTAGACCTCAAAAGTGGATATCACCAAATCTGGATGAGAGAAGGTGATGAATGGAAAATGGCTTTCAAAACAAAGTATGGCTTGTTTGAATGAATGGTAATGCCTTTTGGGTTGTCCAATGCCCCGAGTACTTTCATGAGGGTCATGCACCATGTTCTCAAGGATTTTATGGGATAACTTATTGTTATGTACTTTGATGGCATACTGATCTATAGTATTGATCTTCTTTCACATGTGTAACATCTCCGACTACTTTTCATTACTTTAAGGTCAGCCAAACTTTATGGAAATCTTAAGAAGTGTTCATTTGCTCAAGAAAGGGTGTATTTCCTAGGATTTATTAATACCAAGCACGGCTTGGAAGTTGATGAAACAAAAATAGTGGCAATCTAAGAATGGCCGATTCCTAAGAGCATTTCCGAAGTGAGGAGTTTTCATGGATTGACTTCATTCTATCAGTGGTTTATTTAGAACTTTAGCACCATCATGGCCCCTATCATTGATTGCACAAAGAAGGAAAATGAGTTCTAATGGTGTAAAGTATGTCAAGCTAGCTTTCAGACCATTAAGGACAAATTATGCCACGCACCCATTCTTGGTCTACCCGACTTTGCCAAAGTATTTAAAGTGGAATGTAATGCCTCGTGTAATGCCCCGTAAATTTTAAAAACACTTTTTCTTGTTTTAAAATACGTCAGAAAATTTTTCGCTTTATTTATTTAACATTTGAAATCCATTTTTAAAAGAAACATGAATTCAGAGTATCCACCTACGGAAATATCACGAAATAAAAAGGGTTCAAAATATAGTTCAACGTTTTACCAAAAAGTCTTAATGTCCCTATTACATTGAACATTCAAAATACTAAGAGTAGCAATTACCAAAATACCCTCCTCAAAATACAAACACCTCTCATCCCATAAGAGCCACACCTAGTAGGTCAATTCGGTTGATAACACGAGGGATCATCCTGGAACATCTCTTCCTCAACTGGTACAAATTCTTAATTAAAATCATCACCTACTACTCAGCAAGAATCAGAATTAATGCAATACAAATGATGCATGAACATACAATGCATTACAGAAGAGAACCGTTTCTCTTTTGGAGGTTAAGGTGGAATACTCCCTTGAGTCATGTGGCCTAACCAGTCACTCCGACGAGGAGATATATCCATCGGGGGTGTTACCACAAGCAGGTATCCTCACTTTTGTTGGAGACGTTGGGGGTTTCAGAACGGGTTAATTGTGAACCATAGAATCCACGTAGCTAACTTCTAAACCTACCACTCCCTACGTGGGAGGAATCTACTGTATAGAAGCCACCAATTCCCCCGAACCCCCACACGCCTATTTACGTATTTTTGGGATGACATACATAGTGTAAACAATTTCATAAGTCCTAGGATGATGCATGAATGCCAGAAATAAACATAAAAATAATACACAAAGGAATGCAATTATTGCAATATAATTATGAAACTGTAAACAGCACAATTTAAGGTAACACATTCATTTTCATCTCATTTCGATTTAACATTATTTTCGATTTAGCATTCCTTTGATATTTTTAGTAAGTGGAATATAGTTGATTCTACTTTTAGCATATCTTGATTTCAATCATGCCCTTCAATTTTCTACATCAATTCCAAGGAATTTAATTGTTGGTTGAACATACACCATATAAGAATCCTAAATATAAGCATATGGATAGTTTGTCATAATTAGGAGTTAGAATGTTCATGCGATAGTAATTCGTACTCCCACATTAGTTCCAAACAGAAATCTCACAAATAAACTAAACCATATAGCATTCCATACTTACAGGCACCCCAAAATATGTCAATACCTCTATTCATCAACAAGAGTTGTTGCAAAACGTACTGACATTAATCATTAGCAACTAACAATCCCAATCTAAATTTTCACATATAATATCCATTTCTGATTCTCATGTTAGAGTCAACAATCCAATGATAACATCACAATAGGAGTAAAGCCATGTTAGAGCCAACAATCCAATGATAACCTCACAATAGGAGTAAAGCAATTTCAATGCTGGTTATTTGGCAGAACTCATCATTTGAACAAAGCAGTAGCCTAACCAACGTTTAGCATTTCAAGCAAGACATTCAAGATAATCAATGTCATCCAAGACACGTAGTGTAGGGCCATCTCTGGCCAATTCAAATTCAAATTCTTACCTTTGCTTTCCAGTAGTTTAGAGCAGCTTAGCATAAACAGGACAGCCACCAAGATCTAACAAAACAGAAACCAATGTATATCTACAATACTTCCAACTCCCAATGGTTCCTCCCAATCTTCACGGTGGAACTCCAACAACAGTTAACTCAGCAACTTCCAATACACTCTCACCACTCACAAATTCTCTTTACAACAAGAGCACCCTCTCATTCACAGTTGCCAAATGCTGAATTACATAGGGCACATACCTCTTATAGACGTAGTCTGAAGGGGAAGGCTGGTAGGGAATAGATAAGCTGTAGAATGTAGACTGACCATCACACAAACCAAAAAGGGAAAGGTCCACACCTGTAAGGCCACGTGGCAAGAGCTTTCCACTTCAAGGAAGACTGGACGTCTTGCAAGAAGGTTGGAGGAAAGAAGACTTTGTTGATTTCTCCAAGAAATGGTAAGAGAGAGACGATTTTAAAATGGGTTTCTCAGAATTTCCCGATGTTGCGGACGCTAGTTGTCGTCCGCAGTCCTCGTCCGCATCGTCCGAATGCATCTAGGGTTTAGAACAGATTCATTCAGACACCATTTTGTTCCCATTCGTAGTCGTCCGCATCGTTTGAATTGTCCAGAATTTAGGACAGACTCATTCAGACGCCATTTTGTTCCCGTCCGTAGTCGTCTGCATCGTCTGACTTGTCCAGAATTTAGGACAGATTCATTCAGACGCCATGCCTTCTCATCTGCATCGTCCGCAGTGGCCATAACGGCATCCGCAACCTGACACTTATAAATTTTTTCCTAAGTTTTCACATTTAGGTCATTTTTCCAACATTAACCCTCAACTTTCCGTGCACCACTTTCACTCATTGTTGCATAATTTGACAAAATAGCCATATAATAAGATTATCCAGAATTATTACATTATCAAAAAGGGAAATACATTTTTCGGGGTATTACACCTCGAGCCTTGGCATTGGAGATGTCCTTATGCAAGAAGGAAGACCAATTGCTTATTTCAGTGAAAAACTAAAAGGGGTAGCATCAAATTATTCTGCATACGACAAAGAGTTTTATGTAGTCATCTGATCTCTTAAGGTGTTGGAACATTACCTTATTTCCAAGGAATTTATTATTCATACTGATCACCAAGCCCTGAAGCATATACGTAGCCAAGGAAAATTGAATAGGAGGATTGGCAAGTGGATGGAATTCTTGAAGCACTATCCATGTATGATTAAATGCAAGAAGGGAGAAACCAACTTAGTGGCCAATGCACTCATGAGAAGGTATGCTCGTTTAATCGAATTGAACACCAAATTTTTTGGTTTTGATTGGATTAAGAGCATATATGTTGATGATAAGGACTATGGTTGCTTCTATACTGGTTGTTTGAAGATGGCCGAGGGGCCATATTATATTGTGGATGGATATCTTTTCAAAGGTGGCAAAATTTGCATTCCATCTTGTAGGCTCTGAGAATCCTTAATAAAAGAGGCTCATATTGGCAGGTTGGCAAGTCACTTTGGAGAAAAGAAGACATTTGAAGCTGTAAAGGAAAAATTTTATTGGCCTCACCTCCTTAAAGATGTGCAAAGAATCATTGAAAGGTCATCATTTGCAAAAAGGTCAAAAATCGAGTATTACTTTAGGGATTGTACCTGCCTTTACCCATACCTATTCATCCTTAGGTGGAGGTGAGCGTGGATATCGTTTTGAGGTTGCCTCATACTTTCCATATGAAAGACTCATTATGGTAATTGTTGATCATTTCTCCAAGATGGCACACTTTATTGCTTGCACAAAATCTGATGATGCAAGTCATGTGGCAAATTTGTTCTTAAAAGAAGTGGTTCGATTACATGGTACATGTACTTTTTAGTACATCAATTCACACTTAAATTGATAAGCAAACTGAGGTGGTCAACTGTACAATAGGAGCTCTCCTAAGAACTATTGTTAACAAACGTCACTTAGATTGGGACCTACAATTACTGTGCATAGAGTTTGCTTACAATAAAAGCATGCATAGCTCTACTCAACATACTCCTTTTGAGGTAGTTTATGGATTCAACCCCCTCACCGCTTTGGACCTCGCTCCTTTACAACAGGAAGAACTCATAAATGTTGACGGAGCCACAAAAACCGAAATGGTCAAATTGCTACACGAAAAGGTGAGCAAAACTATTGCAAAAAGAGTGAATCATATGCAAGAAATGTAAACTGAGGATGCAAAGAGGTTATTTTTAAACAAGGGGATTTAGTTTGGCTACACTTGAGGAAAGAGAGGTTTCCTAGACAAAGAAAGTGTAAATTACTTTCAAGAGACGATGGACCTTTCAAGGTACTTGAGTAGATAAATAACAATGCCTATAAATTGGAACTTCTGGAAGATTATGGAGTTTCCTCTACTTTGAACGTGCAAGACTTGTCACCTTATCTTGGTAAGGAAGAAGACAAAGGACAGAAGGATGTGGAAAATCAAGCCTTGGATTTGAGGTCAAATCCTCAATCACCCCAAGAGGATGATGCACCTCAAGGGCCTGTCACTAGAGCTTAAGCTAAGAAACTTATTAATCTTTTCATGGTTTCTTATTTTGCAGGAGGAGCTTTCTTAGAAGGGCTTGAGGATAAACAAACTCTTGAGGATAAGGAAAAACCAAAGCATGTGATCAATTGGGATTTCCGCCAAGCACCTGAGACCATTCATGCATCCAAACTACCATGCTTATTTGTGGAGGCATTTGAAGGCATAGCAAGGTAAAGTTATTCAAGACATTCCAAACTCCTTAGTAGGTGGTATAAAAGCAAGTTTGTCATTTTTGGATTTTAATTGATGAATTGGATAATGTTTGTTTTGGTTGTTCTCAGCTATACTTGATTAGCCAAGAACCATTTGGTTGTTTTCAGTTTTGAGGTTATTTATGTAATTTGTGACATTAGGGCAACCGTTTTTGATGGGGAAATTTAAACTCTCCTTAAAGGGTTGTTTGAACTAATTGAATGAAGCTAAAAAAACATTCTTGAGTTGGAGTTCCCTCGTCTTCAATCGGCCCCCATTTTCTAGGTCAGAACAGAGAGAGTGTGTGACCACCCATTGATTCACCATTGTTCTTGGCTTGTCTTGATGTGAATCTCTTATGCTAATTCCTTCCTTCACTTCATTCAAGAGGTGGAAGTCCATATAGAATGGTTAGAAGACTTGCTACAACCCAAGTTGGAGTGGCTTCCTTGTTGGAGTCCATTTGAAGTCAAAAGGTGCAACCATAATGCCTTTTCAGATCAGCTTGTAACTATTCGTGCATAAGTTCTTTGTTTGAGCGAATTTAACTTTGATTTTTAGAGGTTTACTTGTACATAGTAAAGAAGGTACGTGGTTCAAATTTTGTGCAATTTGGACAAGAAATGATTAGTTTGTGATTATTCCTTTTTGAACTTAAAACTATCATTTTGGTACCCTTACAGGTAGTCATCTTTGCAGTCTTATATCTCCATCTCTAGTAGGAATTTTTGTGTGGTTTTTTGAGGGCATTCTCTTCTCTTGTGATATATACCGTGGCCCAATTTTCATACTAATTGGATAACAAACGGGCAAGTAGCATAATCTAGAATTTATTATTTTGTTCTCTACCTATGTTAACTGGCTACTTCCTAGTGGTTTTTCAACCTTTGCAGCCTTTGGTGCATCAATGTGAGACGTAAGTGGTGTGTGTCTCATAGTCATGCTTATTTTCCCCTAAATGATAAAGAAAATAAAGAAGAAGATAGAATTAGAAAAAAAAAAAGAAAAAGAAAAGATTGAGCAGAACAATGAATGTTTTTATGACATTATATATCACATTTATTCATGCATTACCAACTAAGCATTGGCCTTATAGTTTAATCTTGTGATGTGAGTGAGATTATTTACTGCCCTCGGTCTTAGTGAAAGAAATGAGCAGTTGATGAAGTATCTCCAGGGGTAGAATCTTGTGCTAGTAAGACAATTTGATTATGGCAGGAAATAGTTTTTACAGACTATATATACTTTGTTCAACGATGCTGAAGTGTAAGCATGAAGTACGAAAATAAAAAATCTAACAAGAAAAATTAATATTAGCTCGTTAACATGTGTTCAAAAATGATTTTCTACATAAAATCTTCCACTACTCTTATGTTTCTTTAAAGCACAATATATAATTACGATTTTCCACTTAATATGTAATACCCCAAATTTTTATTGTCTAAGTTTTGTTTGGAATTGTGGTAATTGATGTTAATATGGAAGATTAATGATTTAATTGTTTATGGAATGTGTGATGAAGGAGTGGTCGATCAAGAGAAGAAATTGATCAACCATAATTGTGTAGATTGAAGAAATGAGGGCTTTTTGATGGATGGTGGTCAATCAAGGTGTGGTGCGGTCATTCACCTTCTAAACAGATTCAACAAATTCAAAATTGAGGATTTTGGACGGTCGGTCAGTGAATGACCAAATTTTGAAGAAGATTTGTGAAGTTTGTGTTTTGTGGTTGATCAAGGCAGGATTTGCGTCAATCACGGTCAATACAGATTGTAAATGTTCGATTTACGGTCGATCTAGTGTAGAAGGTGATCAACCAGTTTTTTCAAAAAATGTACAGAGTTGACTTTCTGGTTGTCGTTCTTGTGAAGGAGACGTTCGACTAGTAAGTCAAAAGGTCTCTAGAATTTAGCTATTGTGTCATATTTTCATTGGATAAAAGATTGATTAGTCACCGCTTAAGCATTTTAGGAATGCCACCACTTGCTTTGGTTGGCTGATGAAGGATCTATCTATTTAAAAGGAAGAAAAGGTTGAGAGAGGAGAAGGGTAACCATGGGAGAAAAACCATGAGAAAGAGAGAGCTTCAAGAAATGGGAATTGAGAGTTGGGTTAGTCTCGACTGGTGGTTCTTAAAACACTCATTCTTATGCTTATATCATATAATTAAAATTAATGCCTTAAACAAGTCAACTAAATTTTGAAAAATTAAGAAAATAAACCATGAACTTTGGAGTCAACAACAAACCAAACCTTATAGAAATTTCGTGAACAACTAAAATTTCAAACTATGAAAAATAAAGAAGACAAACCTTGTAGTTATGTTTCCTATCAAATAATGTTGAGGCAAACATTATAGGCACGTTTTTCGCATAAAACTTTTAAGGACATCCAATAGACATCTAACAAAGTCCAAGAATCAACCACAGAGTTCTTCCATGACGAGGGATGTCCAAGAATAAACAACGAGGAAGGACATCTAAGCATCAACCTTAAGGCCATTGTAAGGTCAAGGGAAGTCCATGTTGGTCGTTGGATGAAGAGACAGATGTCTTGCAATGAGGATGGATGTCTAGAATTGGAGGAGGGACGCTGGCGGATGAAGGTTTCTGCCTGTTTGATGAAGAGACAGACATCCTTCAATGAGGATACATGGCTAGGATTGAAGATGAGCATTCTCTAAAGTTGCATGCGGATGAAGGTTCATGCCCAAGTGATGAAGGGATAGATGACCAGCAATGAGGATGGACAACTAGGATGGTGGATGGGCATCCTCCAAAGGTGCTTGGCGGACGTTATGTTCTTGCTCGTTAGATGCAGGTGTGGACATCCTTCAATGAGGATGTATGGCCACGATAAAGGATGGGTATCCTCTAAAGGTGCTAGTGGACCAAGGTTTCTACCCATTGGATGAAGGGATAAACATCCTTCTATGAGGGTAGACAGTCAAGATGGAGGATAGGCATCCTCCAAAGGTTTCTGGTGGAAGAAGGTCCATGCCCTTTGGATGGAGGGATACAAGGCCTTCAATGAGGATGGACGGCTAGGATGGAGGATGGGTATCCTCCAAATGCATTGGCAAACGCTATGTTCTTGCCCGTTAGATCAAGGGATGGACGTCCTTCAATGAGGATGGACAGCTAGGCTGGAGGATGGGTGATGCACCAACGAAAGCATAATCCAAAAGTAAATAAGAATGAAGTTGCAACTTGATGTACATTGACAAAATTAGGAGAAACTTATCATGAGCGGTCGTTTGCGTCAATGAACGAAGAATAACTCATCTGGAAATAATGGTAATAAATGCCATGGATTTGCAAATAAGCACGGAAGAAGTTGATTGGCCAGAAATAGCAAGAAGTCACACTTGCACTCCCGTATGGATGACTTTGCCAACGAAAACTCCTCTTGAAAGTTGGACACCACTCCACACACTTTTCCTCCAAGGAGTAGGAGTACGGATGCCAATAAGAGAGACTACTCAACTTACAAGTAACCTCAATCTTGTGATATGACATACACAAGCAACTTTGGATATAACTCACCAAAGATTTGAAAGAGGAATCACTTGAATTTCAAAAATAAAGCAAAGGTTTTTTCTATTCAATTTTCACCGTCTAAACAATTACATAAGGTGGCTTTAAATAGCCAATTTACAAACTATATAATAGTAAATAACTAAATAAGAACAATATCACTAAATCGGCTACCATACACACTTGGCTAATTTTTACTTACTAGTTACTATGTTTTTAGGCAACTTAACTAAAAGTAAATTACTTAATTAATTTTTGCTTTCTTTTTCACCAAGTCTTGATGTCTTTTGGTAGCTATTCCTTCTTGAATTTGGCCTCTTGGAAGGTTTTCATGTATTGACTTTCCTTGGTCTCCAAGCTTGGCCACTTGGGCTTTGCACAATATTTGCTCTTTGTTCTGTGGGCTTTTGACATAGCAAAAAAATTCTAATTTTAACAATCCATCTCATTCCAGGAAGCTTAAAAAGTCAGCTATAATCTTCTTGAAGTGCACTTTTGATATAACATCATTCCAAATGCAAAAACCATCAAATACTTGTCAAAGGTAAGAAAGTAAACAGATTTGTGAAGCCCATCAAATATTCTACATTTGTTCTTGAACTTTCACCTATGTTTGACCTTGAATAACTCTATAATATTATTGGAAGCTTGATTGTTGATAGAGTGGACCCGTAGTCCATCAATGGGCATCCTCTAGGTGGACCAGTGTTTCTACTCGTTGGATGCAGAGACGGACGTCCTTCAATGAGGATGAAGGATGGGCATCCTCCAAAGCTGCTAGTGGACGTTATGTTGAAAGGGGTCACATGCAAGGCACATGCTTGGCATACACTTTTTTAAATAGGAGTAGACAAAGGTTGTGTTGGATGAAGGGGCAGATGTCCTTCAGAGTTGAAGGACATTCGTTACTAGAAATGGATGTTTCTGATTAGATTATTAAAATATGACATTGTTTAGCAATGAAGGATTTCCATTGATGTTGATAGATGATGTCTGTGATGATCTAGATTAAGGATTAACCATAATAATCATATTTACTATGATTAAACATGATTAAGTGATAATAAGTCATGAGATGACTCTAAGGAAGAGATTGACCAATCAATTGAGGATATCTTATGAAACTAAAAATAGGTATAATAGTAGATACCTTGGATTATGAAATGGTGATGGGATTGGATCAATCATATGTATGCTCATTAAGATATGAATTTTTGCATGAAAGTTGATAATTGTGCTATATATGAGTATAGTCACTATTTGTGACTAATTGGACAAGCTATGGTGATTATAAATTCAAACCATTTTATGGGCATAAATTAGACACATAAATGAAGTGTATAGTTTTTGATTGAATTGATTTGGATGTATACAATAAAAGTTATGCAAGTTTAGAGTTGGATAAGTATAAAACTACACTGTTTTGGAAAATGTCATTAAATAGGACTATAGAGTGAGAATTTGGAGAAATGTATAAAAAAAGAAATTTTTTTAATACATTGAAGTATATGGCCATGGAATAAATTAGACAACCAATGGGGTTAGGAAAAGTGTCACTTTAGGATTAGTGATTAAGGTGTAATTAGTGGATGATTAAGGTTAATTAATTATGATAATCATAAGGATTAGCTTAGAACTAAGCTAGAGTGATTAGTTTAAGCTAAGAATGATTAAGGATAATTAACCATGATATATTGTATAAACTATGCTTGTATTGCTTGGTTTAGGTGAAAGAAATGAAAGATATGTCGTTACAAGTGGGTATATATATTTGATATAAATTTGTCATGGTTAGTTTCAATATAATGAACTTGAAAGGAAAAGGATAAAATTGTTGAATTTTTTTGAAAGTTAATTATTGAAGGAGGACAATTATATAAGTATAAATTGATTGAAAAGATATTGAAATCAAGTAGTGATGTGGAAAGCATACTTTGAATTTGTATGTTAATATCTATGGTTTAAGTAGATATGTTTTGGTTAAATTGGTTGATGTTGAGATTCTTAATTGAATTGATTGAATGAAAAATAACATTTGTATGAGTTAATTAATATTACTCATAAATGGTTTTGGTGTGGATGTTGCTATATGAATTGTATAAAAGAGATTGAATTATGTTATTACAGGTCAACTAAGGGTATGGATAAATGTATTGCATAATTTGGGCGCATTAATCAAATAAAATGCTTGGATAGAATAGAAAATATCTATTTGATAAAGTTATATCCTTATTATGGATATAATGACTTGTTGAGAGTTAAAATGGCTATGAAAATATCCATTAGAATGATTTTGAGGTTATGGTATGTTACAAAGGTGTTTTAGCATGTTAGTATGCTAGAAAGAGTGAGAAAATGTGAATCTAGACTAATTACGGTCGACCAGGGCTGTAGTGCAGTCGACTGGAGGTGAAAATAAAAAGGAGCAGACGATCAAAAGTGAACGAGTGCAACGTGAGGTTTCAACTATGAAAATTGTAGTTGATTGCAATGGTCAGCCGAAAACCATATTTTGTTGTGTTTTACCTTCAAAATTCTCTAGAGCAGACGACCACAGCCTAGGGAGTAGACGACCGGAACTAGTAGATTTAGAACAATTCCTTAGCTTTTTAACCATTTTTTACCCATTGTGGAAACCCTTTTTGGAGATGATTGAGACATAGGTGCAATATGTCTAGGTAGATGTATGACACCATTTCATGCATCATTTATGTGTGTTTAATAAAAGATATTCATTGTTCATATTATATGCATTATTAGTATATATTATATGACATCATTTCATGCATCATTTATGTGTGTTTAATAAAAGATATTCATGGTTCATATTATATGCATTATTAGTATATATTATATGCAATCAATGTATGCATAGTGAGGATGTCAAATCATGCATCATGAAATATTTATATGTACAAAACATATTATCCAAGTGGCATTGTTGGTAATAGAGGAACCTAATATACTTTGCCATGTTATGTAGTGTGTGATGTATAAAAAGTAGGAAATAAAAGGGGAGTGATTGTGGATCCCCTTGGGTTGAATGTCCCTAGCTCTCCAGAGGTTTATTATATTCATGAACACACCTATTGGAGACAGTGACCACTATGGTGGAGTTTCATGGTCGTGTGCAACTTAACATATGATGGTGTATAATCATGCATGTTAATATTTACATAAATGTTGACATTCACGAATATGTTGACATTCACGTACTTGTTAATAAAATGGTACTTGTTAAATGTTATGATCATTTAATAATAAATGGAACATTGCACTGATTCACAGTATCATTGCATCATTGTGAAAGAAGAGTTGTGATATGCATTTCATTTCTATATATTGCATATTGTGGATCATGAGATGACATAGCTAGATGGATTGTTATAGTATCTAGGCTATGATCTGTTATATCATAACTCTAGGCATTTGTATATGCACTGTGTTAAGGAAATTCCTTTGTATAGAGGGCTCAATTGTGATAGACATTATTGTAAATGTCTAGGTAGTTTGTGATAGACATTATATAGAAATGTCTAAATAGTATTTGTTAGACATTAATTAAAATGTCTAGAAATAAGGAAGTCCTTCAAGTGTAAGATTATAAGGTTAAGGAATAGTTTATGATAGACATACCTTGTAAAGGTCTAGATATCTAGACAGCTTGATATTAGACACATCTAACGTTGATGACAGAATAACCATAGAATACTATGAGATGGTTTGACAATTAGACATTAAACGGAAATGTCTAAATAGTGACGGTGATAGATAGACCATATAGAATAAGTGATTTGTAGTATGCAAAATCACGTTGAAAGGTAGAAAGAAATTATAGAATAAGTATTCTATAAATTTCGGTGGTGCTTATTTGGAATAACACATGAAGTTTGTGTTGAGAGTATTTAATAATTAAATACGTATGGGAATAAGTTGAGTAAGAAAAATAATTGCACATGAGAGCTAGAAAATGTAGGCCATGGTTATCTAAATCATAGGCCTAAGCATTTCTATATATGCATGAAACACTTTTTATATAAAAGAAGTATATCACATAGTTGAAATATTAATTAGATTATCTAAAGTCTTAGACAAAACATAGATTTGGATGTGTAATCATTAGAGTTGATCAAAAGTTGAACGCTAGAAGTTATAGATGTGAGGATTAATTATGTTGAGCTTACTACATGGTTAGTTGTAATGTTTGTATGCTTTATTAGATTCTTAGATTAAGATTCTTACTTAGCTCATGAAGCTCACGGTTCTATTTATGATGTTTTTCAAGAACGGGTGGTAGCAACTCTGGAGCAAAAATGTAAATATCAGTTGGATTGATGATTTACAGAGCATAGAACTAGTAGTATGTTTTGGATTTTTATTTTGATGTATTTAATTTCAGTTCAACCCATATTTGTAAAATAAATTTGGATACAGTTTTGTAAATAAATAATAGTGCACAACTTTTCTATTTGGTAAAATTTATATTTATGTGGCCCAATTGCACAAGTGCATGTGTGTGTGTTATGATGAGCTTCCGCTTCGAGTTGCGAGTTTGTGTGATCATTCTTCGAGAGGAGAATCTAGTTCACTGCGTAGTTTCTGAGGGGATCATGGATCGGGCCATGACAACATCATTTAGTATCGAGGGACGTCCCTCAACTTACAACTGACGTCCCTCAATGCCATGGACTTCCCTCAATACTAAAAACCGATGTCGTTGATCATTTAGGGGTGTTCATGGATACTAGGGGACGTCCATTGATGTTGAGTGACAATGTCGTTTAGTATTAAGGGACGTCCCACAACTTACCAAGGACTTCCCTAAATACCATAGACGTCCCTTAATACTAAACGATGACATTAAGCGACCTGTAACTCCATCTATATAAGTGGAAAGGACATCTTCTATGAGAGCACGTAGCAACCCTAAATACTTGAACACCATCCAATAGCAAAAAAGTATTAAATCAAAGTGTTTGAGTGTTGCACATCAAATAGTGTCGAGGAGTGTTGCATCATCTAGTGATGAAGAATCTATTAACTATGAAATGGAGGTGGATTCCATTTCGATAGTCCATGTCGATATGCAACGTGCGTTCGATAGCAAAGTTGTTATAGAGGTGCATTATGTCTCGGCATTTCTAGATAATGAGCTTTGTTCAATATGCGACTTAGAAGATGATGATTGGGCATATAGTAAGGGTCCTCAACTAGAATGTTCTTCCTCGAATCTCTATCTATGGAAGAAGTATAGTTTTTTTAAGGTAGTTAGAGGAGAAGTCATTCATTAAGCATTGAAGAATGGGCATGGGATGAAGTTCATCAAAAGTGAATCTCATCGGTTAACTACCATGTGCAATGACGAATGCAGTTGACAGATTCAAGGTTTCAAAATTAAAAGTGAACTTATGTTTCAAATATAGAGCAACAACAAGGTTCACACCTGTTCACAACAGATGGAAAGCTGACAAACTTCAGCCAAATGGGTAGCAAACCAGTATTTAGATAGGTTCAAAAGTCAGGTCATGTGGGACATTCTTTACATCATTGAGATAGTCAAGAATGATTTTAATATCAACATTACCTTAAGTCTTACCAAAAGGGTAAAGAATGAGCTCGGAAACTGAACAAAGGGGATGGTGACGAAGAATATAAGCAACTATGGGCGTATTATGCAGAGATTCAAAGATCCAATCCTGGCAACACATTGGTGATTAGTGTAGATAGGAATGATCTTACGCTCTATTCAATATTTCAAAGGATGTACATGATTTGGGCTGCATAAAAGAGAGGTATGTTAGAGTGTGGTAGACCTGTCATTTGCCTTGATGGTTGTAACTTAAAGGGGTTGTGCCTAGGCTAGTTGCTCACAGCCGATCAGTATTGATGGGAATGATGGAATTTATCTAATTTTTGTAGTAGTTGTTGAATCAAAATGCAGAGGCTCTTGGTCCTGGTTTTTCTATTGCTTGCTTATGGATGTAGATAGTGATTCAGGTTGGGGATGGACATTTGTTTCCAACTAACAGAAAGGATTGGTGCCTTCTATAGAACAGTTTGAACCATTAGCTTAGCATCGTTTCTACCTCATAACCTTGTATGCTAATTTTAAAAAAATAATGTTGAGGCAAGTTCTATAAGGAGGCAATGTGGGATGCAACAAGGGTCACAACATCAACGCACTTTGAGAAAGAGATAATGAAACTATTTGTGATTGACCAAATCTATGAAACATCAACCCAAGATTTTAGGCAAAACATGTTTTCAATTTCATCCCAAAGTGTGACATAAGCCTCAACAATTTGAGTTAGTCCTACAATACCTGCCTCTTATCAGTCACGGACAAATCGATCTTGACTATGTTCGAGATATTTAGAAAGGGAATCATGGCTAGGATCATTAAGAAACATGGAAAGATGGGTGAGTCTTTAGACCTATTATGTCCTTAGATAAAAAAGAAGCTTGTCAAGCTACAACATGTGACTCAAAATTAGTGTCCAACATTTCCAAGATATGGTCAGTTTGAGGTCAGTGAGGTAACAAATAGTATGTAGTCAAATGTACCTATAATTGTTATTGTTGGGAGTAGACTACAATCTTGTGCATGCATGTCATCCTGTTTATGCATTTTATGAAGACATTAGTTGAGGATTATGTTCATGTATGGTATAAGCAGGAAATATACATGAGGATATACTCTCACTATATCCAACCTGTCAATGGCCAACACATGTGGCCTAAAATAGACCAAGATCCAATTCTTTCATCGTCAATTAAGAGATGCTATGGGAGGCCTCAAAATCAAAGAGTGAGGTATGCAAATGAGCCCCATAGTCGGACAGTCCTGAGCAGGAGAAATGTCCCCATGTCATGTAGCCAATGTTAGGGTGGCACCACAATGTCCACTCTTGTCAAGGTGGAGCTTAGCCACTAGTGAGACAAGTGATATTTGCATGGGCAGAGGCACAAGTAGCAGAAGTGGCAGTGGCAGATGAGGAGGCTCACGAGACACATTTATGGGTTTTACCACTATTGTAGAGACGCAAGTGACTGCATTGTTATATTTTCAAACATTATTCTAACTATGTGCGCTTTTTATGACACAGTATTTCATTTGTTATTCAAGAATCTACCACCCTAGCTTCACATCTTTGACTATGGGGCTTAATGGTATCATTTTTTTTTCTATTTTTAGTAACTTAATTGTACTTAATTGCACTTAATGATACTCAATAATACTGTTGTCTTATTAGTATCATCATGAAGACAAACCCAAGTTGGCTAAGTGGTTGTGTGGTGATTGTTGTAGCTTTATATGTCTGTGCATGTTTACTGTATGGACGTCCAAGGATTGCTCATGGACATTCAAGGGAGTCCCTTGGATGTCCATACAACAAACAAGCGAGAACATATGGAATTACTAGATCACCACACTTTCAATTAACCAACTCAGGTTTCTCTTGATGCAACTGATTTTTAGGTAAATGATTGGGCATTATCTTTTTGGTACAATCTTTTATTATATTTAATAAATTAGTGCATAAACAATTAAATTAACTTATTCAATATTTGTTGATACCATCTTTTCATATGATATCTTTTCGTAAGTCTGTTAATGAATATAATTGATAGATGTAAGTTAATTGTTTGTTGATGAATGCAATGGATGGATATATTATATTGGGAATATCTATAAGCAGATTCTATTATGTCAATGAAACTATCCTTTGAGTTTTGAATTAAAACCGTAAGTCATAAGTTGTTAATTGACTTTAAAATAGAAAGTTATATCAATGCAACATTAACACATAACTTGATAGGAGAGAGAGGAGAGAAATTGCAAGCTGAGGGATGTCCACTGTGGGCTGAGGGACATCCGTGGTTGGCTGAGGGACTTCAATTTTTAGTTGAGGGACATCTATTGTTGGTTGAGGGACGTTAATCGTAAGTGGAGGGCCATCTATTGTAAGTTGAGGGACATCTTGATGCGCCAACGGAAGGGGTAAAAAACTTAGCCTGTGCGTGGTCAATTGCTAGAAGGAGTTAACAGACCGAAGGATGTAAAAATAGAACACGGCGGTTGATCAGCAATGGCTGAGAACGACTGCAAATATCACAATTCGAACATTTACAAATTTGTAGGTGAAAAGCAATCGATCAGCAACATGTGAAAAATCACAGATTCGATCATCCACAACTAGAGCAATCGGTCGTCGAAAAGACGAATATCAA
Organism: Begonia loranthoides; assembly: GCA_022433065.1. Taxonomy (NCBI): domain Eukaryota; kingdom Viridiplantae; phylum Streptophyta; class Magnoliopsida; order Cucurbitales; family Begoniaceae; genus Begonia; species Begonia loranthoides. The sequence goes on along the minus strand of CM039479.1, from coordinate 13,757,893 downwards.
TCAGTTGGGCTGAATTTTTCTATATTTTGATGCAAAACGCTTTATGGAAACTCTGACGTTGGAAACCAATATCTCCCTCAATTTATAAGCTTTCTTTATGAAATTTTAACAGCAGCCATGTTGATGAATGAAGAATTGCTCTTCCAAAGATAAGGATAAGTATCACCACAGATTTGGAAATATGCACAGGAGAAGTTGATTGGCCGAAAATAGCAAGAAGTCAGAACTTGCACCTTCATATGGATGACTCCACCAATGTAACTCATCTTGAAAGTTGGACACTACTTCACACACTCTTCCTCCAAGAAGTAAGAGCACAGATGTCAATAAGAGAGTGATGTGTCCCAAAAAGTCCTATCATATGACCTTGGACCATAAGGTTCATTAATTATCTAATGAGTTATTGTTTTGTAGGAAATACTACGTTAAGGAAACTTGAGGAGGAACCCGTACTTGAAGAAATGGAAGTTAACCAATATGTCTTCACGTGGAGCCATGCAACTCCAAAATCGGCTAGACCAACATTCTCCTAGCTTGGAGGAGCTCACATTGACCGATGCCAACAAGGTTGATTAAAGAGCATTATGTTGAATTTTCTACTTAAAATTATTACTTTAGATGATATTGAATTATTATCTATTGGTTGGGATTTATTTTAATGGTTTTTCGATCATTTGATGTCTTATGACTTGAGGTGCTCGGTTTGCATGTAAACCGAGCCCTCATGCCCATTTTGTTTGAACTCAAGGGCAATTATGTACTTTTCCTTTATTGTTCATTAGAGTGGTATTCACCCCTCTAATAGAACCCTAGAGGCACTTTTGAAAACCCTAATTTTGATATTGAATCATGTTTAGAGAATTTCTCTCTATTCCTCACGGTGGTCCGATTTGTTTCACTGCTTCCTCCACTATTTCAAGTCTTCTCCTTTGTTCTTGTGTGGTCTATGAGGGGAAGACTCATACTATCTCTTCCAGCAGCTTCTCTTGAAGTTTTCCTTGTGGCGTGAAGGTAGAAGATCATGGCAAAGCCAAGTTTGAGTGGTGCTTTTCCGAAGCATCCAAACTAGTCGCCCCCTCGGCCGAGTGAGGGACCCGCGGACCAACTTGGTGTTCTTGGTTCTGTTGATTCTTATTAAAGGTGCTCCTATAATTTTGATCCCAAATTGTTGGTGTTCTGTTTATGTGAAGTTTGTAGACTTATTTAGTGATTTGGAGTCTGAATATTGAAGTTATACAAAGTGATTCATTGTTGTCGCAAAACTGTTTTTCCGCAAACCCTAGATCCGAGTTTTAGATTCTCTCATGTATAACTCCTTGTGTGCGTCACTTTTGAAGGTGATTTTTGAAGGTGTTCTTATACTAATTCTTGTCTACTTGTCCTGCAATTTTGGGATCTAAAACCTGTATGCAAGTTGAGTTCTAGCCGTCCTAATTTTGTTACCCGGATATGGTGCATTGGTCGATTGCCTTTTCTTGTTGATTTATGAATTTGGACATTTGGGACCTAACACAGAGACTACTCAACTTACTAGAAACCTCAATTTTGTAATATGACACACACAAAGAACTTTGTATATAACTCACCAAAGGTTGAAAAAAGAATCATTTTTATTTCCAAACAAAGCAAAAGGTTTTTAATATTCAAACTTCACTTAGTTAAAAACTTAGATAAGGTGGCTATAAATACCCCATTACAAGCTAAAGAATAGTAAATAACTAAATAAGAAACAATAACACTAAATTGGCTACCATACACACTTGGCCGATTCTTTACTTAATAGTTACTAGGCAACTTAACTTAAAGATTACTTAATTAATTCTTACTTTCTTCTTCTCCAAGTCTTGATGGTTTTTTGGGAACTTTCCTTCATCATGCTTGGTCATTTGGGAAGAATTCCATAACTCAACATATGTTGTCTTTCCTTCCTCTTCAAGCTTTGCCATTTGGGTTGGTTTCCATAACAATTACATATTGGCTCTTCTTGATCCCCACAAAATAGTGACTCCTCCACTTGGTCCACTATTGAGTAACCTTACAAATAAGAAGGTAAGTGCTGATGAGTCTTTGGGCTCAAGCTTTTGTAATTGGACCTTGTAGTCCATTATTGGGCTTTAAACAATATTTGCTCTCTCTTTATGTGGCTTTTAATATAGCAACCAAACTCCTATTTTAACAAACCAGACCATTCTAGAAAGATTTGGAAGTCAGATACTATCTTCATGAAGCATGCTTTTTGATGTAACATCATCTTGAATGCCAAAACCATAAAATACTCATCAAAGGTCAGAAAGTAGGTGGATTTGTGAAGTCCACCAAATCTTCTACACTTGTACTTGAACTTCCACTTATACTTGATCTTCAATGACTTCAAGATATCTTTGGAAGCTAGATGAATGTTGTACTAACACAGATTTTTGTACATTTAAAAATGAGTTAAATTTTGAGAAAAACATATCACAGTGCAAGTCGGGCCGTTAGGAACACTTAAAACGTTGTGGAAATAAAAATATTTGCGGAAGCATAAATATTTTAAAGAAAATGAACTAAACATTTAATTACAATTTAGAAAGAGAAAACTGAATTTAATTACAAATCAACTATCTGTCACTTCTCATAGTCTGGCCAACCACAAGCTCGCGCATGCCAATCCCTCATCAACTGCTTCTTCATGGCTCGAAGACTCCGCGCGTACATACCTACACCACAAATAAGATGTGAGCCTAAAGACCCAGTAAGAGAATGAGTTTATGCATATGAAATGCCACTATTTAATTCTTCGGAATGGGACCACCCAAACCTATCTTTTAGTTACATATTTTAGGAATAGCTCGTACGTGGAGCATGGACTTTGGGGAATCCTATGATTTCTAATTAATTATGTTAATTAGTCTTGTGATCCCGACAAGGGAAAGATTAGTGTTTTTTCTCACTGAAGGCGTGTGGTCACCCCGTGGTGGTGTTCCTCATTGTTTCTATCGTCATGATGCCTAAGACTACCCTAAGAGTACATACAAGAAATTAACTAAGGGCGCATACGAGAGAAATATGATCGAAACGAATAGCGAAAACATGCTCTAAACCAAAGACAAATAGCAACACTTTAATGACAAAATGGAATAATGGAACATGCTTCTAAATCGATAATAACAAAAATATGAGCTAATGAAACAAAACAGTGAAAATGTGCCTCTAATCGATAATAATAATAGCGAGAACTATCAAAATAAAACAGCGAAAACCTTTTAACGACTAAAACAAAACAGCAGCGATAATACCTAAACAGAGCAACTAAGCATGCTTATTAAACATTTCGAGACAACAGTATTATTGTGAGCTGGGGGGCGATATTATTGTGAGCCAGTTGTGAACTTATTTTACACAAGTTTGGAGTTGGGTGATAACCAAATCTGTTGAGGACGTATGTATTTGAGCGGAGATTAAGCTAACTCTAAATGAGTTAAATGAGCTGCTTCGATGCTCCATAGAGGAATCGACCAAGGAATATTTTCATGTATCCAAGGATCCAAATTTCATAAAACAAGGAGACGATATAGTGTTGCTGGAGCAGGTACATTACAATCCTGACGTTGGATCTTTCTATAGGCACAAATCCAAGGACCTAAATGCCAAAGTTAAAGCCATCCATCACAAGATAACCCACACCATTCTGCCACATGATGAACACAAAGACCTTGTGATGTGCCCGCAAATCCTATCATGCGACCTTGTGCCATGAGGTCCACTTTTTTTCTAACGAGTTATAGTTTCGTAGGAATTCCTTTGCTAAGGAAACTTGAGGAGGAAACCGTGCTTGGAGAAAATGGGAATCAATCAATATCTTAGTCGTAGATCCATGCAACTCTCAATCGACTCGATTAGCATTCTCTCGGCTTAGAGGAGTTTACTTGGATCGATGCTAACAAGGTTGATTAAAGAACATCATGTTGAATTTTCTACTTCAAATAATTACTTTAGTTGTTATTGGATGATTATATGTTGATTAGGCTTTATTTTGATGGTTTTAGTTCATTTTATTGTCTTATGATTTGAGGTGCTTGGTTTGCATGTAAACCGAGCCCTCATACCCATTTTATGTGAACTAAGGGGCACTTTTGTAACTTTCTCTTATTCTCATTAAGGGAGTATTTAGCCTCCCTTAATGGAACCCTAATTCAGATTTGAATTCCCAATTTTGCTGTGCAAAAATCATGAAGAACTTGTGCTCTCTCAACCCTAGGTGTTCAGCTAGTTTCAATGCAAAACCTACACCAAAACTATCTTCGTCATCTGTTCTTGTTCATTCTTGGGAGGAAGATTGGCACTATCTTTTCCAGCATCTTCATTTGAAGGTGTCCTTTGGCGAGAGGAGATAGAAGAACGTAGAAAACCCAAGGTGGAGAGGTCCTTTTGTGAAGGATCTGATTCAATCGCTACTCTCGGCCAAGAGGGAGAATGCGGACCAACTTGGTATTCCATTTATGTTCGATTTTCCTTAAGTCCCCTACTATTTTTTGGGTTGAAGATCTTGTACTCTCTGTTGTGGTGATTTTTTGGGTGGAAGTTATTAATTTTGATTCATATATTTCGAGTTGTGCATATTTGTTCAAGAGGACTACAAAACTGTTTTTCTGAAAACCCTAGATCCTAGCAGGGTTTTCTTCAACGTACAACTCTATTTGTGCAACGTCTTTTAAGCTGATTTTTGCTAGTAGATCAATATTGTATGTCTACTACTTTCCCTAAAAATTTGAGGCCCAAAGGTCGTATGCAGCTTGAGCTCCATTCCTTTTGACTTCAGTGCTCAAATTTGATATAGCTGATTGCTAGACTGTTTTTCTGAAAAACCCTAGATCCGAGCAGGGTTTTCTTCAACACACAACTCTGTGTCTGTGACAATTTTTAAGCTAAAATTTTGTGGTGATTAATATTATGTGACTACTAAGTGCTATGTAAATTTGAGACCAAGAAGCTGTATGCAGCTCCCATTCCATTCAATTTGATTTCGTTGCTCGGGATTTGATCTAACCGATTACTAATGGCCTTGTGTTGCCAAATTGAGATTTAGGGCATATCATTACCTTGTAAGCTGCATGGATATCTATGTGAAGAAGAAGTTTTACAATGAGAAGAGATTCAACTGTGGATACATGATCATGAATCTCATGAATCTCATGAAGGATGTTCTAAACATCCCAAAGAAGAACCTCCCATAAAATTGGCTTGTGCAGAAGATTATTTACAGCAACGGGCTGGCCCTCCCTCCTAACGAGCCAAGATTCAATGAAAAGGCACTTGACCTCTACAATCAAGTGACCTTGGCTCAGATAGAGATGACCAAAGTCAGAAGGTAGTGTGAATTCAAAGGCACAGAGACTCAATCAAAGTCAACTGCACTGCCTTGTTCGACGTCGGCCGCACAACCTCCCTTGACATTTTCTACACAATTTCCTTGGATGTCGGCTACACCAGTTTTAGATCAAGTGAAGCTGGAGGATGATATTATTCAGTCCCCTCCTTAGTCCTTTCACTCTTTGTCGATGGCTAAGGAGAGGTGGAACTAGATTGTAGGCTACTTGGAGAGCATACAATCCTCGGTTGTAGCCTATGGCAGGTGAATTGAAGAGCCTCAAGCCACTCAATAGTCACTCGTGGAGAGCTTGACTTCCTCGGCTATAGCCCATGGTAGGCTAATTGAATATATTGGCATGCAATTTGAAGAGCTTCAGCCAGTCAATAGTCACTCGTGGATGAGCTGAGGAGATGTGTGGATCCTCTAATAGGCCCTCCAGCAGCTCCTCCAGTAGCCCAGTCAACAGCCCTGCCAACAGCTTGTCAAACAGCCCTCTAGTTGCTCTTCTAGCAACCCCACTAGCAGCTCCAACAATAGCCCCATCAGTAGCCCCTTTAGTAGCCCCTCCAGCAGCCTATCAATCTTTCAATGCTAGACCAGATGGATGCTAGTATGTATTTTAGTTTATATGCCCTTTCTATATATGCATTAGTACTATGGTTTAGGCTCTCAAAATTTGATATAACAATGTGTTACAACTATGTGGATCTCTTATCATCCGACAACTATCCTCTCCTCCAACCCTTATCAAATTGCATAAGATATTAGCAACAGATCCTCCATTGGAGGAAATAGTTCTAGGGCCTACTTCAAAGCTAAATTTGCACGTGGTATGTCTTCAATTTAGTTTTTGCAATGTATCAAATTTAGACATAGTAGTCTAAGGGTAGTTCTTAAACTTATCAATTGTAGCCTATGAAATTGATGGAGGAGTTCATGAAATTGGCGTGCAAATATCCATAGGAACTTGGAGACATGTGATATTCTTGCTGACATTAGGGTAAGAAACTATATCATTTCAATGTTATTATCAGTTTTGATTATATGCTTAAGACATTCTACTTCATGTTGTCTTTTTTAAGAATAATGATGTTTTCACGATAATGACCCTCATCATTCGAATGCAAAAATCAATATCTGAATCGGAGAGGATGACATTTTAAGAATATGTAATCAATGTTTTAGAAGTTGTTATGTAAAATAAATCACTTGAATGCTTTCTTTTTACGCAATGCGACACTTTGCAGGAGGAGAAGGTACTTAACGTACAATTAAGGGATTCGCTTATAAGATTTGGTTGGATCCATGTAAGTCACTTTTATTCCTTCATACAATATTTTTTTCCCTTGTCCAATTACTTATAATATATTATTTTAATTTTAGATACACCTAAAGCAAAAATGTTTCATGTCATTTGTTGACCTGCACACCCATTACAACTACCAAGTGATGTTACCTGAAATAATTGCAATTTTCATGACCTTTATAGATAAAAACTAATATATTTTCTCGCACTATGCTATATTCATTGAGCTATGAAAGTACCCACTGATTTTCCGTTCCAATTTCAACCCACATTGTATATTTCAACTCTCAAACTCTATCAGTGTGTCAGTGATTAGCAACTGTCAATAGAGCGGATTCCATCTTCACGAAGAACTTCTAGAGTCCCTTTCCAAGCACTCCTCTTGACGCAAAAAACGAGAGCCTTGAATGAAGTTGGAAGGCAAAAAGGGTTGACCTTCGGAAGAGAGGTCAAGCTTGGTAGCAAACTGTGAAGAAACCAGTCTATCTAGCGGTCGACTAGATGAATGGTGGTCGGCTTGGCAACAATCTGAATGTTTAGCGGTCAATCCAGAGGTTGAACTTGGCTTTGAAAAAACTATGGTGGTTGAGTAGCTCTGCCGGGGTGGTCAACCTTTCCTTTGAGAAGTTGATGATTTTGGACGACGGTTGAAATGACAGTCGATCACTATGGATGTGATGATCGACCGTTTGGCTTGGGGAAGAATTGGTCCTTTACAATTCTTCTATTCCTCTAAAGAACTCCTCCTTGATGAATCAAAAAATGAAATTCTCACCAACAAGAAAGTGAGTTTGAATGCTAACTTTGAACAAATTCACCAATCGAATTTGGCTAGAAGATTTGCAAGAATCTAAAAATCAAGTAATTATCACAACACTTTATTTTAGCTTTTCAATCCAAGGATCATTAATAATCCAAAAAAGAGAGAAAATAGTCAAAACTAAAAAGGATTTTTATTCATCAAAAAGAAAAAACTTCTAATAAGTTTTGGTGAGGTATAATAAATAGCCACCATGAAAGCAATTATACTAGGAATATAATTGACTTATAGTTATCCCTAACCAATCTCTATCTTCTATTTAAAATTTAAAATAACTTGAATTTAAAACTATCTAGGAAAACTTTAAAATAATCTAACTAAATATTTACATCAATTTGAACTTCATTCAATTTGAATGAATTCAAATTCGTGGCCCTTCTTTATAATTAATTGATCCTTCATCAATATGCCATCTAAGCACATGTATTGCCATTTCCAGATCCACTTCTTTAGGCATGCCTCCATCTTGAATCAAAGGATAAACTACAAATTGGATTGGGCTCCAAATTCGGATAGATGAAAACGGAGATCTTAAATAGAAACGTAGCTCTTTGTTCGCAGAACTTTTGACATAAAAAACAAAGCCTAAATTAAATGGTCCAACCCATCCTGGAAACCTTGCAATATTAGCATGAAGAACTCTTTTTGATATAAGATTTTAAGATCGTCGAAACTGCCAAAATGTACGCGGAGGTTGGATCTATGATTCTGCATTTTGCCATAAGTCTTCTAAACTTGTGATTGCTCTTCCACTTGTGCTTCATCTTGAAGAACACCATAATAAGTTTGAATGTTGGATGAATGTATACATCCTCAAAATAAACACTAAAAGTATCATTAGAAAATCTTTATGCTATGTTGCGAATAGAGGGAATCTATGGCACATCATCTCTCATGTACATATCAACCCCACGTTGAGGTTCAAAGTTATCAATCTCTGGAAAGTCTAATTGTACATTTGATGGATGATTTATGTACTTTTGAGTTATTGTACATGTGTTTATCTATGTTGTTCTTATGGTATTCTGGTTGTTGTTGTGTCAAAATTGTCAGAAGAAAGCGTGTGAATGCAATGGGTGGACATTTATAAACATATGCTATTATGTCAAAATTTTTGAAATAAAGGGACATAAAACCATAAGTCCTGAGTTATAAATTGACTTTAAAATTACGTCATTTGAGTGAAAAAGTAAAAAAGTTATATTTAACACATGACCTGAAAGGAGACAAATGAGAGAAACTGTAATCTGAAGGACGTCTGTTATGGGCTGAGGGACATCTATGATGAGCTGAGGGAAGTTTGTTTTAAGTTGAGAGAAGTTCGTTGTTGGTTGAGGGGCATCCATCGTTAGTGGAGGATATTTGTTGTAAGTCGAGGGATGTCCATTGTAAGTTTAGGGACATCACTCAATACTAAACGACACAGTCTCTCAAGATCAATGGACGTCCTCTCAACCAATAGCATCCACTGATGATGAGGGAACATCGTTGTTTGGTATTGAGGGACGTCCCTCAGCTTACAACAGACGCCCCTTAACTTACAACGGATGTCTCTCAACTTACAACGAACATTCCTTGACTAACAACAGACGTCCTTTCACTTATGACAAACATCCCTCAACCAACAATGGACATCCCTCAGCCCACAACAAACCTCCCTCAACTTATAGTTTCTTTCCTCTCCCGCCTTTAAAGTTTTGTGTTAATATTGAATTGATATAGTTTTCTATTTCTTCACTCAAATGACATAATTTTAAAGTCAATTCACAACTCGTGACTTACGGTTTAAATTCAATACTCAAATGAAAGTTTCATTGACCTAATAGCATATGTTTATATATGTTCTCAATACAATACATCCATCCATTGCATTCATCAACATCCATATAGAACTATCCAAAACTTAATTTACAAACTCATATGAAAGTTCATTCCAAGTAATAGATGTCCCCCATCTCTGAAGAAGTCGATATAACGAATTTATCATTCACATATATACTTGTAATGCTCTTGTTATCACTCTTCCAATACTTGATATCTACTTGTTTTCCATGTTTTTTGCAAAGCTGGAGAAGCTTGGATATGGGTTGGGGTTGTTGCTGCAAGTCTTTAGGGGTAACAATAGGCTCCAACAAATTCTTCAGGAACATCACTTCTTTGTTGAACCACTTTTTGATAACTCCCTCTCATTATGATATGGCACTCTTTCCACTTGAGAAAATTTACTCTCTACCCAATCATCATCTTTTGAGTCACATAATGAATGAAGCTCATCGTCTATTGATGCCTAGATCGAATGCAATTGTATAACAACTTTGTGATTAAACACACGTTGCTTATTGGCCTAGATTGCCAAAATAGGCTCCACCTCTATTTCCGATGCCTTTTCACTCTTAGATGGTGTTAGGAGATTTAGGGCTACCGCTTGCTCTCATAGAAGACATCCTTACCACTTATATTGATAAAGTTGAAGGTTGCTCAACGTCATCGTTTAGTATTGAGGGACGTCCGTTGTAAGTTAAAGGATGTCCCCCAATACTAAACGACGTCGTCTCTCAACATCAATGGACGTCTTATAGCATCCACAGACGTCCATCAAACTTAAACGATGTCGTCTTTCAATAATCCTATCCTGAACGTCCATTTCCAGCAACTGTCGTCCTTCATCTCTAAAGGACGTCTGCCCTTTCATCTAACGACCAACAACCCTTTTTTTCTTCCATTTAAAGAAGATTGTGTCTTGCATGTGACCCCCTTCAACATAACATCTGCCAATGCCTTTGGAGGATGTCTTTCCTTATCTTGGCTCTCCATCTACATATAAGGACGTCTATCCCTTCACCCAAGGGTAGAAACCTTCATCCGCCAGCACCTTTAGGAGATGCCCATCCTCCATCCTAGCCGTCCATCCTCATTGAAGGAAATTTGTCCCTTCATCTAACGGGCATGAACATAACGTCTGCCAATGCCTTTGGAGGATATCCATCCCCCATCTTAGTTGTCCATCCTTATTGAAGTTAATATGTCCCTTCATCAAATGGGCATGAACATTTGTATGTCGGTGCCTTTGGAGGATGTCCATCGTCCATCCTGGCCGTCCATCCTCATTGAAAGACATATGTCCCTTCATCCAATGGGCAGAAACCTTTGTCCACCAGTGCCCCTCCTCCCATCTTGGACATCCATCCTTATTGCAGAATGTTTGTCTCTTCATCTACTGGCAACATGGACATCCCTTATACATCCCTCAGCCTTAAGATGACCCCAAGACTGATCATTAGACGCCCTTCTTCGTGGATCATCCTTGGATGTCCCTCGTCGTGGAAGGACATTTAGACGTCCTTGGACGTTTTTAAGAGAAAAAGATGACTGTGACATTTACCTCAGTTTTTTTTTTTATAAGAAATGTGATTGTGAGATTTACCTTCTTTATTTTTCATAATTCGATATTTTAATTTTTTGTAAATTTTCTTTAAAGGTTAACTTGTCACTTACCCCAATTTCAAGGTTTAGTTGATTTATTCTCATTTTAGGTCAGTTTTATTCAATTTATTTTTTAACTTTAAAATTATAATTAAAAAATATATAGATACTATAATACCATTGAATCGAAACAAAACGAGCAAAAATTAAAAAAATTGGTTCAATTTTTATTTTATTTATAATACGAAGTTCAATGTTTATTTTATTAATAAAATATAAGATTAAGACTTAAATTTATTTTATTAAAAACAATTTAGATTTTAAATTGAACCTACCTAAACTTAAGGGTTTAATTTTTTTTCTTTTCCCTAATAATGTTAACTCAGCCAATATTTCTCACGTCTTATAAATCATAAAAGACAAGAATTAGAGTCGTGAATTTTTTAGAAAGAAGCGTTGTCCACGTGTGAAAATTCATGTAGACCCCATCATTTTTAGGCAAATTGCTTTACAAATACGAGGAACATTTCATCAAGTTTTTGCATTTAATGAACGTGTTTATCATATTTCTGGTGTTTGTCTGTTCCACAGGATGTCAATGTCGAGATATTGTCATGTCTGCTACTCATCACGATGTTTTTGAAATAATTTATTGTGATTTTAATGGAAAATGGCAAATTAATCACCAAAATTTTCGATCAATGACAAATCAACTACTGTAATATATTTGCTAATAAGTTAATCACTAACGTATGAGAAATTGACAAATTCAACATCGCACTCAAGTTAACCCAGTTAAAACTGACTGGACGCAGCGGCGTCCAGGCAAAGAAGAAACAAGGCATCCAGGCAGACAAAAAACAAGTGCCTGGACACCCCAAGAAGCCTAAGAACTCTCTATTGAAACTCTCTATTTGTCATGCATGGCGTTCTTGATCAATTGTGTTTCATGGTTACTTCGAATTCGTTATGTATATGTTTTACGAATGCAATGTTTTTATTGGTTTTTTGACCTCTGCACCTTCAAACTAGCATAACTTTTGCTACGGATGTCGGAATTGGGCGCAGAAGGTATCAAATCGAAGCTCTCTCAGAGCTCTATAATTATTATTGGGTGAACCCCATGACCACCTTTCTCAGCCCCAAAATCAATTGTTTAAGCCCTCAAATTTGCAATCAAACATTTTTCCAGACCAAGCATTTGTTTGATTGCAAATTTGAGGGCTTAAACGATTGATTTTGGGGCAGAGAAAGGCAATCATGGGGTTTACCTAATGACGATTATAGAGCTCTGAGAGAGCTTCGATTTAATACCTTCTGCCCCCAATTCCGACATCCGTAGCAAAAGTTATGCTAGTTTGAAGGTGCATAGGTCAAAAAACCAACAAAAATATTGCATTCGTAAAACATATACATAACGAATTCGAAGTAACCATGAAACACAATTGATCAAGAACATCATGCATGACAAATAGAGAGTTCCAGAGACGCCACGGCGTCCAGACAAAACGACCTCTTGAACTTCAAACGATGTTTTAATCCCAAATTTTAGTGCTTAAATGATTGATTATGGAGCCGAAAAAGTGGAATCATGGGATAAATCCTATGGCAAGTCGTAGATCTCTAAAAGAGCTTCGATTTGATACCTTATGCATTGAATTTCGACATTCGCAGCAAAAGTTATGGTCGTTTGAAGTTCAAGAGGTCGTTTTGCCTAGAGACCACGGTGTCCAGGTAAAAATTGCCTGAAGACCGCAGCTTCTAGGCAAAAATTGGCGTACCCTCAGTTTTTTTTCTCACAGCGATGGTGGATTTGTCATTTTAGCGTACATGGATGGTTAAATTGTTAGAAAACATACTACAGTGGTTAACTTGTCATTGACTGTAAACCACGATGATTGAATTGTCACTTTCCCTTATTTTAATAAAAAAGTTGATTCTTTTCATATTATTTTAAAATAAAATACACTTTCAATTTTATAGTTTAGTACTATTTTATTCTTTTACTTGTAGTTTCAATTTGTTTTTGTTAAAATTTTAAATAGTTCACATATCAATAAATTTAACTTAAAATTTCATGTAACCTTATTTTCAACTGCATTAAAATGTTTAAATAAAAAAAAGAAAATTTCTCGTTATCAACCACACTCAAACATACGGTGAGTTGAGTCGACCGTATGTAGTAGGTTAAATGTAGTAGGTTTCCATTACATAACTAAAAATAAAAGAAGAAAAATTCTTATTTAAATGTAGTAGGTTTCCATTCCGTCAATCAGTGAGACAATTATGAAGTTTTCTAAATGAACAAAAATAAAATGTGTTGAATTTATTGACAAAGTATGTCGAGAAAACAATTTTAAAATAAAATTAAAATTATAAATATTCTACAAAAAATTAAAATACGAGAATCAAATTGAAATAAATTTTAAAGTATGATGAATAAAAATGCATTTGTCCCTTATTTATAATTGTATGTTGAATTTATTCTAAAGTGAATTTTTATGGAGCACAGATAATAAACTTAAACTAGATGATTCTATTGCAAAATAAAAGTCTTTCTTGGGACGTCATTTATTAATATTTATAAGTTCTTCACTTTAAATGCCAAATTCAAGCAAGAGAAAAGCATGTCTGAAAAGAGATTAGAGAAAGGATTTACGTCGTTGAAAATTTGTGGTAAAAAGGTCAATTCACAGCTCTTCTCCTCTCTCTCTTTAGATTTGACCACCATTTATGAACGTGATGCATAATTTTTTTTTAATTATAAAATTTTATATTTTTACGTAGTTGCTCACATCTCAATTAATCTTAATTACAAAAATCGTAATAAGAAAAGATTTTAGTACAAGAACACACGTAATTCCTAAAATATCTTCGAGCCCGCTGTGATTGAATTACCATCAGGTACAAGTACGCTTCTAAAATATAGAAATTGCAAGAATAAATCTCTACAGCCCTCCACCAACATTTGATCTGAATAGTTAAACTCCAAACTAACCTCACCCATCCATTCCCCATTGCCCATTCCCCATTCGGTTATATAACCTTGTTGTTGAAAAAAAATAAACTTAATTCACTAGATCTATTTTGGTAAAAGATCTAAGTGGTTGTTGATTGGTCACAACTGAGAAATATGGGTGAAGTAAGAAGTTTTCTTGAATTGTCATGCCATTATGGGCGATTTATAAGTGGGTTTTTCAAAATTGTGCTGCAAGAAGAAAGTGTGGTTTTGGTGGACAAATGGCTGCGAGGGGAGCTTTCAAGAACTGAAACATCGTTTGACTTCAGCTCTTGTTTAACCCTGCTAGTAGAAAAAGACAATTATTGTATCTACTATGATGTCTCCAAGAGCGGATGAGGTGGAGTACTTATGTAGAATGGGAAGGTAATCGCTTACGCTTCAAAGCAATTGAAACCGTATGAGGCAAATTATCCCACCCATGATATGGAACTTGTCGCAGTAGTGTTTGCACTGAAAATATGGAGACACTATTTGTGATGCACCACGATGCCCTATCACCCGAGCCTGAGCCAAAAGGCTCATTGCTTACCTAACTAGTTGCTATTTTGTAGGTGAAACTATGCTAGATGGTATTGAAGATGCACCAAGACATGGAGACAAGGAGACACCCAAACATATGCTCACTTGGAGCAATGATGCAACCTCTCGGCAAGATCAAATTACCCCCGACCAATTGGAGGGTCAAAGCACCGAAGCTAAGGAAGTCCTCCAGATAGAGATATGTCTACTTTATGTTTTGACATGCTAGTTAGATTTATGTTTTGTTAAAATAGTGGTTGCTGGATTGCTTTTGGTTAGATTTATGTTGTTTTTAATTCAGTTTTTTTTAAGGTGCTCGGCTAGCATGTTAGCCGAGCATTCATGCCCTTTTTTTTTTTTACCACAAGGGTAAATCTATAATTGCACATTAGGGCATCTTTTAGGAAGCTATTTAGTCTTCCTAATGAGGCCCTAAACTGGAGTTTTGAAACCCTAAAGCAGCTACTAATTTTTGTTTTGGAGTTCACTCTCAAAACACCTCGATGTCTTGTCTTGCCTTGCCGCGGATTCTTCACCACAAATCTCTTCTCTTGTAATTTCTTGTTCCGTCTTGGAGAGAAGACCTTATGCTAAGTCTTCCAGCATTTCTATTTTGAGGTGTTCATTGCATGTGGAGAGTTAGAAGACTGAAGGAAACAAGATGGAGTGACCTCTTTGAAGGAGGTCCATCAAGTCGCTATTTCCGACTACTTGGAGATTGGCAGACCAGCTTGAGGTGTTCAGTTTTACTTCTATAATTTTGATTGTATCTCTATAAGGATTTGATGTGCTCCAAATGTCACAAGGAGCAATAAAATAAATCGGCTAGAGAAAACTACAATAATCTACCCAACCTGCTTTAACCAGAGATAACTCCTCAACCAGTCGTGATCAAGATCTGAATTTTGGAGGACATATCATCCATAGACTCAGATTCAACATGTCAAAATTGTAGCTCAAAAGCTCTTCAGAATCTCCAGATATATCAATAATAAGGCAGCACCAAAACCAGGGTTCTACCCAGAACAGATTCGGTGACTAAATAAGAAATGATTAGTGTTCAACGTGCATACGGCCTATCAACGCCAATTTTGGAGGGAAATATCTTGACAACTTGAAGATTAAGTCAACCAAAAACGAGCTAAAAAGAACGTGCACAAGACCTCAAATTACAGTCACAAATGCGAGAATCAAGCAGAAATATTCCAAGGACAGTTTCATCGGCTAGCCAGATTTCCACAACAAGAACATACTCAACATAAATCCTCAAATATAATCACCTTTCGAGACCAGGGGATTCTAGGAACAATAGAAATATGAAGGAAGAACCAGGAACTCTTTGATGAAATAACAAGAACGCAAAGAACACCCGAGGAGTCCGCTAAAACTCCTAAAGTGAGAGGGGCGACTTCAATTGGCTTGACCGGTTAAGGAAGCACTCTCCAAGGGCTTGAATGCTTCTCCTACTTCCACACCACAAAGACCTCCACTAGTAGAAAGTATTGGAAGAAGTAGCAACCCTTCCAACTCGGCCAAGAAGTACCAAGAGAGCCGAGTTCGGGCAAGGAGAGATCGACCAAGAGGGGAGGTTGCCGCGGACCACACACCACAAGGAATAACTAGGGTTTTTCTTTAACAATGTCATCTAGTTCATGCTTGCCCTAGAGGGGACTAAATACCCTCTAGGGAATTTACAACAAAAGGAAAAAATTGCCCTAAAATGAATGACAAAAATGATCGCAAAAAATAAATCACAAAAACAAGTCCGAGGTTTGTTTTTTCTTTTCTGTAAATGTAACGTTTGACATACGAAATAAACTCCAAATATAACTATTAATACCTCTTTGGAAAGCTCTATGTGTTGGCTACAAAACGTATGAAGAACGCTTTTTCATTTGACATCATTTGGGGCTATAAAAACATCAAATACTCCACCATGGTCGGATTGTAGGCGGACTTGTAATGTCTACCCTTTCTTCCATAATTTTGCTTCCAAGTAAGTGCAAGCTTAGGAGCCTCTTTATCCTCATGATTTGGCTCATCTTTATGGTTCTTTAGCTTATTCCAACCTACAAAATAAATAAAAATATTAGAAAATAAAGGAACCCTTGGCTCGGGCTCAGGTGACAGGTCCTTGGGGCACATCACACTCTCGAGGTTGAAAGTGATTTGTCCTCAAATCCAGGGAGTATACTTGATTATCTTCCACAAATCTTCCTCCTGGATCAGATGGAAAAAATTTCTTGATGTCTAGAGTCAGCTCCATCATATCAGGTTTAGCATATCTCTTTTCATTCATGATCTCGAAACTCATGATCTTACAATTCTCATGTCCGAGAGACATATCAGTATCAAATATAATAAAACTCAGAGGTGACCCAAAACTAAAATTTGTTCTTCTATCAAAAGAATAGCTCGCAAGGTCATTGCTACGAATCTTCTAGGGTAAAATTTTTCTATCTCCAAAACTAGGCATCCACAAGTTGTTAACCACAAATGAACTACCATCATAATAATAGGAAAGTTCCACACCCACAATATTGAATCTTTCCTTCCAATATTCAAAAACAGCAATAACAACAAGGGAATCTCTCGTCCAACAGATTTGAAAGAACCAGGTGATTAAGGAATTTAACATCATGTGCATTTCTTGGGGTGCATGCTCAATAATATTAGATCCACAACAATCAGAAACAAGACAATGTGATAATACTAAAATAGAGTCAACATAATTCTCATCCCAGATATTCAGATGGCCTATCAACTCGTTTTCCATTAAACCACTAGGCATGCTGAGGTTGTCATCTCTAATTAAAAATCCAAGATTCAAAGAGTTATCAATAATAGTAGCCACAACATTATCATCTAGCCGTGCCATAACAAATTCAATAAGAACATTATTTCTAAACCATCCAATTTAAAATAACCAATCAATTAAGAAAATTGATGGAGTGTACGTTTCTTGGCTTATACTTTGGTGAAGAAAAATTTGCTTCCCTGGAAATTCATTTTGCACTGATTTACTTCCATACGCATCAATCTCACGTTGAACCCTCTTCAACACTAATTGTTCTCTTTTTGCCATCACTAAAGGATTTTCGCATGTTGCACACTTTAATTCAGTATCAATGAGTAAAGGTGGGTGGATGAAGTCCAAGTCTACTCTCGGATTGGGTAAAACAATCTTTTCTATATGTTCTTCTTCTTTTTCTGTAGTTTTCTGTAACTCTGAATTTTTCTTGAATAATTGATCAGCAAGTTGGAACTCAATCTCAGTGATCAAGACTTCTTCCTTCTCAATGGTGGCTGCCAAGGAGATATCTTACATTCCTCCTCATGAAGTGGTTCTTCGATTGTTCTTAAAATAGGAACAGTTTGGTTGGAACAACTCAGGCTATGCGACTCTTTAGAATTGTCTTCCTTAACTTTAGCCATTACCAATGAGTCAACATTCTTCTTTTCTTCATTTCGTGTAAAAGATCCCTTTTCCTCATCTTCGCTAACCACTTCATTAGTTTCTCCCATTAGAATCATCACCCTTGAATTCGGACAATGTGAGGCAATGTGGCCAAACCCCAAGCATTTGAAACACTTGACATCTCTAGATCTCGGCTTGTTATTGTCATTAAAGGCTTTCTTCTCTTCATTAAGCTTCACGGCATTAAACTTGCTATCCACCTTTGGAATTGTTTTTGGAGGATTGTTGCTTTTTTGGAAAGGCCGAGACATGCCTTCTTTAAGCCTTCTTTTTCTTTGTCTTTCTATTCTCAAAGCCAATTGTATAACATCACCAAGAGTTTCATATGATTGCAATTCCACAACATCACCAATCTCTTTATGCAACCTTTTAATAAAATGAGCCACAGTTTGCTCCATTGATTCCACCACATTGCAACGAATCTTTAAAATCTCAAACTCGGTCAAGTATTCGTCAACTGTTAGTGAGCCTTGTTTCAAATTTTGAAGTTGAAGGAATAATTCTTGCTTGTAGTGCGGAGGGACAAATCGTTTTTTCATGAGTGCTTTCAAAGCTTCCCAACTTCGGACCTCACCTTCTCCTTCCTTCCGCCTTTGCGCTTTAAGGTCCTCCCACCATATACTAGCATAACCAGAAAGCTCTAATGCAACCATTTGAATCTTTGTCTTTTTGGAATAGTCATAGCAATGGAAAATCCGATCTACCTTCTCAACCTATTCTAGAAAATCACCACCATTACTAGAGCCTTTAAGAGGAATAGAGACCTTAACATGTGATGTGCCCCAAGGACCTGTCGCTTGAGCCCGAGCTAAGGGCACCTTTATTTCTAACTTTTTATTTGTTTTGTAGGTGTTTAATTTTCTATCCGATTTGGAGGAAAGCTTTATTCAATGTCACAGAGAGGATTTGGTGTATTTGGACTAGTGGATATCATGCAATCATAGAAGAAAATTAGGAGCTGTCCAAATCCGCCTAGAATCTGAGTAGTAGATGATCAAGGGCTATTTTGACAACCGAGACGGCGTCGTTTCAACTTTAGTCCTTCATATCAAATGCAGCCAACATAAAGAGCTTTCCAAGGACATATTGGGCGCTTTATTTGGGTTTGGTTTACTATATCTAATATCCCTTTTTCAGAGACTGATTTTCCAAAATCAGATTTATTGTTTTGTTATTGTTAAAGGGCTGTTTAGGTCATTTTCTAATTAGGGTTATTTTAGTATTTTTTCCTTTAGTGTACGAACTCTTAGGGTTTTAAAAAGCCCTCTTTGCTGCAAATGAAACGAATTTTGAATTGAAGAAAGTTGGAGTGCTCCTTGAAGCCTAGCCGCGGCCACCCTCCCATTTGCGCCAATTCATCCACCACCCAAACAAGGTGCCTCTTGAAGCTTCTCAACCTTGCATCATTGGGATATTGCCTCTTCCAATCTTCATCTTCAAGCTAGGATTGTGGTGTGGAGGCAAGAAAACTATCCAACCTTGGAGAGTGTTGGTTTTTGGCCAACCCTAAAAATCGCCCTCTCACTTAGGAGGTCCGCGAAACTCCATTGTTTCCTTCTTATTTTTCGTGAGGCTATTAAGAACTATTCTTCTGATTGATTAACTTATGTTATGGAGGTCTGATATATGTTGGTTGCTAGAGAAAATCTTGTAGGAATTATTGAATTAAAGGTGATAATTTTCGGATTAATGTTGAGCTACTGAATCTGTGATTTTTATTGAATGTTACTGTCGCTGATTAGAGCATCTGTTTGAGGCTCTTATGATGACCGTCTCTGTTTGAGGTCTTCTAATGATTTGTTCAGGGTTAAGTCAGGAAGTTAATCTCCAAATTTGGGCGTCGTTCGGTATTTGTAGCTCAAGTTATTGCGTTTTTGATCTGCACTGCTAAATCTGTTCTGCTGGAAACAGTTTTCAAGTGGTTATTGAAATTGATAGATCTCCTATTCTAGAACGTTTTTTGAGTTGAATTTTTGATACTATCTTCTCGATTATATTGAGTTTAAGTCCTCCAAGGTTCCTTTTTAGCACATATACAGATTTGGAGTTTTATTCAAGTTATTACTGCTGGGTCGATTATTGTTATTTCTCAGGACAGATTTCACTAAGGCTTCTAAGTGTTTCTTGGAACCTATCAACATGTCTCATTTCATTTTTGATACGTGGTCTCCTACTCGGACTAAGTGATTCCCTCTCTTCGGATTCCTCCCATTTTTCATGAAATACACTAGCATCTCGACCCCATGAATCAATAGATGTACTAAGCCTCCTCCTAGGCTTTGGCGTTCTAGGACCCCTCACATGATCATTTTCGGAAGCTTCCATCTTTTGCTGAAGTTTATGGATCATTTCTAACATGTCATCCAACCTTCCATGCAAACTACACTCAACTTGTTCATGAGCTTCCTCAGGTGGTGCACTCGGGTTATTCCTCATCTCCTTATTATTATGATACTGAGCTCCACTTATTGTACTCATAATAATCAATTAATAGTCCCAATAAGACAACAAAAACATGAGCTAGGCTCTGATACCAAATGATGTGCTCCAAATGTCACAACGAGCAATAAAATAAATCGGCTAGAAAAAACTACAATAATCTGCCCAACATGCTTTAACCAGAGACAACTTCTCAACCAGTCGTGATCAAGATCTGAATTTTGGAGGACATATCATCCATAGAATCAGATTCAACATGTCAAAATTGTAACTCAAAAGCTCTTCAGAATCTCCAGATATAGCAATAATAAGGCAGCACCAAAACCAGGGTTTTACCCAGAACAGATTCGGCGACTAAATAAGAAATTATTAGTGTTCAACGTGCATACGGCCTATCAACGCCAATTTTGGAGGGATATATCTCGACAACTTGAAGATTAAGTCAACCAAAAACGAGCTCAAAAGAACGTGAACAAGACCTCAAATTACAGTCACAAATGCGAGAATCAAGCAGAAATATTCCAAGGACAGTTTCATCGGCTAGCCAGATTTCCACAACAAGAACATACTCAACATAAATCCTCAAATATAATCACCTTTCAAGACCATGGGATTCTAGTAACAATGGAAATATGAAGGAAGAACCAGGAACTCTTTGATGAAATAACAAGAAAACGCAAAGAACACCCGAGGAGTCCGCTAAACCTCCTAAAGTGAGAGGGGCGACTTCAATTGGCTTGACCGGTTAAGGAAGCACTCTCCAAGGGCTTGAATACTTCTCCTACTTCCACACCACAATGACCTCCACTAGTAGGAAGTATTGGAAGAAGTAGCAACCCTTCCAACTCGGCCAAGAAGTACCAAGAGAGCCGAGTTCGGGCAAGGAGAGATCGACCAAGAAGGGAGGTTGCCGTGGACCACACACCATAAGGAATAACTAAGGTTTTTCTTTAACAATGTCATCTCGTTCATGCTTGCCCTAGAGGGGACTAAATACCCTCTAGGGGCTTTACAACAAAAGGACAAAATTGCCCTAAAATGAAATGACAAAAATGACCCCAAATAATAAATCACAAAAACAAGCCCGAGGTTGGTTTTTTCATTTCTGTAAATGTAACGCTTGACATACCAAATGAACTCTAAATATAACTCTCAATACCTCTTTAGAAAGCTCTATGTGTTGGCTACAAAACATATGAAGAACACTTTTTCATTTGACATCATTTGAGGATATTAAAACGTGAAATACTCCACCGTGGTCGGATTGTAGGCAGACTTGTAACGTCTACCCTTTCTTCCATAATTTTGCTTAAAAGTAAGTGCAAGCTTAGGAGCCTCTTTATTCTCATGCTTTGGCTCATCTTCATGGTTCTTTAGCTTATTCCAACCTACAAAATAAATAAAGCTCGGGCTTAGGTGACTGGTCCTTGGGGCACATCAGGATTATGGATTTTAATTCTTCTTTGGGAATTAGTGAAGTGCTTGAAGTTTGTTGTTGATTGAGATCGAATTGAGGCTTGTTGTGTAACTAATTTCTAAAGAGAACCAAAATTGTATTTTTTTGCCGTTTTCGAGGAGCGTCTTTCATGGTGCATAACTCGTGAGTATTGCGAATTTTAGCTTGTTTTTTAGTGACGACGTTATTCTTTGTGAGTACTAGCTGCTCTCCAAAATTGAAGTGATTTTCTTGTATGCATTGGGAGTTATCATCATTTTCAATTGGAGTGGTTTGTTTTTGGTATTACCCGATTAGCATTTTCCTTGTTGTGAATCCTTGCACATGTGGTGCATCAGCTGGTATCAGAGCTCAAGTGCCCTGTGTTTACAACTCTATGAGTTGTAATTTTGTGGAACAATGTGAACAAGAAGTGGTGCTCGCTAATCACAATAATAAGGAGACATTACCGAGCTCAAGCTCCCCCACCAAGAAAGAACAAGAGAAAACTGAGACTAGCTTCCAACAACAACTTGATGAGATGCGGAAAATGTTACTTCAACTATAGAAAAACCGGGAGGAGACCTATAGTAGACATGTGAGGGGACCAAGGACCCCTACACCTAGGAGGAGATCAATCACTTCCATTGGTTCAAAGGCCCGTAGTGAAAGCTTGTTTGATGAAGATGAAGAAGAAAACGATGTAGAAGAATCTTTAAGCCGAAGAAAGAGATCACACGAAAATGATGACATGAAGTATGTTAAGGTCTCTATACCTCCTTTCAAGGGTTCTACTAGTGGTAGTGACTTCTTGGATTGTGTTGAAAAGGTGGGTCGTGTCTTTGGTTGCTATGATTACTCCGAGAAGGTAAAAGTCCAAATGGTGACCTTGGAGTTAACTAGGTATGCTAGCCTTTGGTGGGAAGACCTCAAAGCTCAACGAAGGAGGGTTGGCTGTGATGATGTGAGAAGTTGGAGGGCTATGAAGTCCTTAATGCAGAAAAGAGGGCTATGAAGTCCTCCAGAGAAGCACCCTTATCCTGTCACTGCCATGGACGTGCGCGAGTGTCCTCCAAGCCATGCCCTGTCTTGGAGAATCATTCCATTCACGTCAAGTTGTCTATTTTATCATTGCAAGAACCAGCCAAGGATGGACCGGTTCGAACCCAACAGCAAGCTGGACCCAGGCCTTCGGACGGTCTAGCACAAACCGCCAGCCCCCGCCTCCTCCCTACCAATCGTCAATCGCCTCAGCAATCACTCTCTGCTAGCGTTCGATCAATAGAATGAAAAGGAGGAGGAAGCAATCGACTAAGCTTACCTCAACAACACCTCGCTCGAAGCCACAAATTATTGTTGGCAAAAACTTCGATCCCGAGCCCTAGCTGTGACTCGCTGCTCTACTTCATCAGCAGTGACCTGGTCGGATGTCAACACCCGAGCCTTTGTCGCTTGTGCTCATCACCTTGTCGCTCCCCGACGCTCTCTCTCGCTCTCGATCTCTTCTCCCTCTTCGGCCCTCTCTCCTTCTATTCTATTCTCTTTACACGAAATAGCCGTATGGTAAATGCCCAATCCTTCTCCTTTTCTTTCCAAACCCGAGAAACCAGCTAACATCCTGAACCGGTTCAGCCATCCCCATCTCCTTTTTAACCCCTTTGATTTTAATCTATTTTAATTCCTCCTTAATTTAATCCTAATTAATTCCCACTTAATTAATAATTCCCATAAATTAAAATCTTACGAATATGTCTTTGGTAATATCCCAATAATTATCCAATTAATCCAAAAATCTCCAATTTCTTCTAATTATCCTTATTAAATTCCGATATAAGAAAAATCAGGGTATTACATCGACGACATCCTTGTGTATAGTGTAGATCTTCCTTCACATGTGGAGCATCTTGGACTTCTTTTTGAGGTCCTTAAAACTGCTAAGCTCTATGGTAATTTGAAAAAATGTTCTTTTGCTTAAGAAAGAGTCTACTTCTTAGGGTTTATCATCACAAAGCAAGGAATGGAGGTTGATGACTCCAAAATCGTAGCCATCAAAGAGTGGTCGATTCCTAGGAGTATTTTTGAGGTGCGGAGTTTCCACGGATTAGCTTTGTTTTACCAGAGGTTTATCAAAGACTTTAGTACCATCATGGCTCCCATCACCGATTGTACTAAAAAGGGGAAAGAATTTCAATGGACAAAGACATGCCAAGATAGTTTTGAGACCATCAAATTACAATTATGATGTGCCCCAAGACCCTATCATCTGAGCCCGAGACATGAGGCTCCTTGTTTAACTAATAAGTTGTATTTTGCAAGTTGGAATAAGCTAGAAGAACTTGAGCATGAGCCAATGCATGATAATAAAGAGGCTCCTAGACATGTGCTCAATTGGAGGCAAGAAGTTCCCACTCTACTAGGGTGTACCTTCCATGGATTTGATGAGCACTCCTTGGCCGAGACTCATGAAGCCTATTAGAAGAAGATATGTTTATTTTCTATGCTAGAATGATTACTATTGGTTGGATTGTATTAGAATTAGAATTTGAATGTTATGGACTTGTTTATTTTGAAGTGCTCGGCTAGCATGTTAGCCAAACCCTCATGCCCCTTTTTGTGAACCCTAGGGCAATTTTGTAATTTTCCTTTTTATTTTTATTAAGGAAGTATTTAACCTTCCCTAATGAAGAACCCTAAGCAGATTAGAAATCCTAATTTTGCTGCTGTAAATCGTGAGTGGAGTTCCATCCATCCTTCCCTCGGTGCTCAGTTCCTATTTCACCGCAACTCCAACACCAAAACTCCTCCTCTCTCGTTTCTTGCTCGATCTTGGAGAGGAGGTTCAAGCTAGTTCTCTAGCATTTCTTTAGGGAAGTTTCAATGGCATGAAGAACTAGAAGATTGAGCAAAAGCCAATAAGAAGTGGCCTTTTCTTGAAGAGGCCTGAACTAGTTGCTAATCTTGGTTGATTGAGGTGCTGCGGACCTTGTTGGTATTCTAATTTTGTTCTTTATTTTTGCTGTGCTATTTGGTGTGTGAAGTTATGAAATTTTCTATTCTTGAATGTTCATTGGATTACTTGGTTACTGGTTGGAGATTTTTGGTCATTTTATAGAAGAGTGCTTGATTTGTTGCAAACCGCAATCTATTTTTCTTAGTCCGATAATTCCGAGCAGCATTTTGTTTCAATCATAACTTTGTTGATATTATGAATTTGAATCTAAACTTTTAATGGAGTAATCCTTTCTGGAATACAAAGAATTGTTATAATTTTGATGACGTTTGGGTTTGAATTCGTAATTTGTGAACGTTTCTTTAGAAGTCACCAGTCTATCTTTGGGTAGAGTCGGTTTTAGGGTAGATCCATTTTATGTGCATAACTCTCACTCCTTATTTTTTTTAAATGAGATTTTTGAACTGGAATGCTATCTTTGATATTTCTTAGAGTCTTGTAAATTTCTTTGCATTTGGATGTATGCACTAAAGATATACTCGAACAAAGTCACTGCTCTATTTTCAAGATTTGCCGATTGTGCTCTTTTGGGGAATTGACATTCTTGCATTTTGGGGCACATCAAATTATGTCATGCTCATGTGTTAGCATTGCCTGATTTTGCAAAGGTTCTTGAAGTAGATTGTAATGCCTCTGGGTTGGGAATTGGGGATGTCTTAATGCAAGAAGGTAGGCCAATTTCCTGTTTTAGTGAGAAGCTCAAAAGCGCTGCCCTGAACTATTCGACATACGACAAGGAATTCTATCTAGTTATCTGCGCTCTCGAGGTGTGGTAGCACTATCTTATATCCAAAGAGTTTATCATACATTCAGACCATCAAGCTCTAAAAAACATCCGCAGTCAAGGAAAGCTAAACAGATGGCATGGCAAGTGGGGGAGTTTTTAGAACGCTACCCCTATATTATAAAGTATAAACGGGGAGATACAAATCAACTAGCGGATGCACTCTCTAGAAGATATGCTTTGTTGACCGAACTAAACACAAGAATTTTTTGTTCTAACTGGATCAAAGATTTATATGTAGAGGACAAGGATTTTGGAGCCATGTACCAGAGTTTTTTAATGAGGGCAGAGCACCCCTTTTATGTTGTGGATGACTTTCTTTTCAAGGGAGGCAAAATCTGTATTCCGATTTGTAGCCTCCAATAGTCACTTGTGAGAGATGCCCATTATGGTGGGTTAGCAAGCCATTTTGGGGAAAAGAAGACCCTAGAGGCTGTCAAGGAGTATTTTCATTGGCCACGTCTACTCATGGATGTTTAGAGAATTATCAAAAAATGTATAGTGCGCAAGAAGGCCAAAAGCTGTGTTTTACTGCAAGGGTTGCACATGCATTTGCCCATACCCACTCATCATTGGGTGCAAATTAGCATTGATTTCATTTTGGGAATTCTTCTAACTTCTAGATCCAAGATTCAGTTATGGTGGTTGTGGACCGATTCTAAAAAATGGCGCACTTCATTGCATGCAACAAGACCAACGATGCTAGCCATGTGGTAGACCTATTTTTCAGGGAAATAGTAAGGTTGCACGAGGTTCCCTATTCTATTGTCTTTGACTAAGATACAAAGTTTCTAAGTGCTTTTTGGAAGACACTTTGAAAGAAATTGGGTACTAAGTTGCTTTTTAGCACTTCTTTTCACCCCCAAACTGACAATCAAACGGAAGTTGTCAACCGTACATTGGGCACTTTATTGAGAACTATTGTGAGCAAGCGCCTAGCAGATTGGAATTTGCGATTTCCATAGATAGATTTTTCCTACAACCAAAGTATGCACCGGACGACACAACACACGCCTTTTGAGATTGTGTATGGGTTCAATCCCCTTACACCAATGGACCTCATTCTGTTGCCCATCGAAGACTTTGTAAATGAAGATGGGGCTTCCAAGGCCGAAAAGGTCAAGGCCCTACATGAAATGATGAGCAAAGCCATTGAAAAGAAGAATAAAGATTATACTAGACATGCTAATTGGGGTTGTAAGGAAGTGGTATTCGAAGAAGGGGATTTGGTTTGGTTGCATTTACGGAAAGAAAGATTCCCTCAAGTTACTACTGAGGGTGGATGACCCTTTCAATAATAACGCCTATCAGTTGGAGCTTCTGGAGGAGTATGGAGTATCCTGCACTTTTAATGTGCAAGATTTGTTTCCATACTTGGGCGAGGATGAGCAAGATGAAGAGAAAAGAGGTGGTTAAGCCTCAAATTTGTGGTCAAATGCTCAATCACTCGGGGACGATAATGCACCACAAGGTTCTATCACCTGGGCCCGAGCTAAGAGGCTCATTGCTTACCTAATTAGTTGCTATTTTATAGGTGAAACTATGCTAGATGCTATTGAAGATGAGCCAAGACATGAAGACAAGGAGGCACCAAAACATATGCTTACTTGGAGCAATGGTGCAACCTCTCGGCAAGACCAAATTACCTGTGGCCAATTGGAGGGTCAAAGCACCAAAGCTAAGGAAGTCCCTTGGATAGAGATATGTCTATTTTATGTTTTGACATGAAAGTTAGATTTATGTTCTGTTAAAATACTGGTTGCTGGATTGGTATTGGTTATATTTAGGTTGTTTTTAATTCGGTTTTTGTTAGGGTGCTCTGCTAGCATGTTTGCCGAGCATTCATGTCCATTTTTATTTTACCACAAGGGTAAATCTATAATTTTGCATTAAGGCATCTTTTAGGAAGGTATATAGTCTTCCTCATGAGGCCCTAAACCAAAGTTTTGAAACCCTAAAGCAGCTGCTAATTTTTGTTTTGGAGTTGACTCTCAAAACACCTCAGTGTCTTGTCTTGCTTTGCCGCAGATTCTTAACCACAAATCTCTTCTCTCATAATTTCTTATTCGGTCTTGGAGAGAAGACCTTATGCTAAGTCTTCCAACATCTCTATTTTGAGGTGTTCATTGTGTGTGGAGAGTTAGAAGACCGAAAGAAATAAGGTGGAGTGACCTCTTTGAAGGGGGTCCATCAAATCGCTATTTCCGGTTGCTTGGAGATTGGATGACCAGCTTGAGGTGTTCAGTTTTACTTCTGTAATTTCGATTGTATTTCTGTTAGGATTCTAGATTTTACTTTTTCTTTTAGAACTAGTGGAGTGCTTGAAGTTTGTTGTTGATTGAGATCGAATAGAGGCTTGTTGTGTAACTAATTTCTAAAAAGAACCAAAACTGTATTTTTCTGCCATTTTCGAGCAGTGTCTTGCCCATGTGTATTGTGAATTTAAGCATGATTTTTTTGACAACGTTATTCTTTATGAGTACTAGCTGCCGTGCAAAATTGAAGTGATTTGCCTGTATGCATTAGGAGCTATAGTCGTTTCAATTGGAGTGCTATGTTTTTGGTATTACCCAAGTAGCATTTGCTTTGTTGTGAATTCTTGCACCCCATTGTGCTCAATTTGTATGGGTAGTGATGCGAGATCTTTACAGATCATTAGAGTTTAAAGTACATTTTCACTTAGAAAGAGTTTTATATAAGGTAGCAGAGGTGGTTAGAGTTTGTGAAGGACAATGACTGTGAAATCAAATATCACCCCGGGAAGGCAAATGTAGTAGTTGATACTCTGAGTAGAAATGTAATGACCTGAATTTTTATAACCTTTTAAAAATGCGTTAAATTTAAAAATTTTAATAAGCCACTAAATCCCTATTAAAACCCTTCAATTGAAATCAGAGTTCTTTTTTTAAAAACTCGATTGTTAAAACATCTTACTTAAAACTCATTATGAAAATCTTTATAAGCAGTAGAAAACTATAGTTATAAAATCATTTATCAAAACATAGCGAAAGCGTAAATAACTTATTTAAGAAATACTAGACAAGTATTACATGTTAATTACAAAACACTTTTATCTTTTACTTTCCTTAGCCTAGCCAGCCACAAGTCCTGCCTGTGCAAATCCTTCATCAACTGCTCCTTGATCCGTTCATCGTTTTCTCGTACATGGACCTACACCACAAGTAAAACGTGAGCCTAAAGGCCCAATAAGGAATGGGGTTATGCAGTATGATTATGCCTCTCTTTAATTCTTTGGGAATGGGTACCATCCCAAACCAATCTTTTCATTACGTTCATTCGTTCATTCATTACTCGTACTTTGAGCGGAAGATTGAAGGAACCCATTTGTGATGGTATAGTTTGATCGGCTTCTAACCTCCTGTGTGTAACTAGTCCTGTTCCCGACAAGGTAGGGATGTAGCCTAGCTAGCATACTAGATCCGAACTACCTATCTGCACACCAACTCCTCATTTACTTGTTCTTTCATTCATTCATTTTCCTCACATAATGCATATGAGTACTCACCCCTGAGGTGGCACTTCCTACTTGTTTCTATTATCATAATCCATGATTCATATTAATACAGTATAAAAAGAATGATAATTGAACAATGCATATAATTGAATGACCGTAATTTAAATGAATAAAAGAGAACAATTATAGCGACGAATTGAAACAGTGAATAGCATACTTTAATTTCATAGCATAGCAATAAAAGAAATGGCAAAGTGAACGTGCTATTAATTGCGATTAAACATTAATTTATAGCGAGTTATTTGAACGAACTAAACATGCTTAACACTTGTACTATGGCATAAATAGGGAATTAATAATTAAACGGAAACATGCTTAGTAAATAGCTACAGAAACACGTTCAGTAAATAGCTCCGGAAACATGCTTAGTAAATAGCTATAGAAACATACTTAATAAATAGCTACGAAACATGCTTAATAAATATCTTGTGAAAACATGCTTAGTAAATAGCTACGGAAACATGCTTAGTAAATAGCTAATAGAAACATACTTAATAAATAACTACATAAACATGCTTAATAAATTGATAACAGAAACATGCTTAGTAAACAACTATGGAAACATGCTTAATAAATTGATAACAGAAATATGCTTAGTAAATAACTACGGAAAAATGCTTAATAAATTGATAATGAGCTAAGGACATGGATCAATTATAAATAAGTGGACTTACATTCAAAAGTAAAGCGTGATTTAAATCTTTTTAGCTAGAGTTAACAATCCACTTGAAGGTTACCGAATATTAACACAAGTCATAATAGAGATTTATTATGCATAGTTGTATTAAAGAAAGTTACAACTCCTAACCAGTACCAAGAAATAACGGCATTATAGACTAAGTCTACTATCTTAACAACAATATGAGAAACAACATTTCTAATAGAATAGAACTAGTATCTAAGAATTTGTTAACAGCTTATTCATACATATCATTTCATTTAGACATCTTCAGTCCATCAATTCAAGTCATTGATTCATATCATAGCAGTTCATCATCAAATTCTTCTATCATAGAAAGCATTGAATTGCAGTTCATAAAAAGTATTTAGTGTAGTAAAGAATTCGCAGGAATTTACTCAAAACATACGCACATTACTAGCGGGTAAGGCCTCCACAGGCCAAGACTCTACCCAATCCTTTCCTCAAAACTTTAACGCGTATTCGTACTTAATCTTTATCCTTCTTCTTCTTTTTCAATACCTTCACAAATCCATAACATCATGTCATTACTAATCATCAATCATTAATCTCATTTCTATAGTTCATCATTTTTAGCAACATTGACATTATTATTAAATCTCATTACCTAAATCAATAACTGACTGATACAAAGTCCAAACCGAATTCGAAGTATTAATCTAAACAACGACAGAATACCCATAACTTCCCTCTCTAATCTCTTTACTTTTCGACACCCCAATTCGATTGTGACTTCAAATCAACAGCAGTACAGCACAGCACAGCAAAACTAATTACAATATATTCATGCTTGTGGAGAATAACCAATAGAGTGCTATAATTACAATTCAACCTCAGATGAGATAACCCAAGCATAATATTTCACAACATCTAGGAGCAGCACCATAATAGGATATTATTTCCATATCCATTAGCACTAACTCAGCAGAGCACATATATATATAGAAGCACAATTGACAGAGAGCAATTCACTTCCCAAAACCAGTAAGCAGAAATCCAACAGAGGCATAATTCATCAATATTCTTACGTCTAACAGAACCATACATCCATAAACAGAGGCCAAATGACCAAAATATCTAAGAAGGAAGCCTTACCAGCAGGCAGGACAGACCCAAGAGCAGCACTCCCAACCTCTTTCCTTTGTCTCTTGCCTCCCCTCGCAGATGCTCCCGCTCCTGTTATCCAGGAGACATTCACCCTTACTGTCTCAAATTTTCCCTCCCGAGAGCACTCTGCTCTTTCTCTCCTCTTTCTCGGCCTTTCCATTTTATCTCTAGACAAGCAAGCTTATCCTCCCATTGCCATTGACACGCGTGGGTGTCCTCCCACCCATGCCCTGCCCTCGTCATACCCATCACATTCCCCTATCAGTTCTCAAGCCCAAGTTAGATAGGTTTGAACCGCAAGTTGGACCACAGGACTTCGGCCGGTCAAACCCAAACCGCCAGCTCCAGCCTCTTAGACTCAAAGCATCGATCATAGCCCTTCGACACCAATCCTCCCCCTACCGAACACCGCGCAGACCATTCCATCGCCATAACCATCCATTGCCGTTGAGCATCGCCAGAAATGATAGAGCGTCAAGGTACCTCTCAACCTGATGCCATCCGTCA
Source organism: Begonia loranthoides (assembly GCA_022433065.1). Classification (NCBI taxonomy): domain Eukaryota; kingdom Viridiplantae; phylum Streptophyta; class Magnoliopsida; order Cucurbitales; family Begoniaceae; genus Begonia; species Begonia loranthoides. The sequence continues at coordinate 13,726,455 of CM039479.1, read as the reverse complement.
CGAGATCTAAACAATCCAACGATGCTTCATCGCATGAGCCAGCAGTCGCTCGCCATTTGCCTGACGACTCTCACTACGTTGCACTCCTCCTTGCACCTCCCTCATCTCCCTCGTCTTCGTCGTTCTCTCCATATCCCTGCCCTCTCTCTCGTCCGGTTCTTGCCCCAGCAGAATGGCCAGAGGCCATTCTATTTCTTTTCATTATCTCCCCAAACCGGTTCACAGCGTGAACCAGTCTTACTCTTCCCCTTCATCCAAATTCTCCTTATTCTAATTCTTTAATTCATTAAATCTCCCTTATTATTTTTCTCATCTTTCAATTCCAAATAATTAAATTTCCTTTTCCCCTTTTTAACTAACAACTATGTACTCATAAATTAACAGACGAGCTGAACCAAACTGGTTCAGTCCATATTTCTCCCAGAATCGCGTTTCCAGACAAAGGAAGGCATTTGTGCCTCATCCGCGATAATCCAAAAAGTCCTAAAATAAGAACAGATTTGAAACCTCAACTTCCGCCATCGTCCGCGCTCAACCTGGCTTCATCGGAAAGTCGAGCAACATATGAATTAGGACGCAAAGCCTCATCCTGCATCATCCCAAAACACAAGGGACAACGTACAATATGTTTTCAGATGTGACTCCATGTCTACGTGTCATCCGCTATCATTCAAATGTGTAAAACACACAATCCAAGGTAATTTCCACTCTTAATTTAATGACCGAATAAAATACCCCTAATTACTTTCCAATTATCCTTATTAAATTCTAATATAAAAAGTCAAAATATTACCAAAAAAGTGGCTGTTATGAGTATGCTATGCAAAGAAATGCCTGTAGTATTTCATAATGATATTCAAGAATTAAAGATACAGATGGTTCCTACGCAGTTAACCACTCTTTTGTCAACACTGACATTGAAGCCTACAATATTGGAGAGAATTAAAGAGGCTCAATTGGAAGATAAGAAGAGCAAAGAGATCAAAATAACCCAACTCTTGAGAAATATCAATACTACTCCATGTCTAGTGACGGGATTGTTAAATTTAAGGATAGATGGTATGTACCGGACATGTCAGAATTACAACTAACAATCCTAAGGGAAGCACATTCATCAAGTTTTTCTATTCACCCTAGATGCAACAAGATGTATAAGAACCTCAAATTACATTACTATTGGCCAGTTAATGTGTCTTAAACAAGGGTTTGGAAGAGTGCGAAATCGAACAACAGAACAAGGGAGACCCATGCGGGTGCTCGGACTTATTCTTGATGGAATGGACTTAGCTCGCCTTGCTAAGTGTGGAGAGAGCATTAACTTGAGGGATCAAGTTAATTGATGTACACTCACACTTCACTTGGATATGACTCACCAAGCTACGGTTTGGATATGATTCACCAAACCTACTAACACTCAATTTGGATATGACTCACCAAATAAAGGATAGCAAAAAGAGAGTGAAAGAATTTCACAAACTAAACACAAGAGTTTTTTGATTCAAAGTTGATTGTCTTTTGAATTACAAAAGGTGGGTATATATAACCCATCTTTGGACACAAGTTACAATGCAAGTAATAAATAGATGCTAATAACTAACCACCTAAGAAGAGGATAGGTCATTAGCAAACCAAGACAAACATTAATTACTTAGAAGAAGGGGGATGAGAAAGAGGGAAGATTCATCACCTAGGAAAATGAAAAAAGTCTAGAAAACTACAAGAGCATCTTGGAATATGAATTGTCATCTCTAGATCCTTCTTTGGTGAGACAAGGCTTATCTAGGAAGATGTAAAGTTCTTTTAGTAATTCCAAGGCCACCTAAAACATTTAAGGATAGCAATTGGGCCAAGGATGTGTGGGCTTTCTCTTATTCTCCAATTGGACTTGGTCCCACCCATTTGATTAAGTGTGTGGGCTTATCTTAGTGCATGGTTGTTGGGTCGTTCTCCAAGCATCCATGGAAGTGAATTCCTAATTGTCCTTGGTCAAAATATGATTAAATGTCGAGAAGCTTCCTTGTCATCATGCGTTGGTTCCTGCTCAAGTTCTTCTAGTTTATTCAATCCTGCAAAACAGTAACTAATTATATAAACAATGAGTCTATTGGCTCGGGTCTGGATGATAGGACCTTGGGGTGCCTCATACTCTCGGGGTTGAATAGGATTTTTCCTTAAATCTAGGGAGTCTTCCACCTCTATCTTCTCTTGATGTTCCTCCTCCTAGATCAAATGGATAATTGGTTTGACACCATGCATTCCTTCTTTCATATTGTGCTTGCCATATCTTCTTAGCATAGGTTGGTCTTGAAGGTTTGGCTCATACAAGACAGCAACAAAAGGGAGCATTGGTAGTAAAGTGGAATCAACATAATTTTCAATCAAAACAAAAAAATTGATTATCCCACGATCCAAGTCAGCATCTTTACCCACAACACTTACTTGTTGGTCCTGAAAGCTGGGTTCTTTTGGAAATCCAAGTCTGTGAATTTGGAGAGCTGGAAGGACCGAACAACTTAAGAGAATAGGCTCCTCTTGTTTGCAACATTCTTCCATGAACACTTTTTTTTCTTTCAGAATAAGTACCGAGGAAACATTCTTGTCAACAAGGTTTTCCAACTCAGAGCATTCCCCTTTAGACAACTTTGCTTTCATGCTCGGGAAATCTAAAGATAGCAGTGGTCCTTCTTCAGGTAATATGACCACCTCCACAAGCTTTTATTCTTGCTTAGTCACTGCCAAGGAGTTATCTCTACATTCCTCTTCCACAATATTCTCCTTAGTCCTATCAGATTCTTCTACCACCGCAGTATGACACTCGGCTTGTAATGTGGAAGAACATTTAGACTTTTGTATCAACGCCAGATTATCACTCATGTGGTCTAGTATTAGACTCACCTTACTGAAAGTGACTTTAAACTCCTGGCACTCATATCGTTGACTCTTAGAAAATCTCTTTGCGGATGGAGCAAATTTTCTTCTTAAGTATTTCTTCATCAAATGGCATGTGTTGATGATGTCTTCTTCTCCGTTTTCTTTTCGGTAGGAAATTAGTTTGTCCCACCATCTTGAAGCTCTTCCTCGAAGCTTTAAAGAAATAATTTTTACCATCCTCCTTTCTGAAAAACACAGCCGTAGAAAAATTTTGTCAACCTTACTTTCCCAATCGAAATACTCTTCGCCAAAGTCTAAACCGCTAAAAGTTGGGATGGACGCCAATAACTCATTTTCTTCTTCACTGAAATATCTCATATACTGGCAGTCTTTTTTCATAATGATGTAAGGTAAAATCACCAAATAGCAGAGTAATAAAAATAGGAACAAAGAACTTGGTACGATTGGCTCTGTCAATTTAAGCTCTGATACCAAATGATGTGTCTCAAACAAAGGTTTGGAAGAGTGTGGAAGCAAACAACAAAACAAGGGAGACCCGTGAGGGTGCTCGGACTTATTCTTGATGGAATGGACTTAGCTCGCCTTGCTAAGTGCGGAGAGAGCATTAACTTGAGGGATAAAGTTAATTGATGTACAATCACACTTCACTTGGATATGACTCACCAAGAAAAATGGAGGCTAGCTTGGATATGACTCACCAAGCTACGGTTTGGATATGACTTACCGAACCTACTAACACTCAATTTGGATATGACTCACCAAAATAAGGGATAGCAAAAAGAGAGTGAAAGAATTTCATAAACTAAACACAAGAGTTTTCTTATTCAAAGTTGATTGTCTTTTGAATTACGAAAGAGGGGTATATATAACCCATCTTTGCACACAAGTTACAATGCAAGTAATAAATAGATGCTAATAACCAACCACCTAAGAAGAGGATAGGTCATTAGCAAACCAAGAGAAACATTAATTAATTAGAAGAAGGGGGATGAGAAAGAGGGAAGATTCATCACCTAGGAAAATGAATAGAGTCTAGAAAACTACAAGAGCATCTTGAAATATGAATTACCATCTCTAGATCCTTCTTGGGTGAGACAAGGCTTACCTAAGAAGATGTAAAGTTCTTTTAGTAATTCCAAGGCCACCTAATACATTTAAGAAGAGCAATTGGGTCAAGGATGTGTGTGCTTTCTCTTCTTCTCCAATTGGACTTGGTCCCACCCATTTGATTAAGCGTGTGGGCTTATCTAAGTGCATGGTTGTTGGGTCGTTCTCCAAGCGTCCATGGAAGTGAATTCCTAATTGTCCTCGGTCAAAAAGTGATTAAATGTCGAGGAGTCTCCTTGTCATCATGCGTTGGTTCGTGCTCAAGTTCTTCTAGTTTATTCAATCATGAAAAATAGTAGCTAATTATATAAGCAATGAGCTTATTGGCTCGAGTCCGAATGATAGAACCTTGGGGTGCATCATAGGTGATGTGCAGAAATGCCATCCAATATCGGACTTTGGACAACTGGACTAGTTGCACATATAGTGGTGGTGGCCCTCTCCTAGCATGATCGGTTTTCGAGCTTCAGCTCTCTTCGGAGGGTCAGCTTGAAGAACAAAGCCGTGAGGGTGGTGTCAGGCTGGGCCTTGCCATGTATCCCTGCGGTTTGGTGTAAGGCTAGGCCAGTCATGTATCCCAAAGCGGACAATATCATGTTGGGTTGACCATGGCCCACTGCGGGTTCACATCAGATGATATTAGAGCCAACCAAGTTCGATGTGTCCGCAGCGCACTCGTCCATGAGGGCGCGGACTTTCCCAATGAGGAAAGGTGATGTGAAGAAGTGCCATCCCACATTGGATTTGGGACAACTGGACTGGTTGCACTTATAGTGGGTGGTGGTCTTCTCCCAGCATGAACGATTTTCGAGCTTGGGCTCTCTTCGGAGGGTCCGCCCGAAGAACAAAGTCGTGATGGTGGTGTTGGCCTGGGCCTTGCCATGTATCCATGTGGGCTGGTGTCGGGCTGGGCTAGTCATGTATCCCAAAGCGGACAATATCATGTTGGGTTGACCATGGCCCACTTGTGGGTGCACATCACCGGTAGTTAAATTTGATATTGCTTAATATGTACCATTATGTCACATATGCCAACAAGTGAAGGAGGAACATCAAAAGCCAAGAGGAATGCTTTAGCCAAGGCCTATACCTGAATGGAAATGGGAACATATCAACATGGACTTCGTCACGAGATTACCTAGGACTGTGAGAGGACATGATACAATTTGAGTGGCTGTTGATAGACTAACAAAGGTTTCTCACTTCCTACCAGTAACAATGACTTATAAGATGAACCAGTTCACAAGATTGAATGTTAAGGAGATTGTGCACTTACACAGAGTTTAACTGAGGCTATGGGTATGGAGTTAAAGTTTAGCACTGCCTTCACCTGTAAACTAATGGACAAAGTGAGCGAACGATTCAAATATTGTGAGATATGTTAAGAGCTTGTGTGTTAGAATTTCAAGTTGGATGGGGAAGGATACTACCATTGGGGGAGTTTTCCTACAACAATAACTTTCAAGCTACGATAGGAATAACACCTTGTGAAGCTTTGTATGGCAGAAAGTGTAGATCTCCTTTGCATTGGGATGAGGTTGGAGAAGCTGAATTTTACAGGCTGGATATGATATGGTAAACCTCTAAACCAATTACGATTATTCGCCAAATGAGTTTAGCATCTCGAAGTCACCAAAAAAGTTATGTAGATCTTCGTCGAAGAGAATTGGAATTTAACGAAGGAGACTAGGGGTGTGCACGGTACCAGTCCGATCAGGTTTTATAGCGGTCCAGAACCGGACCGGCAGTACTGGTTCTCTTTTTTGGAAGACCGGTTCCGGTCCGGTTCTAGACCGGGTTTTCCAGTACCAGTTCTGGTCCGGTACCGGTTTGGTACCCTGTAAATATTTACTACGTTTCGTCTGATTTCCCAGAATCCAAACAGCAAACCAAGAAAATAAAACTAACCCAAGAAGCAAAATACGACGATTTTCAATAGCAAACGGCAATGCAAATACAAAACCCACCTAAAATAACAAAACCCAGACGAAACTTGGAAAGAAGCCACCGCGAAAATCAAATACAAAACTAGAATGGCAGATATCGATTGATTGAACCCAGAAGAAGAGGGAGGAACTCAAAAGCGAAAAAGAAATATCTTTTTGTTGCCAGAAGGAAGAAATTCACTGACCCTTTTGAATTGCAGAGAGATTTTCTATGCCAAAAACTCCATTTTTTGCTGTGATTATTGTCGGAGCTCGGAGCTGGTGACTTTGAACGAACGGAGCTCGGAGCTGGCACCTGGCAGAGGCTGACGACGGAGCTCGCTGGTCGCTGGCAGAGGCTGGACGACGGAGCTTGCTGCACTGGAGGAGACTAGCCGGCGAGAGGGTGAGGTTGTCGCTGGTCCGAGGCTGGAGGATTAGGCGTCGGGGGAGGGGACTCGGGATTAGGGGTCGAGGCTAGCGCTGGACTCTAGAGGATTAGGGGTCTCTGCAGTCTGCCCTAAATCAAAATCTAATGCCCTAATTAAACATAAAAGCTGGTGCTACATGGTACCGGTTCCATGGTACCGTGTACCAAGGACCAGACCATGTAGCACCAATCCCGATAGTACCAGACCGGATCCGGTCCGGTACTCCAATTACATGGACCAAACCTGGTATCGTAGGACCAGTTCTGGTCCGGTTCTTCGGTACCGGGCCAGTCCTGGACACCCCTAAAGAAGACTAAGTGTTTCTTAAAATATCTCCACTTAAGGGGGTTATGTGGTTTGGAAAGAAAGGAAAGTTAAGTCCACGATACATTGGTCTATTTCCTATTGCGAAGAGAATAGAAAAGATGGTGTATCAGTTATCATTACCAACCTCTATGGAAGGGATTCACAATGTGTTCCATGTGTCTATATTAAAGAAATGCCTAGGGAATTCAGTACAAGCGGAACCTCAGGAACAATTAAAGTTCAACCAAACTTAAGTTACAAAGAATGATCGATTTACATTCTGGATTCAAGGATTCAGAAACTACGACACAAAAGGATTCCACTTGTTAAGGTGTTATGGCAGAATCATTCAACTGAGGAGGCTACTTGGGAGCGAAAGGAAGACATGGGAGCTAAGTACCCAGAATTATTTCATTAGCTAAAATTTCAAGGACAAAATTTTAATAAGGAGGGGTATGTAATACCCAAGAAACTCAGCTATGTGTAGAACCTAGATTAAGTAAAATATAATGTTTGGTCATAGTGAAATCGTCGCTCCTTGTAGTTGATAACATTGTGAATAATAATGTTTTGAATACTTAGAAGTATATTAGATTTATGAAGTTATGGTCATTTATAATTATAGTAAGGAATAAAAAAAATTTTTGGTTGCGGTCGAGTGTCCATGGGATGTGGTCATGTGTCCATTAAAGTAATGATCTACCGATTCCAATGAATAAGTAATAAATTGAATAGGGTGGCTTCGCGGTCGATTATGCGATCGATCCTAGCCACATGAAATGGTGATTCATAGGTGTGGCGAACGATTGGCAATTGGATGTTGATCGACTAGTAAATTGGAAAACTGGATTTGCAGCTAATCAATGGATGATGGTAGTCGATCGTAGATGTGGAATCAATCGTTCGGAACACTGATCGTGAGCCTAAAAACGTATAACCGATAATTGGAAGCTTGAGCAATCACTGGAGATCAAATAGTCATGCCTCCTCGACATCTTCAGTGAGATTCAGAGTGTATTTAGAGGGTATTAGGTGGAAAATCAAAAGGGAATGGTTGGTTATTCTTCTAAACTCTCTCTAAATATTTTTCTGGTTTTCTGGATTCTGTGAGTCTGAAGGAAACACTTTGGTAGTGTGGAGGAAGATTTCTGCAAGGTAAGAATAAGAGAAGGTTAAGTGAGGTATGAGATTATGTGTGTGCTTTGTCCAAGAGGACCTACATCACGGGAATAGGCTTCTTTGTTTATGTGTTTTCTTGAACTGTTCTCTACAAGGATAAAACTGTCGATTATATGCCTCTGTTATTTTTCCTGCTAGTGAATTTGTTTGTTTATGAGAGTGAGCTCATGTTAATAAATCTGTATTCTTAATGAACTAGCTTGTTAATAGTCAATCATGAAGAAATGAGTTTTGTGTGATTATTTTAGGGATGATATGCTCGTGTTGATTTAATTTTTAAAGTAAATACTCCCTATAATGCCTTCTGTTTGATTTTAGAATAATTGGAACCTATTTTTGTATGTTGGTTAGTGATTTACGGATGTTCGATGACAAGTATGGCTATTGTAATATAAATCTGTAGGTGAAGTTTATAGCATGTTTTCCTTAGATAGTATTTTTTGTGTCCTTAATGTATAGTAGGTTTGATTGTTATTGTGTGTTAGTGCCTTCAATGCTGAACAAATATAATTGCCCTTGCTGAAGATGAAACTATGAATAATCTGTTGATAATTACATGTGAAAGACAAATAATTATAAATGTGTAGTATCCCTGTTAAGGTAAATTGATGGAAATAGTGAATATAGAGAGAGGTGATTATTTCCACCTTTTTGACATTTTAGTTATAACACATATAGGTTTTATTTATAGACGCATTATAGATTTTGCTACATTGGTTGTTTGTGAGGTATGTTAGTTTCCTACCTGATAATATGTTAGTGAAAGCAGGCATAGAGTTAAATCATAGTTGGTTCATGATTTCTACTTCATTCTTTGATTGTATTGTTTTCTTGCAATATATGAACTACTATGTGACATTCATATAGGCATGTGAGTTCGGGTTGCATATCATGTATTGCACGAGATAATAATAGATTTAATATATATAAATGGACATGTGGAGGTTGGGGTGTATAGTGACTGATCTGCTTGAGAGAACTTGCGTCCTCACATGTAGGGATTGCTCGGAAGTTGCTGCTCAAGTTGTATCCTGAGGATATGTCTATCTCCTTGTGAGAAATATATGTCTTGCTGAAAGTGAAACGTTAATTAAAGAGAAGGGATAGGTTCTCTTCTATCATACATGTGCATATAGAGTTGTCTTAGACATTTGCATCTGCATTTCATTATATCTCATAGTGGGCGATGGGCTCATTATCCCTCCTGTGATGTAGGTATTGAATGTGATCCAAGCGAGGCGAACGTGGAAGAAGTGTGATGCAATGCAAGCTTGTGTTACCAGGCGCGGATCGACCTTGGGGATTATGGCTCATGAAAGAATAAAAGTGTTAAATTATGTTCAAAGACTTTATATTATGTTTTTAGATGTTTTAAACTAGTGGGTTGACGATGTTTTTTTAAGAACAATTTGATATTTTAGTTATTCTGCGTATATTTACTCCAATAAATTTATTCAAGTGTTTTACGATTAAGTTTTAAATGAGAAAAATTTATGGAAATATGAAACGAAGTTGGGATGTTACACGCACATCCCCAAACGAATGGGCAAACAGAAGTTGTTAATCAAACTCTACCTACATTGTTAAGAGCAATCATATCTAAAAATTTGAAACAATGGTAAAAGTGTTTACTGCATGTGGAGTTTGCTTATAACCGTGTTGTGCATTCTTCTACTTTCTATTCACCTTTTGGAATTGTTTACGGATTTAACCCACTTACTCCGCTTGATATTTTGTTTTTGCCTACTAATGAGTTTACTGATATGCAAGGTGAAAGAAAAGCTTAATTTGTTAGGGACTTACATGCAAAGGTTAGGGAGAATATTGAGAAAAAGAACAAACATTATGCATGACAAGCCAACAAGAGTCGTAAGGAGGTTATTTTTAGCCTAGGGATTGGGTTTGGCTTCACCTACGTAAAGAGAGATTCACAAAGCAAAGGACCAACAAGCTAAAACCACGGGGAGACAAATTTTTTCAAGTTTTGGACTGCATTAATGACAATGCTTACAAAATCGACCTACCAAGCGAATATGGTAATGTCAGTGCTTCATTTAATGTTAGTGACTTGTCTTTGAATGATGCAGGTGATTCAAGGATAAATCTTCTCAAAGAATGGGGGAATAATGTAATCCAAGGATCTAGTGAAAGTGACGGAGATATGGCTTCATGAAAGCTTGAAAAGCCAACTAAGTCGAACGATCCATTGCAAGGAATTAGAGGTCCAATGACATGAGCACGAAGCAAGCAATTAAAGCAAGCTATGTATGGATTAATCATGGAAATTCAAGAGAAGGAGGTTGTTCACAAGTTTCTAACGCATCTCCTAAACCAATGAATATTCTACATAGAACTGGAGAGGAATTGGAATTGGAGATGGAAGATTGAAGCCTTTCAAGTATTTTTGGGATGAAAACATGACCTTTTGAATTCTTGGGCTTAGGTCTATTTTTGGGTTGGCCACTTTGGGCATAGGTTTAATTATTTGATGGTTTTAAATGGTAATTAAAAACCTCATCCAATTGGTTGTTCCAAAATTTGACTTCTTAGGCAAGTTTGTCTTTTCATTTCACCTAGAAGTCTTTATTAGGTTGATGGAGTTACTTTTCATTTCACCTAAAAGTCTTTCTTAGGTTGTTGGTTTGTCTTCTAGCAAATATCTTAGCCTATTGAAACCCTTTGTATCTGCTCTTTTGAAAACAACTTAGATAAATGAAAATTGAGCTTATGCTTTGTGTGAGATTCTTTGTAATTCTCTTACTGAGTTCTTATTGAAGAACTTGATTTTCTTCAATTGCTTGCTTGAAAAGATTGAACTTGATAGCTTTGGTTCAACCAACAAGTTTGTCTCGGATCTCTAATATTCACGGTTCGCATCATCTACTTTCTAGCAATTCTAGGGGAAGCAATTTTTCACACCCAAGCAGCATTTAGGGCTCTGCCCACAGTACTATCCCCAATATCAACCCAACAGTCTTGATTTCCAAGGGCTGACCAGGTATCAACAAAACTACAGGTCTAGTCCTTACCCGCAGTAGCGATCTGCTAGTTATAGTTTGCAGTCTTTCAAGAGTAGTGGAGTTGGCCCTAGTTCATTAAGAGGTGACCATGGTAACGGCCATAAGGGCAAGGAAGAGGCGACAGAGCAAGCCTATGCAATTAATGGAGCCAAGTACCATTACAAACAGGAGGATCAGGGCATCGTTGATAGTATTATTCTCATTTCCCACTCTTTCTCTTGAGTGTCATTTGATACTGGGTCAACACACTCTTTTATTTTCTCTGTCTTTGCATCTAAGACGAGTTTGCTAGTGGAGGAGATGGAATCTTCGTTGATGCTTAGTACTCCGTCTGTGTCATTATGGATGGTTGCAAAGTTTTTGCTAACTTATTCATCTTGTTGATGAATCAGTTTAATGTGATTCTAGGTATGGATTAACTATGGAAATACCAAACGACTGTGGAGTGTCACCTGAAAAAGGTCATAGTTATTTCAAAGGATGGAAAGATTGTTGTCTACCAACCCTAGCTCGGTGACAACTGACCTTATCTTGCAGGCTTATCTGGGTGGCCGCAATAGAATAGAGCATTACAGAAATCTCTAGTCAATTGACTTTGATGGTGAGACCGTTGACTAGAATATGGATATTTCCATTGTGAGAGAGTTTCTAGATGTGTTTCCTGATGAGTTGTCAAGGTTGCATCCAGACTAAGAGATTGAGTTGTGTATTGATCTTGTTCTAGGAACTACTTCAGTTTCAATCCCCGCATACAAAATGGCTCCAACAGAGTTTTCTGAGTTGAGGAAGCAATTAGATGAATTGAAAGATCGAGGGTTCATTCGTGAGAGTATGTCTCCTTGGAGTGCTATAGTTTTATTTGCGAAGAAAGTCGATGACCCATTGAGGCTTTGTGTAACCATCAAGGATAAGTATCCTTTCTCCATGATTGATGAATTGTTCAACCAACTTGGTAGTTTATGATATTTCTCTTAAATTGATTTAAGGTGCAAGTATCAATAGATGAAGATCCGTGAAGAAGATATCCCAAAGATATCTTTTCGGATGAGGTATGACATTTTAAATTTCTAGTTTTACTTTTCGGTTTGATCAATGCCCCAGCTACTTTTATGGACCTCATAAATCAAGTTTTCAGGTCATATTTGGATCGGTTTGTCATGATCTTTATTGATGACATCTTGGTATACTCTAGAACTCTGGGTGAGCATAAAGAACATCTTTAGATTTTGTTGCAGGCCCTGAGTTCTAGTGTTTCTTTTGTAGGTGATCGAAGAGGAAAATATTTTCAAAATATGAAATACTCTACTTTAACTTCTAAATATCTTATGGAGTTCTTCAAGATAAAGTATAGTTGAAAGATCAATCACAAGTTTAGAAGACTTATGGCAAAATGCAAAATCGTAAATTTGACCTCTGAGTACTATGTAGCCATTTCAATGACCTTAAATAATTTATAACAGACAATGTTCTTCATACAGATTGTAGCTAACATCTCATGCTTTAAACAATGTTCTTCATACAGATTGTAGCTAACATCTCATGCTTTATATAATGTTCTTCATTTTTGACGTCCAAATTATTATTCAAAAATTCAAGATGAAAGCACATATAATGAAGTGGATTAAGAGACGCCAACAAATGTGCTTAATTGGCAAATTGATAAGAGATCCACCAATGAGAAAGAAGGGCCACGAATTTTAATTCATTCAAATGAGAGTGAAGTTCAAATTCATTCAAATATTTATTTATTTTAAATTCAAGTTATTTTAAAGTTTTCCTAGATAGTTTATGATGGACTATGAGTCCACTCTATCAATAATCAAACTTCAAATAATATCATGAAGTCATTCAAGATTAAGCATAGGTGCAAGTTTAAGAATAATTGGAGAATAATGGAAGAACTTTCCAAAATTGTCTACTTTCTGACCTTTGATGAGTGTTTGATGGTTTTGGCATTCAGAACAACGTCATATCAACAAGTGTGCTTCATGAAAATTGTAGCTGACTTCCTACACTTTCAAGAATAGGCTACATTGTTAAAATGGGACTTTGTTTGCTATGGAAAAATCCCACAAAATAGAGAGTAAATATTGTGTAAAGCCCAAGTGGCCAAACTTGAGACCAAGGAAAGTGAATACATAGAAACCATCGAAGTGGACGAATTTAAGAAGGAAAAGCATTTAAAAGCCCTCAAGACTTGGAGAAGAAGAAATGAAGAATTAATTAAATATTCTTTTAGTTAATTTACCTAGTGACCATTAAGTAGAAAATCGGTCAAAATTATACTATAACCAATTTAGTGATATTTGCTTAGTTAGTTATGTACTATTTCTTTAATTTGTAATTGGTTATTTATAACCACCTTATGTAAATGTTTTAGATAGTGAAGATTGAATATAGAAAATCTTTTGCTAATTTTCAAAATGGGTGTGATTTTTCTTTCAAACCCTTGATGTGTCACAACCAAAGTTTCCTTGTGTGTGTTATATCACAAGATTGAGGTTACTTGTAAGTTGAGTAGCCTTTCGTATCGACATTCGCAAACTTGCTTCTCGAAGGAAGGTTGTGTGAATGATGCGCTTCCAAAGTGGAAGGAGACAAATCAACACTTGGACCAAATCGGTTATGCTCAAAAACAGAACCTTCAATCAATTAAATAGAACTTCTAAAATAGGCCGCCAAATACAATCAAATTTACAGGGCTTCAATAAACCCTAAAGAATAAGGCCCAATCCAAAATTCACAATTAGAAACGCTATGGAGTGAGAGTTATAGTCGAAACAAAATTGCTGTCGAGAAAGAGAACCAACAGCACAGATTCGGGAAGCAGATTTTAAAATGCAATACCTTTCAGTTCCTATGCAAAATGGTAACCCATAATAATGCAGAGAGCACAACCTACAAGGTATGTCGGTGGGACTTCCTCCCATCAAAACAGAACAAAAATCACACGATATTATTCATCAACATAGTAGAAATGAATATATACTCCTCGGCAGAATGGACGCAACACTCAACAACACAAATCACAGGGCATGAACAATACATTTTTGTAAAATTTAAGCCAACAATGCCAGCAATACTCAGACATCCATCACCCAATCCAAAGGCCATCATGGGACTCAACAGAACCCCAATCATCGACAAAGCCATTAGGCCGAGAGACCCAAAAAACTGACACAGAGCATTCTCACCTTACTCGAAGAGAATGGCAGAAAGCATCTTCTTAGTTCGTATCTCCGTCGTTCAGACCGCTTGGAAAACCCCCCTGGACGAACCGCACAACCGCCATGATCTGCAGTTCTCGATTCCGCAAAGTCACAAGTTTTATGCACGTCGGTTAGGGCACAGAGTATGCCACTTGGTCTTGGATAGATTTACACGACTTTTCCTTCTCTCCTCCACGGAGCTCACCGGTTGCGGTTTCACCATCGCAATCACCCGGAATGCCGAGTTTCCTTCTTGGCCTCCATCTCTCGCGAATCTTCTCTCTCCCGCTCGGTCTCTCGCAAATCTTCTCTCTCCAGCTCGGGCTCTCGCTCACAGTCGAAGAAGAGGAGAATAAGCCAGCTTCTTCTCTACACTTCTTCCTCATTATAAAATTTTTTCGTTTAATTAATAAAATTTTAGGGTAAATGACAAATCAACCATCGTGGTTTGAGGTCAATGACAAGTCAACCACTATTGTATTTTTTTCAACATGTTTACCATTGCAGTATGCAAAAATAACAAATCCCACATCGTGCTAACTTTCTCCGTTACTAAGTTGATGGCAGACATGTGTCTCACACTAAAACTACACACTAAAACTACGACAAAAAAGCACTGACTGCATAAAATACAGTCTCTTGTGTTAGGAGAGACCATGTAAAAAGAGACCCCATTTTACGCGGTCTCTGGGCTAGATGAGAGGCCGCGTAAAAACTCGGTCTCTCCTGACTCGAGAGACCGCGTTTTTGCGCGATCTATGGGCATGATGAGAGCCCGCGTAACAATGCGGTCTCTCTAGTAAGGAAACGTGGTCTCTTAGCATAAAAACGCGGGGGAGAGCCCCTATTTCTTAGGGTTCTCTCCTCAATTTCCCCCAATTTCCCAAATTTCTCCCCAATTGGTCGAAGAGGCAACGCGAGGAGAGGACCGGCGAGGCGAGGCTAGGAGAGGACCGGCGAGGTGATGCGAAGAGAGGACCGGCGAGGTGAGGCGACACGAGGAGAGGACCGACGAGGCAACGCGAGACCGACGGAGAGGACCGGCTGAGGCGACGCGAGAACGATGGAGATTTACGAAGAAACATGACACTGCCGAGCGAGGGACGCGACACCACACAAAAATGCCGAGCTAGGGTTCAGCATTGTTCGAACATTCGGACAACCGGCGACAGCAGCTCCAAAACCGACCCTGTCTTCCGACTCCGGTGGGTACAGAAGAAGACCGATTCTATTTTTGGCTTCGGTGAGAGATTTCTATTTTGATTCATAGTTTTGTTCTGGATAGAATGATTTATTCGTTGGTTTAGTTGTTTGTTTCAATTCGGTTCACTGCTCTTGACAATAGGTTCTGAATATTGCTGTGATTTTGATTTGGACTCATGAATGGTTGTTATTAGATTTGTGTCTGGATTTCGGCTTTGAATGATGATGTGTCTGATTTACAAGTATGGAACCATGAAGAAAAATGAAATTTGTAGCGAGAAGTATAAGTTGTTCACTGTTGGTTTGTGCAGTGATGTCCATTGATCACAAAAATGTCTTGATGCATTGGTTTGTTGTGCATTGTTTTGGATGTTGGTTCCTGATTTGGGGTTTGGATAGAAAAGCTATTAATGCAATGGGAATTGACTGATTTGTTAATTTGAGTTTGGTTTGTTGTGCATGGTTTTTTTAGTATTGTTTATGACTTAGTTTATAATAAATTGTCCTTAGCATATTATGTTCTATTAATTCTAACCATGATTAGTAAGTTAGGATAAAAGAAAGTAGTTCATTTTTTAGCATGTTAATCGATTAGCTATAAGTTGTTGGACATTGTTAATATACTTGATTTCTAAATTGTTTGCACGATTTCATCTTATTTTTGAAAATTTCCCAATGTTAGTGGTTGTTTTATTGATTGGTTCTAAATTACTCAGGGGCAGAATGTATTATTGAGCCAAAAGATTGATGCAAAACCGTGGGAAGCCAAGGGGGGAGGGTAGTGAAAGATAAGCATCGGAGGTGGTGGAAGCCGTGGACCGAGAAGATGTTCAACCCCAGGTTGTCGAAGAAGTTGAACGAGCGAAGGCGGTGGAAGACAAAGACATTGCTGAGCCTGAACAAGGAGAAGCAGTGGCGTTATTTAACACTGACGATGCCAAAAGACGGTATGAAGAAGATGTTGAACATCGAGGCATCATTGTTTCAAAAATAGTCGAATTTGATTCTATCACAGAATTGAGAAGTGAACATATGCTGGAAGAGGCTGGATTACTTGGGTTATGCCGGATGGGGGGCACTTATTGTAAGAGAGTTATCAAAATGTTTTATGCAAATTTCCAACTGTCCGAGGAGCCAGTAGAGGTGGCAAGCTATATTTTTGGACGGGAGTTGAGATTCACTCCTAACGATATCAATAGAATGGTCAAATGTGTGATAGACGAGGAATGCGAAGAATATTATCACATATCTCGGGTGCCCCCATTTGTGAAGAGCGGAGAAGGGATAGCGGTGCTTAAATTATTGCACTGAGATCCACCGATTGCCCATTACAAGAAGCCAGAGGCTAATGAGTTGAATGGAATATCTCGAGTGATCCACTTGATATTGATGTACACAGTTTTGCCTAGGATTGGGCATCGAGACCATGTGACCAGCATGGATCTTTATCTTTTGGAGAAGGTGTTCAGGGGGAAAAAAGTGAACATCGGTTATATCATTGCTAAGCACATGCAAGAGGTCGTGAAGCACCCAATAATGAGCCCGCCATACAACTGGTTGATCCAAAGTATTGTTGAGCAGTTTGGGGTACCTATCTCGACGAATGAGCAGAGAATTGAAGGGACAGCCAATGACACTTACAACAACTACAACTTGGACCGATTGGGTATCACTCATGTTGGAGGCGAATGGGTTCGTAAGTTAAAAAGTAAGGCAGCACCTCCACCCTACCCAGAGCCTCAGTATGCAGGCACTTCACATCAATTGTCTCCTCCTCCCTGCTTAGAGACTCAGTATGCAGCCCCCTCAGATGAAATGTCGCCGCTTCCATAATCATCACACTTTACTGCTATGCCTGAGGAGTTGCCTTCCTGGATGAGCAGAATGGAAGAGCTCCATCATGCGTCGATGACCAGAATGCAAATGATGGAGGAGGACATACAAATGCAACAAATCCAGCTGCATAGAGTGAAGGAGGTGGGAGACGAGAGATGGGCATTGCACAACAATGGTAGGTGTAGGCAGCAAAGAGGTGGGACATTGCACAACAGTGATAGGTGCAGGCATCGGAGAGGCATCACGCTGGAGAGCAGTGGCGTCTGCAAGACGCGGAGCTCGCTGCAGCGAGGCATAGCGCTGCAGAACAATGGCAGACTCAAGAATTGGATCTCGCAGCAGA
The DNA here is from genome assembly GCA_022433065.1 of Begonia loranthoides. Lineage (NCBI taxonomy): Eukaryota > Viridiplantae > Streptophyta > Magnoliopsida > Cucurbitales > Begoniaceae > Begonia > Begonia loranthoides. The sequence goes on along the minus strand of CM039479.1, from coordinate 13,709,004 downwards.
GAGGCATCGCCAAGCAGAATAGTGGCATGTTCGAGAGGAGGAGGGGACATGATACCACATTTCGCTTGTAGGTCATTTATGTTGTACCAAAAGTTCAGTCTTTATTTTATTATTTGTTTCACATGATGATCTGGTGTTGATATGCAGGGCCCTTGTGGGAAGATGACCGGTCCCATCTCCCTACAATAGAACTGTGCTCGTGGTACGTCTTGTATTTCATTTTCAATCATGTTCATCTATTGTTAGTATGTTGGGGTTTTCACATTTTTTGTTGCAGCCTATGGACCTCATGTCGAAGTTCAAAGACTTTGTGTCGGGGAATACACGGCGGAACAAAGACATTGGCAATGCTTGGGGGAAAGCTGATCGAAGATGTTTATGTCTTCACTGAGCTCATCTTTCCAATGCAAGTCAGCACACAAGATACTGTACGAACCATTCTTTGTATGTTAGTGTGTAAGCTTTTGTGTTAGTACTCATCCCAATTTGACTGTAGTGCTTTGTGGTCGATGAGACAGCCGTATTCGCGTATCACAAGGAGAAACGTCTATTTTCATTGGGGTGGATTCACGTAAGTCACCATCTCGCTTCTCCTCCTTATCGTTCAATCATGTTCCTAAAGATAATGTCATGACTTTTTTACATTGCAGACACACCCAAAGCACCCGTTGATTATGTCGTCTGTTGACTTGAATGCTCAATATGCGTATCAGCGCTTGTTGGCTAAGGCAATCTGTATCATCGTAACTCCATCAAACAAAAAGAAGTATTTACTTTCACTTGTGTACATTTTTATATTGTTTTTCGCTTCACTAATAGACAATTGTTCCCTTTGCATTGCAGGCCATACGGCATCTTCCGGTGTATGTTTGAGGGAATGAGGGTGCTGTCAAAATGCGATAATGAAGAGCAATTCCACAACCATGACCCTGCAATCTTCCATTATGAAGGTGAGCTGTACGGTGAAGCAGAAGACGTTGTCTTGGAGCCGAACGGCACTTTTGAGATACAAGATTTTCACGAGCCACCAAATCCACCAAAGCCACGGTCCAAGAAGCTTGCGCCGTGATTTAGTTTAAATATTTCTGTTGTAATGTTTTTTATTTTTGTGCACATTTGCATTCTAATTGATCTGTACTAGAATGATTAAGAAGATACTGGACTGTTGTGGGATTTTTTGTGCAGGGTGTATGAGAAATGCTTTTGGGGGAGCAAAAAAATAGGGTAGATTATGCCCAAAATTTTGAAAAATTGTTCAAAGAAACATGTTCCCTTCTTGATCACCTTAAACTGAACATAACTGCATTATTATTTCTCCTAATATAATTTACAATTACAAAACTATTCGATCACATGGAACAATCCATCAACGTAATTTGTAAAACAATTGTGTTTGATCTATGTCACGGAAGATTGAGGTCCACGTTTGTGTATGATTGTGTGTGTGGATCTTGAGCATCGAAGTCCTGCACAACACATCACAAATGAAATTAGCATATTACAAAAATCAATTCATAATGACATTGTGATAATGGGCTCACCTGCGTTTCAAAAACTCTGTCGGGAATTATCTCAGGGTTTGTTTCAAGAACTCTAAACCCCATAAATGTTTCCATCGACCTGCCTCTATCGCCCCCCCTGCCTCTGCTGCGCCCTCTGCAAGCCTTGGCGCTTGACTCACCTCCATTATTACATGTGCAAGAATTGTGCCCAACCTACCCACACTGACCACAAGTTACGGGCAAATTTCTTTTGCTCAACACTGTTTGGCTTGGAGCCTTGTCGACATCCCGTATTCTATGTTTACGCGGCTGGCCTAGAAGTCTTTTAAATGGTGGTGGGGTAATAGGATCAAGATTCGGCACCGGAGGCCACTCGATCGGTCCATTGACGGGCCGGAGAAAGTGGGAGTACATCGCCATGTATGTTTCCCGATGATAGCACGAATGCACAAATTCCTCAGGGGATCTCCTCAGGAACTGAATGCAGGGGACTTCATGGACACATGGGATGCCCGTCAACTCCCACTGGTAACATGAACAAGTAAGTCTGTCCAAATGGACAGAGTACCGTTCGTCACCATTGCTAACCTCAAACTCGAAAAATCCTGAAAACTGGGGCCTCCAATTTCGGCCGGCAAGTTGTATTTTGGCGAGCCGAGTGCTGATCTTTGGACACAATAGGTCCGTCGAACGACCCATCTTTTCATTTTTTTCACAATCCTACCCATGATGCCCTTCCTCATGATCTCGAACATACTTAGAATCGGTTTGTCCCGAGCTGGTAAGATGCAGGCGTTGAATGACTCACTCAGATTGTTAAGGCTTATGTCGCACTTTGGGTGGGAGTAGAAGGCATGTTTGGCCCAGGATGTCACAACTATTCCACGTAAGTAGTCGTGGGCCGCCCGATCAAGCATAAATAACTTACCCATCTCTCTCTCAAATTGTCTCACAGTAGTGGCTCTAAATGCGGCCCACATTACATCCTTTAACAACCTGCCTTTAAATTGTTTTTGGAAATTGGCATACAGGTGTCGGATGCAAAATCGATGGTCCGCTTGCCCTACCACCGCGCTCACAGCTGGCACTAGACCCTAAAAACATTCATAATATTAGTCAGATTCCTACAAATTGCATAACCTATACGCATAAGGCAAAAGCAATCAACCGCACCTTTTGACGGTCGGAAATGATTGTCCATCCATTTCTAGATGGATTATTTAGATCATCGAGCAACAATTCTAGAAACCAACTCCATGAATTCCTATTTTCTGTTTCTACCACTGCTACAGCAATCAGATACATGCCATCGTTCCCGTCGATGGTCACAGCAGTGAGCAGTTGGCCTGAAGTGGCTCCCTTCAAATGACAACCGTCCAAACAAATAAGTCGTCTACCACAACTTAGCACAGCCATCTTGCATGCAGCCAAACACATGTACATTCTTTTAAATGTACTCATGTCGAGGTCCACGCGCACAGAGCTTCCTGGATTAGACCTCCAAATCTACTCGGCATACGACCATATGAGTTTATATTGCTCATTTCCATCACCTTCATTAATTTTATTTGCTGCATTTCTTCCCCTTCTAGCAAGACTAGGTGTGATGTTGATATTAAAGTCCTTCCTCAGTGTCTCAACTATGGAAGCGAGGTCCCAATCTGCCTGACTTTTAAATCTTTCTAAGTAATGCATTGCAACCCATTTGGCAGTAGCATGATGACTTTCCATCATTCTAGAGCATGTGTGAATATCATTGTAAGATTTTATTTGAAATGCCTTTTATTTGTGAGGCATGCAACCGCCACGGGCAGCCTTCTTGGCAAGCAGCCCTCAATCGCTTCCCGCTACTATGGATGAATTTTATCCCGTACCCGTTCTTCAACGCATGATCAACAATTTCTTCTCTAATCTTGTTTAAAGAACTGTACTTTTTACCAAGCCCCATTCAAGGGAAGCTGCCTTCTAATTCTACTTTTGTTGGAAGTCTAGGCCTACTCTTAGCCATATCTTCATCACTAGTTGATTGACATAATGATCGGAGGTCCTCGTTGTCCTCCTCATGTAGAGTCAATGATATAAAATGCAAAACAATGGCCGCTTCATTTCCAACTCCACGTACCTCATTTTCACTTAGCACACAATTGGTTCTGGGTCCCACTTCAAGTTCACAATTAAGCATAAATGATTCGTCACTGGCCGTTTGCTTTTCAACTAATCCATCACCTTCGCTAATCGCTTTGAACACATTCGCTAATCGCTCTGTTCAGCTCTCCACCTTTTCTAAGGTTACCGGGTGGATTACAAAATGCTAAACAGACCGCATCAGAACAATTTATGCTGTGTAGTGGTGCGAGAGACTGTAGAAACCGCGGTCTCTTGCATAAGGAGAGACCGCATTTTACGCTGTCTCTGGGCAAGGGGAGAGACCACACAAAAAGGCGGTCTTTCGAGTCAGGAGAGACCGTATTTTTATGCTGTCTCTCATCATGCCTAGAGACCGCACAAAAACGCGGTCTCTCGAGTCACCCAGAGACCACATAAAAACGCGATCTCTCGAGTCAAAACGCGGTCTCTCCCGCGGCCTCTCCTTATGTGAGGGACCGTGTTTTATGCAGTCAGTGCCTTTTTTTCATAGTTTTAATTGTAGTTTTAGTGTGAGACACATGTCTGCCGTCAACTTAGTAACGGAGAAAGTTACCGCGATGTGGGATTTGTTATTTTTGCATACAACAATGGTAAACTTGTTAAAAATAATACCATAGTGATTGACTTGTCATTGACCTCAAACCACGATGGTTGATCTGTCATTTCCCAAAAATTTTATAATATATATGATGCTTCTTCTCTGCCCTTCTTCCTTATTCTAAATTTTTTTTATTTAATTAATAAAATTTTATAATATGTATAAAAAATCTAATTTATATATTATAAGTCTAATTCAAAAATGAAATTTAAAATTTGACCTGTTTTCAAAACTCTAACTGGGAAAAATTTCTTTAGTCAAAACATTTTCAAAAAAAAAAATTTCGCTAAAAAAAACTCAATTTGACCATTTTATGAAAAAAACGAACACAAGGCCGGTCAACTTTCTACCTTTGACTAAAAGTTCGCAAAAAATTTACACGTGATATTTTAAAATTATTTTTAAAATCTCGGCTTTTACAAAAGAGATTTTGCATGTCTTTGACATTGTGGTCTATATCTGTCACGACACGAAGGTGGGCCGGACAGAAACGCTGGGCCAAACGTCCCATTCCACGCAGAGAACTTGATCACCCAGCCGAAGACTTGTTAAATTATTGCGAAAGACTTGTATAAATACCCAGCCACGACCCACTTATGATGAGCCATAGTCCATATGATGCGTGATGGATGAACGCAACGCTTCTCACCTCCTTGGATAAGGACGCGGCTGCAAGTTTCTTTCGTGATATAACTCACACGAAAGGGACTTTGGATATTACGCACCAAAGGGTCTTTGGATATCACTCACCAAAGAAAGAAAAGGATCTCTCCAATTCTCGAAAAGCAAAAGCTTTCTTTTATCAAAATTCAACAACTGTCTAAAACATAAAATTATGTGGCTTTATATAGCCTTTTGCAAATATAAATTAGGAAACTAAAAGAAAATAAGAAACCTAAAAAAATAGGAAACAAAGAAAAGATAAGAAATCTCCTAAAAATCTTCTAAGATCTTCTCTTTCTTCAAGATCTTCTTGTTGTGATTCTCTCCCAATTTGAAAACATTCTTTGATCTTTGATTTGATATCTTTTGATGGATTCAAATTGGCATCATCAATTATTCTCTTGATCTTCCACTTATGCTTGATCTTCATAATATTCTTTGGACCTTGATAAATAATTGAATAGTCTCATTTCACATCACCATATAATGATTGCGAGAATAATTAATAATGTGAAATAATAGATTAAAAAGTCCAAATGATACTGTGCATACAATCCAAGTTTCTCAGAAAACCAGATTAAGTAAATTACAGTCATCAAACAACTTGCTTACCAAGAAATAAGATTCAACTGAGGAAATAAAATAAAGTAAATAGCAACAGAGTCTTCAACCAAAACCCTAACTTGGAAAAAATATTCGAAGGGATGAGTGACTAGCTCAGTAGGTAACTTATGCTAAATGCTAAGCACGTGTAAAACTTGTTTTATTATTTTCGTGAAAACCATGAGTTTTAGGAAATATGCACGTTTTTCAAAATATTTGAAAACCCATTTATCTTTTAGGAAAATCCAGCCTCAAAGGCCCTTGACGAGATATTTAGAAAGCATGGCTATATACATAGACAACTATATGTTAAAAATATCCTGGTCGTGTTTCATCTCAAAAACTATAGTCCATGAAAAAGGAGGAACACTTATGGACTCCTCCAAACAAAAGCACAGAAAGGCAGCGACCGTTTCTAAGCAACACCTCATGAGCCTAGAGGAAGACAAATGATGGTAGTCCGTAGACTTGGCTCATCACCCAGGTTGTCATGACAAATTTTGCGACAACACGCCCGTAATATATATACACCCTGATCAGGCTTAGGAATTTGCAACCCAAGGAAGCCTCATCTCCTTCCTAATCTCATATTTAACACAGCGCGCAAACAAAACATCTCCACGCAACAGGAGATGTACCGGGGATAGCCTCCTGATACTTTGATACTGAAACCGTCCAAAGTATCAAGAGGATTCATCACTCCCAAAACCATATCCAATATATCACACCATGAAATCAAATGAACAAAAGTAAACGTATAAAACTTTCGTACATACATAATATAAAAAACTAACGTGCTGTCGAACAGTCTTCGTCAGGTTTTTCATGTGTGGTATCCCACAAAATACGATTTTGAAAACTATGCAATGCAATGCAAATCAACTCATTATAAAACCCCTACAAAATCCCCAGACTTTATCTTTTGGTAATTAAATAGATCACCATCCAAACAACACTTAATCCTCAACGTCTTGTGCAACAAGCATAATTGAAGTAAGCAGCAAAATCCTATTTATAGTTTTTCACCCTCAAATCATCATGTATTGTAACCAAACAGGACATTAAGTCATTTTTCTCTGTTCATCAGTAAATGAATTTCAGCATACTATAACCAAAAAAACCAATTCCTATTTACCACGGTTTCTCTTCAACATCAAGGTAGAATATAGTCAGAATCCAAACAAATCAACAGAGCATGAATAATATAGTGTATTTAGCCTATCCTCAAGCACGAACAACAGATCTGTAAGTTCTAAATATCCACAACATTAAACCCAAGTTTTTATTCTGTAAAATAGTGACAACCAAGGCATAATCCTTAACATTTTCCCATCAAATAGATTCAATTAATTTTCCAAGAACAAAATCTAACCCAACGTTGACCATTGTAATTGGCAGCAATCACAACAGAGCTTAAATCACAAGGTTTCCATGGTTTTTCATCGACAATCCAACAACAAAATAAAGCCTACACTAACAGATAGCCATGCACCGAAACTATAGTCACAAAATCATAGCAACATTCAGAAATTATCACCCAAATTAGAAACAAAATTTTCAACTTTGAATCTTTCATCATTAATGGCAATAAACAAGGATGAAAGCAAAACTGTAAGACTCAACTCCTCAATACGGGCAGCAGAGAATGTAATAGGGAATTGCTCACCTAAATTGGAAAATTGAGGAATGTACTCCTTGGTTTGAGCTGCCATTTTCATCCAGAAGAGCTGTTATGACTCACACCTGCTGATGTGCAAAGGAAGATGCAAGCGCTCCAAGATACAGTGGAAGGTTCTAGAGAAATGAAGCAATATATTAGGCTGACGTGGAAGACAGTTAGACGAGGGTGGAGAGGAAGGCATGATGAAGAATTTGTTTATGTTATCTCTTTTGTTTTCTTCTCTCTCCTTCTTGTCTGTAATTTTCTCTAAAAAATTGGTTGCCTTCCTCTTTTCCAGTAGTAAAACAAAATAATCTTCTACACTTCTTCATTTTGCCTCTGCAACCATAACAACTGGTATCAGAGCCAACGATCCTCCATATTTGAAACACGCTCCAAATCCACAGAAGAGGCCATCAAGTGCTTAGAAGGGGAGTTCAAGTCTTTTAGTACCTCATTGGCTGCGGTTTTCACTCATCTGGAGAAATCTGGTCAACAACTTTAATAGTTGATAGTTCGCCAAGACTGAACGGATGGCTCTTTTGTCAATCTGGAAAAACTTATACTATCCAACCATTAAGCGGTCATGTCGGCCATTCATTCCCCTGCGATGCCCATGCGTCCAAGCCTGTTTCCAGAGGCTAATGTTGCTTCCAATTTTGCCGCCCCGCCACAGATCCGTCCAGTAAAGGTTATCCGGACCGACATTTCATCCCAGTATTGAATGCCTCGACTCGACCTTCCTCCATTTTTGGGGTCCAATCCTTGTGAATGGATTCGTAAGGCAAGCAAGTATTTCACTATCCATCAGACCCCAGATCATATGCGAGTTATTCTAGCTGAACTCTATATGCAAGACCAGGCCAATGTTTGGTACGATGGATTTAGTGCTCGTTTTCCCCATGCTACTTGTGATCACTTTTCTGTTGAACTATGGAAAAGGTTCACTGGTGTGGCTGCTAAGAGTATCATTGAGACTTTTAGTAAAATTTGTCAAACAAGTTCAGTGACAGAATATATAGACCTATTTGAAACACTTAGGCTCTGGTGTATCCTTCCCTACCGTCCATGCAGACTTCACTAGTGGCCTTACTGATGGAGTCTGGGCTATGGTTAAGATCAGCCGTCCCACAGCTTGGTCCCACGCTTTTGAGGTAGCTCTCCTATAAGAAGGAGCAATTTCAGCCTTACAAAATGGTTCCATTCTGGGCAGACGGTTCAGTGCTTCCAAATGGCCGGATAGATCGGTTCAATCCTATACGGCATCCAACCCATCGATTGATGACCATGCTAAACTTACCTAGCCAATTCAAAAAATATCTCCAACAGATTTGCAAATTAAAAGAAAAATGGGCCTCTGCTACAAGTGTGATGATAAGTATTTCCTAGGCCATACTTGCAAAAACCAATCACTGCAATTTTTATTGGTCGATTCTCCTGATGATTCGATCCAACTTGAGGCCACAACTGAAGGGGTTATTGTAACAGAACCCTCTGAAGTCATGGAAATCTCTCTTCACCCATTATCAGGGCAAGTGACTCACTCTACATTTCGCATTACCGGGTTGGTTCGCCAAACGGCCTTTTCTATGTTAATTGGTAGCGGCAGCTCCCACAATTTCATTGATGAAGCATTAACAGCGAGATTGTGTTTAGCAGTGGACCTCTCCCGGCACCTTCTAGTGACAGTGGCCAATGGACAGAAACTGTTCAACGCCCCCCTTACTGAACCTCTCACCTGGAAAATGCATTCGGACCTTTTCACTTTTAATTTTCGAGCTCTTCAACTGGCCGAAAGTGATTTAATCCTAGGCATCGACTTGATAAATCATGTTAGCCCAGTTATCTTCAATCTTCCGAATGGCTCACTCACCATCTCGTCGGGCGGCAGACAAGTAACCCTACTCATAGTGCTTGCTCCTCTTTACTTGAGCCGGTATCTGCCTAAGTTTTTAGTACTTGGATCCAACACCAACAATATTACGTGGTAGCCCAGCTATTTGCCATTGCAACCCAGCCCATTGCTACTACTTCTTCTCCTCCTCTCCAGAACATCCTACTGGATTTTGAGGACATATTTAGCACTCTGCATGGCCTTCCCCCTGAATGCTCACATGATCACACCATTCCCTTAACCCATGATGCCTGGCCATTCAAGCTGTATCCCTACCATTGCCCCTTCACTCATGAGGCTGAGATTGAATGTCTCATGTGCAAAATGCTAGACGACGACATTCTCACCCCAAGCAATAGTCCTTTTGCTTCCCCAGTTCGGTTAGTGAAAAAGAAGGATGGCCACTAGCGTTTCTGCGTCGACAATAGGAAACTTAACTCTTTGACTGTGAAAGAAAAATTTCCAATGCCATTGATCAACGAATTACTTGATGTGCTTCATGGCTCTGCTATCTTCTCCAAGATCAACCTACGATCGGGATACCACTAGATTCAGCTACGGCTTTCTGATTGTCACAAAACTGCGTTCAGGACACATCATGGTCTATACGAATTCAAGGTCATGCCTTTCAGCTTGACCAACGCTCCGGCTACTTTCCAGTCTCTAATGAACACCATTTTTCAGCTGTACTTGCAAAAATTCGTCCTTGTCTTTTTTGATGATATCCTTATTTACAACCATGATGTCCAATCTCATTACTCTCACCTCCACCAGGTACTATTTTACGTCAACGTTCTTTATTTGCTAAATAGAGTAAATGTTCTTTGGGCTAGTACAAAGTTGTCTATCTAGGCCATGTGATCTCTAAGGCAGGTGTGGAGGCTGATCCTAACAAAATCGTGGCTATGGTTTCCTGGCCTTCACCATCTTCTCTTAAACACCTACATGGATTCTTGGGCCTCGCATGTTATTATCGAAAACTTATCAGCGGCTATGGGTTGTTGGCTAAGCCCTTCATTGATTTTCTTAAAAAGGATTAGTTCCATTGGTCTGCAGATGCAGAAACTGCTTTTCAATCCTTGAAGTTAGCCATGACTAACTCCCTAGTCTGGCTTTACTTGATTTTTTTGCTCAATTTGTCATTGAGACTGACGCTTGCTATGGAGGTATGAGTGTTGTTTTGATGCATAATCGTCACCCACTTGCCTTCATTAGCAAGTCTTTTAGTAATTGGTCTTTCGGAGCATCAATTTATGAAAAGAGCTATTGGCTTTAGTTATTGCAGTTCAATTGTGGCGTCACTATTCAGAGGGTTCAGAATTTATTATCAAAACCAACCACAACTCCTTAAAGTTCTTACTGGAGTAGAAAATTACAACCCCCATTCAGCAAAAATGGTTGACAAAACTTTTATGGCCCCGCTACTCTATCCAGTACAAACAGGGTTGTAAAAATTCAGTGGCTAATGCTCTTTCTAGGTTGCATTCCCCCGCTCATACTTGTAATGCCACTACTGTTGTTCAACCATAGTGGATTTGGGAGGTCATAAGTAGTTATGATGGTCACTCCTGGGTGAGTAATATCATCAAACATATTTTGCTAACTAATCTTCCCGTGGGTGATTTCACTCTTGAGGATGATATTTGTGCTTTAAAGGTAGGATTGTGTTGGGCTCTACCAGTTCTATACGACAAAAGCTTATTCAATCTATTCATGAGTCTTATGCTGGGGGCCACTCCGGAATTCAGGCCACTCTCCACCGTGCACGACAAATTTTTTTCTAGCCTGGTTTGTCTAAATCAATACGGACCTGGATCCTTGAATGCGACACTTGCCAATGCTGCAAACATGAAAATGTGCCTTACCCAGGTCTTTTACAACCCCTGCCCATTTCGAACAAACCTTGGATGCATATATCTAAGGATTTTATTGAAGGTCTACCGATCTCCCTTAAAGCTAATTGTATTCTTGTGGTGGTCGATCGTTTTACTAAGTATGGGCATTTTCTGCCACTTGTTCATCCGTTCACAGCGGTTACAGTGGCTGATCTTTTCCTCAACTAGATTTACAAACTTCATTGCCTACCACAACACATAGTCACTGACAGAGATAAAGTCTTCACGTCCACTTTCTAGCAGTCCTTATTCCACTGCTTGGGTACTAAGCTTCATTTGTCTTCAACCTATCACCCTAAGTCCGACAGCCAGACAGAACGACTGAACCAATGCGCTGAGATGTATCTCCGCTGCATGACCCATACTCACCCGCATCAATGGAGAAAGTGGCTTCCTTTGGCAGAATGGTGGTATAATACCACTCTCCAATCTGCCATCAAGATGACCCCCTTTGAGGCTGCATATGGTTTTACTCCCCCAATCCTGGCCCTCAGCCCTTATCAACAGATCAATAGTACAGCGGTGGATACCCTCCTCATGGACCGTTTCCATATGGATAAACTTCTCAAACATAATATAACTCAGGCCCAGGCACGTATGTAACTTTATGCCAATCACAATCGTTCTGAGCGTGAATTTTAGGTGGGCAACATGGTTTTTCTTAAGCATCAACCCTATCACCAACTCTCGGTGGCTGATCGTTCCAATCACAAACTTAGTCCCAAGTATTTTGGCCCTTTCCCAGTTCGTGCTCGCATTGGCCAAGTTGCCTATGAACTCGTTCTACTGGCCTCGGCTAAGATCCACATTATTTTTCATGTTTCACTGCTCAAGAAGAAACTGTGCTCTGATGTAGTCCCTCAAGCTACCTTACTTCCCAATTTTCTGCATCATTCTCACCGTTACCCTGAATCCCTTTTGCAGACCAAAGTTGTAAAACGCGGGGATATTCCTGTCACTCAATGGCTAATTCTGTGGGCTAACCAGCAACTTTCAGATGCTACTTGGGTAGATTCGGATGATATAATGGTTGAATTTCCTAATTTCCAACCTTGGAGTCAAGTTTCTCCGGGTGGGGGTGCCTATTATGACCCACACCTGTTGACATGGCAAGGAAGACGCAAGTGCTCCAAGATACAGCTGAAGGTTCTGAAGAAATTAATCAACATATCAGGCTAATGTGGAAGATAGTTAGCCGAGAGAGAAACTATAAATTCGTCGAGGGAGGAGAGGAAGGCGTGATGAAGAATTTGTTTCTATTATCTGCTTTGCTTTCTTCTCTCTCCTTCTCGTCTGTAATTTTCTCTAAAAAAAACAAGTTGTCTTCCTCTTTTCCATTAGTAATACAAAATAATCTTCCACACTTCTTCATTTTGCCTCTGCAACCATAACAAGTTGCTTCTCCAAGAACCCTCAGATGATGCCACTAATGTCGCCTAATTTCGCCTTCTGCTTACTGAGCTCCTCCGCCGACACTCACTCAAAGTTCTCGGGTTCCTCCTCTTCCGAACAAAGCTCGCCCGTTGTGATTCTGTCATCTCCCAAAACTGACGATTCGTCATGTTCCATTTGCTTTTGTCCTTCGCATCTCCCCTCCTTGTGGTATCCATCTCGCCCGAAAGCAAGAGAGGGAGAGAAACCCTTTTCTTCTTTCTTCTTTACTTAATTTTATTTTTCCCCACTAACCAATGCTTTTTTTTCCCTTTAAAATAGCCGCCGCCACATGCTTCTCCTTTTTCATTCTTATTTGAATTTTCCTTTTTATCTTCCTTATTCTTAAAACCCTAATTTGCTGCGTATCTGGTGCTTCTCCTTACACTTCTTTTAATCTCTTTCTTTTGCATTTAATTCTCTTCTTTCAAACCTTTCACTTTTCATTTCTTTTAATCAAATCTCCCACTACTTCCATCTTCTCCTTTCATGTACTCTATTCATTTTCTCCTTAACCCTTTTATTTTTCTTAATTGCATTCTTATCCCTTATCCATATATTTAAATGAATTTCCTTTTATCCAGTTTAACACACATACAATACATGAAATGATTTACTCTTTATCCTGACTTATTCTGAACGTCGCCTAATAACATTTATAACTCCAATTTAATCTTTAATTCCAATTCTTAATTTAATTTTCCATTCGGAAATTTTCAATCCCCGACTTAAATCCTGATTCGCTCCAAACGCAAATCAACAACGATCCTTTAATTTCCCAACTTCCTTTCTTAATTTATTCAATCGCTCGCTAATATCTAATTTCTATGATTTGACTAATTAACCAAAATTTCACAAGTGGTCGCTACGCAACAATCGAAGTAAATTTTTCAGGGTTATGACTAATTTTAATGCAAAAAATTTACACGTGGAATTTATTACCTTGAAAATTGTTGGGTTTACAATATCACAAGATATTAAAAATGTATTGATACTGGTGACATTCTTTATTGTATTTGATATATGAGGATATTAATATGATGTGATTTTATAACTTGTACACTATCACATGATAGATATGCTATGAGATATATGAGGTTATTATTGATCTTTGAAGGATTAAAATGTGATTGATTATTGTTGACATGCTATAATAGATAATGAAATGCAATGCATGAATATGTTGAAAAGATTGTTCTTCATTACGTTCATAAGCACATTTCATGCATCATGGTCTTCAAGAAAGATTACGAAAACATTTTCATGCATATGTGATGTGCCCCAAATTCTGTCACTTGAGCCCGAGCCAGGGACTCCTTTATTTCTAACTTTTTCATTTGTTTTATAGGTGTTTCTTTTCTATCCAATTTAGAGGAAGGTTTTATTCAATGTCACAAAGAGGATTTGGTGTTTTGGACTAGTGGATATCATGCAATCATAGAAGAAAATTAGGAGCCGTCCAATTCCCCCTAGAATCTGAGCAGCAGACGTTCAAGGGCTATTTCAACAATCGGGACGGCGTCGTTTCAACTTTTTTCATTCATACGAATTGTAGCCAACAGACGGAGCTTTCTAACAAGCTCTCGAACGTTATATTCGGCTTTCATTTGGTATGTCAAATGTACGTTTTACAGAGTCTAAAAATCCCACTCGAGATTATTGATTTTGTGTAAGTCATATCTATTTGTTTAAGTCAGGGACATTTTGGTCTTTTTCCTTTATTGTAAAACTCTTAGGGTTTTATAAGCCCTCCTTGTTGAATGAAAAGGAGATTTGGATTGAATACAAAATTTGTTTCTCTTGGAGAGCATAGCCGCGGCCTTCCCCCCCAATTGAGCTGATTCTTCCATCCCCCTTGCAAGGAGTTCTTGAAGCCTCTTATCCTTGCAATTTTAGGGTTATTATCTCTTCCAATCCCTTATCTTTGTGGTGAGGATTGTGGTGTAGAGGTAAAGGTAGGTTTCCAACCTTGGAGAGTGTTTGTTTTTAAACAAACCGCAAGTCGTCCCTCTCACTAGGAGGTCCACGGACTCCTTGGCTTTCTTCTTGATTCTTGAAGGTTCTTCATGTTATTTTTGTTTATTTGTTGCTTTGAAGTTCTCTTATTTGGATGCTGATAATCTGCCCTTGGTTACTCGTTCATGGAATGCAACTTAGAATGAGTTATTGATGGAATGTTTTATTGCCGCTGAATCTATTTAATTTTCTGGGTGCTAGAATTCCGATTTGAGGTCCTGTTGTGAGACTTTTGCCGTATTCATTTCAATTTGGTTCCTTCTGGAAAGTTGTTCTATTCTAAGCTAATTATTTGCCCTCCAAATTTGGGATCTATTGGCTGTATGAAATTCAAGATATTTGAATTGGAAGATAGACAGTAAATCTGAACTGCTCTAAACCCTAATTTCAGGGTTCTGTTGTTTCGGCTATATCTACTAATCCAGAGTGGTTTTTGTAACGGATTTTTTATACAATTTAGTTGCAAATGTTAAATTGATATCCTCCAAATTCCAGCTCAAGTTCGCGTGGGAATTGGAGTTATTTCTGTTTTAGTATTACTTGTCCAGGTTTCACAGTTTTCTAGACAGATTTGAATATTGTGTTCTAGGTGATTCTTAGATTCTATCAATATGTTTTGATAGAAAAACTAATAATAAACTGAATAAATGTAAACAGACGTTGTGAGATGGGGTTGAGTGACGATCCCACATAAGGAGGACCGGATGATGTATCTTTTCTCTTGAACTGTAGGTCTCCAATGTTTGGACTATTATATGATTGAAAAAGAAAATATAGAAAGGAAAACACATGTTTTTATGAAACTTCATATCATGAGCATCGTATTGTTTCTAATTGTTTTATCCTTTATTGAGCATTAGGTTCATAGATAAATCTTGTGATGTAAGTGAAGTGTGATCTAAATGAGGAAAATGTTGGGTGATGGCAATGGACCGCAGCTTAAGGAGCATAGCTATATCGGGTACCTGTGTCACGTGGTGACTTTGATCGATGGGTTATGACTCAATTTGTTTATAAAACTATTTTAAATTATAGATGTGTAATGTTTTGAGTGGGGATTAAAACAATGTTGTGTAATATATCTTTTAAATGTTTTAAATGAGACAATGTGTCTTTTAATGGGTTGAATGGTATAAAGGATCTTTTAAATCAAAAGGAAAGCCTCCTGTTACATATGTGTATATATATGCCCTTTTATCACATGATTTGAAAAAAAATGAAATGAAAAATGATAAGGAGAATGGGTCGTTATTGGTTTTGATATGTTTTGGCATGGAAACATGTTGAAATTGTGAGAAACGTTGTGGGAGCAAAATTCTGGTGTCCATAGTGAACATTCGGAAGTATAAAACAAGGGACAAATGCTTGGGAGTGGGCTTTTGGTCTTTGAGTCAGACATTTGGGGAAGTAAAATGTAGAAACACTCTTGGAAGTGGGCGTCCAACTATTTGGTCGTGCATCCAGAAGTGTAAAAGTGAGAAAAAGCTCTTGGGAGTGGGCTTTCGGGGTCCTTGAGCAGAAACCCACAAAAACACATTAGTGCAAAAATGTACTAGAGTGGACGCTTGCAGTAGAAGAGAGGACGCTTGTACATAGTTAAAATTTTGTTTTAAAAATATAATTTTAAATGATTTAGTTATAGGGTTTTTGAGATATCATTAGAGAATGTCTAGATAGATGTATTGTCATTATTCGTGCATCATTTGTGTTTGGTTAATAACAAGATTGCATGACTCATTCACATGCATTATTAATATGTATTTAATGTATATAAAGAATGAATTCTTAAATCATGCATTGTGGAACTATGTATATGTTTGAACAGTATTGGGGGTGATAGATTGGTAAAATTTGCACCCAAATATTTGGAAAGCTATGTATTGTGTAAACATATATAAAGTCAAAAATAGAAGGGTAGTGACTATGTGTCCCCCTTAGATTGTAAATCCCTAGCCCTTCAAAGGTTTACGTTGATGCGCAAACGCTATTGGGGAAAATTGCTAGTAATTTGTACGTATGTGTGCATCTTTCTATATGATAGTATATGAATCATGCATATTGACATTCATAATTATATGTTAAAATGATACTTGTTAATATCATCAACATTTAATTAAAATGGAGCTTTTGCATTGATTTATATTATCATTGCATAGATGTGAAAATAAATTCATTGTATGGTGATCATATTGCATATTCATATGTGCATCATATGTATCCTACATATAGAGGATGGAAAAATATTGCATAACATTGTGGCAAATAAGAGAAGTCTAGATGTAGGATATATATAAATCAAATTGAGATATTTTGATGGATAAGAGTCTCTAATCTTAGTGATTTCTATAATATGTTGAAAATTGCATGGTTTAGGTGAAGAAAATAGTGATTTTTGGGAATTATAATTAAAGTTTATGAAATCGAATTTTGATAATCCTTCATGATGTTAGATGAATTTCCTTTAAATGATTGAGAGATGATGATATTGAAGTGAATTTTTTGGAGAAGGGAATTATAACCTTCATGTTTTTTAACTAAGCGACATGTGATATTCATAATTAATAAAATGGATGATATTGGCTTGTTACGAATTGAAGTTTGAGTTTAGATGTTGAATATTAGCATGAATTTGATATGCTTTGATGGTCAATAATCAAATGTGTAGAAATCCTAAACTAAAGGAAGTAGTAAATGCTATAGATCAAAAAGCTTAAATAATTGGGTTAAATAGATAAATCCAATGTTACTTAGGGTTATATTATATGGAAAAGGAGGGTTTGATAGTTGATTGGAAGTAGAAAAGTGGTTCTTTTTGGTTGATAAAATGTGATTTAATATTGGTTTAATCATGCATATATATTGCATAATTGGTAGCCATTAATGAATAATTGCTTCATTTTGGTTAAGATAGAGTAAAAAAAAAATCTATTGGGAGGATTATATATTGTGATTATAGTCCTTGAGAGGTTTTGTAATACCTGGAAACTTTATTTTGTTAAGTGTAAATTATGTATGAAATATGTTTGATAATGATATATTTGATAATTGCATGTTGGATAATGATATAATTATTTTGGTTGTTGAAGATATTGATTATGGTAATTGTAAGTGATGATTTTGTTTTGTTTTGGGATATGAACTTTCGTGTTGTTGCATACGTCCTCAATATTGGAGTAGACCTCCGGATGCTAGGTACTTTGTAAAAATTTTGTATGGAATAGTTTGGCGAACGTTCGCAAGTGAAAATTCGTCTTTGGAGTAGGCGTTTGGCTTGATTAAAATATTAAAAGATAAAATAAGTGAGGTCATCCGCATAAATTGAGCAGTCATTCACATGTAGAACACCTCTTCTAGAATGGACGTCTAGAAGGCAAAACATATGCTCTGGACTGAGCGACCGACTTAGAGGAAATTAGTGCCTTAGATTGAAAAGCAGTCAACTAGATATAAGGTTGCAAATATCCAACTTAGTGTAAAATAAGTGTTTGCAAAAGGCTAGCCTCCCACAACGGATAGCTAGGAGTCCGTGGGAAGGTGATTGTTCGCAGAAAGGAATATTCGATGTTGGAATCCTTTGAAATTATGTAGTAGTGGTCGACAAAAAATTACTATGTGATTGACCAGGAATACGAAGGGTTGCATGGAATGAGATTCCATGCAATGTTTTAATTGGAGAAAAATTAATGACTCAACATCTTAACATCGAATATGTGCAACACCTCTAGCTTGAAGCAGAAAAGAGGCATGGGGAGAAAGTTTTTCCTTAAATAGAACTCTAACCCTTCAAGTTAAAAAGGAAATCAATTTGGACACCAAGCTCTCATGGAAATTGCCTCTTCCTCTCAAATCTTTGAAGGTAATAAGAGTTTTCTTTATGTTTTTAAAGAATTTTATAAGTTTAAGAAGGTTGGTAAGGTGAAAAGAATAAAAAAGAGGAAATTAGTCAAAATCGGGTGGTTGTGCTATGTGGAATGTATTTGCCATCTTGATGAGATTTTAATTTGAAACCATCTGAGTATGTTATTATTGACATCTCAAGGATGACTAAGGTTCTAGAATTGATGAAATTGGTTATGTATAGTTGCAGTTATGAATTTTCAAAAACGGGTGAAAACTTTGAAGTGAAATTAAAGAAGTATGCATATGAATGAAGCATGTTTTTTTAGGCATGTGTTTTTTTAAATGAGTGTAAATTGTTATCATGAAATGCTTAAATAATATACCCACTTTTGGTCAAGGTGGTGTATATTAAAAGTTATGCATACTTTAGGTAAAAATTATAGTCATAAATGTTTCAATGAATATTGATGAAAGGTTTATCCTATTCTAGGTCTTAACACTCAAGAGGATACTTATTAGTATTGAAACTGTATTAAGGGCTTAAGGTAAGAGATATTATATGTCTTTAGCCTTTTGGCCTATATCACAAGATATTAGAAATGTATTGAATATATGAGGACATTATTATAATGTGATTTTATAATTTGTGTGCTATCACATTATTGATATTCTAGGAGATATATGAGGTTATTATTAATATTTGAAGGATTAAAATGTGATTGATTATTGCTGACATGCTATAATAGATAATGAAAATACAAAGCATGAATATGTTGAAAAGGTTATGCTTTATTACGTTCATAAGCACATTTCATTCATCATGATCTTCAAGAAAGATTACGAAAATGTTTTCATGCATATGTTTTGATAGAAAAATTGATAATTGACTGAATAAATGTAAATAGATGTTGTGAGATGGGGTTGAGTGATGGTCCCCTATAAGGAGGACCAGATGATGTATCTTTTCTCTTGAACTGTAGGTCTTCAACTTCTAGACTGTTATATGACTGAAAAGGAAAAACTGAAAAGAAAATGTCACATTGTTACTAATTGTTTTATCTCTTATTGAGCATTAGGCTTATAGATAAATATTGTGATATAGGTGAGGAGTGTGATCTGAATGAGGAAAATGTTTCATGATGGCAATGGATCGTAGTTAAATGAGCATAGCTACATTGAACACCTGTGTCATGTGGTGATTTTGACCAAGGGGTTATCACTCACTTTGTTTATAAAACTGTTTTAAATTATAGATGTATAATGTTTTGAGTAGGGATTAAAACAATGTTGTGTAATATATCTTTTAAATGTTTCGAATGATACAATGTGTCTTTTAAGGGTTTGAATGGTACAAAGGATCTTTTAAATCAAAAGGAAATGCTTCCGCTACATTATATATATATATATATATGCCATTTTATCACATGATTTTAAAAAAATAAAATTAAAAATGATAAGGAAAATGATTCGCTACATGTTTTGATATGTTTTCGGCATGGAAAAATGTTGAAATTGTGAGAAACTTTGTGGGAGTGAATTTTTGGTGTCCACAGCGAACGTCTGGAAGTATAAAACAAGGGACAAATGCTCAGGAGTGGGCTTTTGGTCTTTGAGGCAGACGTTTGGGGAAGTAAAATGAGGAAAAACTCTCGGGAGTGGGTGTCCGACTATCTGGAAGTGTATAAGTGATAAAAAGCTCTTAGGAGTGGGCTTTTCGGGGTCCTTGACCAGAAACAAATAGAAACGCATTAGTGTATAAATTTTCTAAAGCGGACGCTTGCAATAGGTGAGAGGGCGTTCGTACATAGTTAAAATTATGTCTTAAAAATATAACTTTAAATGATTTAGTTATAGGGCTTTTGAGAGATTTAGGATATCATTAGAGAATGTCTAGATAGATGTATGGTCATTATTCATCCATCATTTATGCTTGTTCAATAACAAAATTGCATGACTCATTCACATGCATTATTAGCATATATTATATACATTCAATGTATATATATAATAAATTCCTATGTCATGCATCGTGGAATTATATATATGTATGAACGATATTGAGGGAGATAGATTAGTAAAATTTTCACCCAAATATCTTGCAAGCTATGTATTGTGTAAACGTATATAAAGTGAAAAATAAAAGGGGAGTGACTATGTGTCCCCCTTGGGTTGCAAATCCCTAGCCCTCTAGATGTTTATGTTGATGTGCAAGCGCTACTAGGGAAAATTGCTAGTAGGTTGTACTTATGTGTTCATCTTTATATACAATGGTATATGGATCATGTTTAAATAGTACTTGTTAATAACATCACCATTTAATTAAAATGGAGCATTTGCATTGATTTATATTATCATTGCATAGATGTGAAAAGAAACTCATTATATGATGATCATTTTGCATACTCATATGTGCATCATATATATCCTACATATAGAGGATGGAAAAAATATTGCACAACATTGTGGCAAATAAGAGAAGTCAAAATGTTGATCTAGGATAATCTGCCATTGAAACCTACAACTTATTATCAAGTGGGGAGATTGAATAATCATAATTCAAGTGTTCATTTTGTAGGTGATCATGGAGAAAAGTGCATTAAAAGTATCAATTACATCCATCAAGCATCTATATGTATCAAGGAGTTATTCAAGATAAAATATAAGTGGAAAGCAATCACAAAATTAAGGGACTTACGAAGCAATCTAAACTTCTAACAATTTGCCCCATGAGTAGTTTTTGGAGTAATTGTCACCCTTAACAATCTCATATCAAAAAGTGTCTTTCATAAAGATTATACATGACATCGAAAGATTTCTAAAATGGGGTTTTTTGTTAAAATTGGAGTTTGTTTGCTATGCCAAAAGTTCCTACACAACAAGCTTTGTTTATTCTAATGAAGCACAATATCATTATATCATTTTTGCATGCAAAATTTAAGAATTTATTTACGTTTAATTTTAATAATCAAGTGTTGGTGTCACTTGGTTATGGTATGTCTAGTCGAGTATGTGTTTTTGTGAGGGTAAACTTTTGCGTTGTGAACTTTAAACTCTAATTTTAGAGGAGCTATTTAAGCCCTCCTTAGGTATCATTCTACTCAGTTTAGATCATCAATTTTTAGAGTTGCTTTTTAGACTCTTCCCTTTACTTATTGTTGAGCAAAACACTACTTTTGGTTGTTGTCAATTGTCGTTTTGTATCCGATTTCTTGTTCTTCATGAGAGTTCGATAAGTTCACTCCCTAACACAACTATCCTACTTCTTTTCTTGGAGTGGACTTATTGTAAAGTTGTGGAATCTCACAAATTATCAAGTTGGAGTATTTTCTTCTTTTGAAGATAACTTTGGAGTTGAAAGTTGTAATTTTTAACAACTTTTTGACCGACTTGCAATGTTTTGGTCATATCTCAATTGTCCCTTTGAATTTGTGCACAAACTTTTGAGTGTTTCTTTTATCATTTATCTTTTAATATTGTGTAAAAAAATGGCACTGAAATTCCTCCATTAGAGGTATTTTTCGTTGCTACCCAAAATGTTTGCGAAATACAAAACCCTAGCATCCGTAATGCTTCTTAACTCTACTGTTAGCATGTCATTTGGTATTAGAGCCTATTTCAACCCTATTAGCCCTTGATTTATGTATGTTCTTGAATCCTAACATGGTGATAGACGTAATACCATTATATCTCAAAAATCATGACTTGAATGTTCAACCACTGACACGACCTCCATTGAATGAATCCAAGCATAGTACTCAAAATCAACTTCATGATTTAAAGAGTTTCTCATGCAAACCTAGGGTATTAAAGAACCCTAGATCCAACAACAAATGCAGAATTTGCCAACGGATCGTCTTACGAATCAAAAAATGTAAAAAGAACTTCACCATAGTCAAACTGTTGACTAGAACCAGACTTATCAGAAAAGCAACTTGACCCTAATCAAACCTGTTGGTTGAACCAAGGCTGTAAAAAATCTAATCTTTCAAGATGGATGCTTGAAGAGATCAAGTTCTTCATAAAGAAGAAAAAGAGAGGAAACCTCACCAAAACACACAAGTTTATTAAAAAATTCAATGCCCTCTAATGAGGTCTTACACTTGTTTAAATAGGTAAATAATAGGTCAACCCTAAAACATTGTAAAAAAGACTAAAATAGCACAAAATAAACAAAAAATTAGGGTTTATAGTCAGAAGGACAGCGGGGGCGCGCGGCAGGCTCACCGGGTTGGGCTGCAGGAGTTGGTTGAAGCGAGCACTAGCAGGCTAGACCAGGTGCGCGGGGGCGGGCATGTTGTCGGGCGATGTCAGATCGGGCACGGGCGGCTAATGGAGTGTAGTGACATTGCATGCTAATTGGTGTGGGATTTGCAAGATGCGCACTGTGATGGGGTGTAGTGACGTGGCAGGGTCCGAGCATCGATGGGCACGCTGTCTGGTTACTGGGCTGGACCGAGTTGGCATGCGAGTCAGAGCGGGTGCTCGCGGATGGGTATTGGTGGGCACGCGTGGACGAGTGCACTATCAGGCAGGTCAGATTGAGTGCGGGTGGTTGACAGGGCGCATTGACGAGGTGTGGATATGTAGAGATGCGCACGATGATGAGGCACAAACCAAGAGACAATGGGCGCCCTGTCGGGCTACTGGGCTGGATTGGGTTGGCACGCGGGTGCGCAGGTAGGATGTTCCATGGGCTGTGCATGGGCGCTAGGCTTTGCACTAGGCTGCTGACTGGATGCGCCCACTGCCGCACTGCTTGTGCTGTTGGAGGGCCTGAGGGCCTTCTAATAAAATAGCATTCTTTTGCATCATTTGACTTATATTTCCTCTTTTACCCCTCCTCCAATGCTTATCAAGCTCTTCAAAGCCTTTTGATCATGGATTTTGGGCTCCTTTTCATGGACTTTTTCCACAAAAATTTGTGGTTGTTCCTTCACCCTCTTTGTCTTTGCTTTAATCATTGGGCCTCCATTACCTCTTAGGGAACCTTCGTCTTTGTAGGTGTTCCGGATCACATCATTCCTCCCTTCTTCAAGAAGATTCGTCCTTGAATTGCCTATATCATACAAGGACAAGTTAATAGTATTTAAAGAAGCATTAATCTTACTGTTTACACTTGGTAGGTCATCTTCATAATGTTGTCATTGATGTGCTTGAAGGCTTGGGATGGACCATCTCCTCGTGGTTGAATGGCAAATCTATCTTTCTTTCCGTCAAGAGTAGCAAACTCATTAGTAAGTAAGGATAAAACTTCGAACATAATTAAAAAATTAAATCCACAAATAATTTCAATTGATGAGTAAAATATGATAGAATGAACAATTTTATTATATACAAACTCATCACGCGTTAAACACTTCATCAAATTAGCATAAAATGGATTTTCTCTTAAAATATCGAAAAATAAATCAAGGTACCTAACATGTGTTTCTATAATTTTGCCATAATCCAAATCGTCTTCAATAGCAAATTTCCCCATAAAAGTTTAAATCACATAATTCATCAATATCATAAAGGTACTAAAAGCACTGAATAATCCACAGCATAATCAACCACTCATATAGCAAAACTAACAAATCATATAGTGCATGTTTAAATTTAAATGGAAATTTCCAATAACCATCTTTCAAATCCATCCTAAAAATCAAACATGCTCCACCATTCATAAGGATATCAACTAAGGTCATAAAGATACCATTTTTCATATAATTCATGTAATGACTAATAAATACACCAACTACCAATTCATAAAGGTAACACTTAAGCACAAACAATGTATTTTTCTTGTATAAACATCTTTTAAGTCTATAAAAATTGGCACATATATCCTTTCCACAAACAATCCAAAATTTCCAAAAAATTTCTACACATGCATCTTTTTCATTACTAATCCAAAATTTTCTCAAACCTAAGTCATTCTCATGTAAATTCTTAAAATTTTCAGATCTTAATAACTTAGTTTGAAGTATAGTGAGAAGTACAAACTGTTTAAACATTGGTTTGGCAACCACAATGTGCTTACCTTTCTCGACATATGGAAACTTCTTATCGCGCTCCCTCCAAGGTGCTTGCCTCTCTTTTAATTTGCCTTTACAATCCTACAAATAGGTAAGATAAACACTAGAAAAGAAGTTAGCTGATGGGAGGAAAAATAAATATTTTTGCACAAAGGTAAAATCAACTCTCCACTCTCCTCACTCTTTCTATTCACTATAATTTCCTTCTCTTCCTTTTCTCCCTCAGATTTTACCTCCTCTCCCCTTATATTTTTTCTTCGTCTCTCTCTCGTATTTTACTCTCTCTTCGTCCAAATTGTTTTCTTCCTCATTGCCTTTTGTGCTCACTTTAATTTTTGTTTTTCTCTCTATGGCTCTTTTATCTCCTTTTTCATAATCGCCTTTTTCCATTTCAACTCTTTTTGTTTCTTCAACTTCCAAAGTTTGTTCAACTCCATCAAAATCAAAACTTTCCTGTTTCATTTTTGGTGTAGTACATTCTTGAAAGTCTTTGGCAATCCTTTCATGGTTCTTACTAGCTTCCCATGACTTTAATGGTGTTAGTACCACAACTTTCCCATTCTGAATCAAGGAATACGCATTTTGTATCCGTTGTGGTTGACTCTTCTGTCATACTGCCGAGGTCTTTCGAGGAGAAAAAGAGTTGCTTGCATGGGAACCACATCACATAATACCTTATCTTTGTACCTCCCAATAGATAATGCAAACTCCACTTGCTTGGTGACTTTGATTTCTCCACAGTCGCTTAAACACTGCAACTTGTATGGCCTTAGATGTTTCGTCATTTTCAGGCCTAGTTTCTCAACCAATAAAGTAATGGTCATGTTGGTGCAACTTCCACTGTTAATGATTAAGCTACACACCTTATTTTCAATATGGCATCAGGTGTGGAATATTTGGTCTCTTTGCACCTCGTCGTGATCTTCTTTGATTTGAACACTTAATTCTCTTATTGTGACCAATAAGTTTCCTTTAACTGATGTTGTTAGGTCAATAAGTACAAAGAAAGTAGATGAGAAAAAGAAAATGCAACAATTGCGACAAAAATAGATAAATCGCAAAAAGAAGAAAGAAATAAAATTACAAAAGAAAATTGAAGTGTGGAATAGAAGTGCGATAATATAAATGCAAAAAGTAAATTGTGGTAATGTAAACTGCGAAAAAGTAAATTGCGTTAAAGTAAATGACAATAAAATAAAAGG
The DNA here is from genome assembly GCA_022433065.1 of Begonia loranthoides. Taxonomy (NCBI): domain Eukaryota; kingdom Viridiplantae; phylum Streptophyta; class Magnoliopsida; order Cucurbitales; family Begoniaceae; genus Begonia; species Begonia loranthoides. The sequence goes on along the minus strand of CM039479.1, from coordinate 13,683,535 downwards.
TCATTAGGTCATTCACGTGTTTCACTCGAATAATGGCCACTCTCACTCAAGTTTTCTCTCGAGTGGCTTATATAATAATAGGCTCACACTCTTGCCTTTTACCACTCGATCCCCGCTTTAAGATCTTTACAGAACAACTCAATCAAAAAACAAAGAGTGTTCAGGCAAGCAAAAATCAAAACTTTTTCAAACTTTAAATTCAATTTTCTTCAAGTTTGATCAAAATCAAGCTACTCAGCCTACTTATTGTGATAGGTAGCCTAAGCAGCAAATACTTTGAATTTGGATAAGGTATTGAAGAACTTTCCCAAAAAGGAAACTTTTTCCCAAAAATTTTTGAAAACTGACAGAAATAGACCGGAGATTAGATATTTGAATTGTACTCTTTGAGATGTTTCTAAGAAAGTATTTACGAAATTTTTTTGACTATGCCATCCCTTTTTTTTGAATTTTCAAAATTTTGAGAAAAAAAGCTTAACTTTTTTTTTGAAGAATAATCGAAAGGATCAACTTTTTATTTTTTTATTTTTAAATAGTTGATCAGAAGGATCAAAAGACAACAACATTGATAGAGGATCAAAAGAAAGAAAATAACTTTTTTTTTATATATAATAAAAAAAACAAAGAAAGGTAGAAGAAGAAATGGATAACAAGAAATTAAAGATAGCTACAAGAATTCGTTTGAACCAATGCTTTGATACCAACTTATGTGAACCTAGGGTTTTAAAGAACCCTAGACCCAACAACAAATGTAGAATTTGACCACGACATATCGTACGAATCAAGAAAGTGTAGAAATGAACTTGACCCTAGCCAAACCTGTCGACTAAAACTAGAGTTATCAGAAGAGCAGCTTGACCCTAACCAAACCTGATGGTTGAACCAAAGCTATCAAAAGCCTGATCTTTCAAGATGGATGCTTGAAGAGACCAAGTTCTTCGTAAAGAAGAAAAAGAGAGGAAACTTCACCATAACACACAAGTTTATTAAAAAAATTCAATGCTCTCTAATGAGGCCTTAGACTTGTTTAAATAGGCTAGGTTAACCCTAAAAAAATGTAAAAAGACTAAACTAACACAAAATAAACAAAAAATTAGGGTTTATAGTCAAAAGGGTGGCGGGGATGCGCGGCAGGTGCGCTGGGCTTGGCTGACCTATGCGTTGGATTGGGTAGCATGCGTTGGGTTGAAGCGAGCAAAAATGGCTTTAGCAGGTTGGACCGCGTGCACGCGGGCGGGCGTGCTGTCGGGAGATGTCGGATTAGGCATGGGCGGCTAATGGGGTGCAGTGATATGGTGCCCTAACTGGCACGGGATTCGTGGGATGGGCGCGGTGGCGGGGCACTGTGGCGTAGCTGGAGCCAAGCATCGATGGGCGCACTGTCGGGCCACTAGGCTGGACCGAGTTTGCGCACAGGTTGGAGCGGGTGCAGGTGGATGGGTGCTAAAGGGCATGCGTAGACAAGCGCACTGTCGGGCGGGCTGGGCGGCTGACGCGGCTCGCTGACGGGGTGCAGACATCTCGGGATACACACAGTGATGGGGTGCAATGACGAGGCGCAGGGCAGGAGACGATGGGTGCGTAGTCGAGTCGCTAGGCTGGATCGGGTTGGCTCACAGGTGTGAGGGCAGGATGGTTCACTAGCTATGTGTGGGCACTAGGTTGCACGCTAGGTCGCATGCTAGGCTGCTGACTGGATGCGTGCGCTGCTCGTGCTGCAAGTGGGCCTTCGGGCTTTTTGGAAAAATAACCTCCTTTTGCATCCTTTGATTTGTATTTCCTCTTTTATCCCTTCTCTAATGCTTAGCAAACTCTTCAAGATGTTTTGATCATGGATTTTTGGCTCCCTTTCTTGGACTTCTCCCACAAAAATTTGTAGTTTTTCCTTCACCTTCTTTGTCTTTGCTTTAATCATTGGGTCTCCATTGCCTGCTAAGGAACCTTGGTCTTTGTAAGTGTTCCAGATCACATTAATTTCTCTCTATCAAATTACTCAACAACTTCAAGCATTCACAAATCAAAGTGTTAGGGCTACTGTGAAACCCAAGAAATTTTCAACTTGAAAATTCCACGTGTAAATTTTTCGTTTAAAGATTGGTCATGACATGGATAATTGACGCGAATTGTCGCATAGCGATCACGTGAAAAATTTTATTAAATCAGACAAATCATTGGAATTGGGAATTGGGAATTTATTAAGAAACGAAGTGGTGAATTAGATCGGATTGGAATCGATTCCAAAGGACATTCGAAATAAGTTGGGAATTAAATTGGACTAATTTAATTTGTAACACATATCTATTATGTGTTATGAAAATAAAAAAATAGGGCTTTAATTGAAAGAAAAATAAAATAAAACAAAATGAAAAAAATAAATAAATAAATAAAAAGAGAAAGATTAAAAATGGAGAAGAAAGAGAATGTGAAGTGAAATAAAGGTAAGTGGCAAGTTATGTTGGAAAAAGAGTAAACTTGTAATAAACAAGATGTTGATTAGAGAGGGTAGACTTGGAAATGGTGGAGAATAAAATATACAAAAGAAGAAGAATGGGTGGAGAGAGTGAGTAGAGATACGTGGGAAAGAAGGAATGGCTTGCACATTGAAGAAAGAGATGGTTTAAAGAAAAGAGGGGAAATCAGTAAGGTGAAATTCAAAATAAAAAAAAAATGGAGATTTGGAATTAAGGAAATAAAAAGGGGAAAACTCCCCATTTCGTCAGGGAGAGACAACTTCAACTAGCAACAAACAAAAGAGAACAATGTCTAGTTTACAGAACCTTCATCTAAACATATTCTTACATACTGTTATACAAACTAGAAAATATATTACAATCATCAAAGCTGTAATGACCCAAAAATTTGTAAATAATCAAAAATGAGTGTAAATTTGAAATTTCCTTTTGAAAACAAATCAAAGAGCGCCTAAGTCTGGATCGCTACGAAACATTCGTAAAACTGGTTATGAAATCCAATTAATAAACTGTGCAGAAGCGTTATGAAAATTCTTTATTTAAATCTTTGTGGAAGCGTAAATAACTAATTTAAAGAAGAAATACTAAACCGTCGAAATACCACTTTTTATACAATTCACTACTTGATGATTACAACATTTAAACTTAACTTAATTAAAACAGTTTCTCTTTCACCCATATTCTATGCCTGACCAGCCACGAACTCCCTCACGCGTGTAAATCTGTCATCCACTGCTCTTTATGTTGTTGTTCATCTTTTGCTACTCCTAGAACATGCATTCCTCATAGCGTTCTAGTACCTACATCTACACCACAAGCAACTATAAGCCCGAAGGCTTAGTAAGGAAAAATGGTTTAATGCATATGAATGTCACTCTTTAGTCCATTTTTGAATGGGGGCCACCCAAACCAATCCTATCATTACGTCATTAATCCATTTATTTCTTTACTTACTCTTACTTTGATCCCTTAGGATTCATTATTCTATTATTCTGTTATTCCATACTCCATACTCGTACTTCGAGCTGGAATTGGGAGGTTTTTCTCAGGCAATGGGCTAGTGGTGGGACCTAGCCTTTTTCGTCACATCCAAAACTCCCGTACCCTATTGGGGGGGGGGGGGGGCGGGGGTGGCCGGCTACGCAAACTAGATCCGCTACCCATCCACTCCCAATTCCCTTCTTTTTCTTAGCTTTTTACCTCACTTATGTATGCTTGCGTACCACCACCAAGGTGGCACTTCCTAGGCTTTCTATTAACATGATGCATGAACATACATTCTCAAACTAACGTGATGTATGATGACATGACATAACATTAATAATTGAAGTGCATATAAAGAAAGTAACTGTATTGAAAGCACAATAAAGAATAATAGTAATTGGAAGTGCACCCAAGGTAAGTAATATCAATTGGACACCCATTCCACACACTATACAATGAATTTAAACAGGGAAGCATGCTTGAACTATTAGAACATAATACTATTATTGATATGTTAATTCTTCTAGTTAATTTCCTAGTCCATTTTCATGCTTCCTACATTTATATTCTAGGTGATTATTTTACTTAGTCATTCTAGGTGACTTACATGCTCAGGTTTGATTACTTTGGTTGCCCTAACTAAACTCCTTAGTTAATTATCATGCTCTTACAATATTAATTACCACTTAAACATGCTGGGCCTAGCTATGTTAACATGCTAGTTAATTAACATGATCAAGGTCTAGTTATGAATTGATCAACTAGTTGATTAACATACTTCAACTACTTAACACATTGATTACATGCTACAAATCAATCTTAGTTAATTATCTACTCGTGGCTTCACAATTTGTTATTTAATTGAAGTGTTGTACTAAACATGCTACTTAGTTCTAGGAAGTTAATTAGCGTACTTCAGTTATTCTAACTAATTAGCATGGCATAACCTAGTCAATTTACATACTAATCCAAACTAATTAATTAATTATAGTTAACATGTTGGATTGATTAACGTGCTCTAGTCAATTAATTACTATGCTCAAACATGCAGCACTTTAAACATGCATCAATTAGTTAATTAAACTAATTAAATAAACATAACATTATAAGTATATCACTAAAGAAAGCAGTAAGGAATGAACATAATATTTATCAAGGAAACTCTTAGCTCTAACTCATTCCTCAATCTCACTTATCATATTCAATCATCACTTTCAAAACATCACAATTCTCAACGTAGGGAAATAGACTAACAATCAAAGAAACTACACAAAGGAAAGCAATAAGGAAACACAGTAGCCTTTCATTCAAGGAAATATCACTTAAATCTAACTAATAACAATTAGAACTAACTAACAACAATTTGCAGTAAGCATTTAAAACAAGCAACATACTTAACAACTAGCAATACGCATTTCAAGCATTGTAAGAACACTAACACTAACTCATACACCCATACTTGTGTTGTAGGGCCCCAATGGCCAAAACACCCCTTAATCCTTACCTCAATTCTTCATTGTGTGTTAGCGCCAAGTCTTCACTCTTCTTCTCTTCCGATACCTTCATGATTAATTAAAAACATTTATCATTGATAACTTCTCATCGAATTCTAAACTTTAACACTTAACAAAATCCTAACAAACATACTCATTCTAGTTTAGCAGCTTATTCCATGGGGAGAGAGCACATTCACTTCATACTAATCACATGGAGGTTATAACAATTCAATCCAATTTAATCCAATTTAACAACTTATTCTGAATCTTAACCAGACAAAAGACAATCCATGTATATCACCATTAACCCTTAACAGATGAAATCATTAACCATTAAACAGAGACATTCACTCATTAACCTCACAGGAAGGAAATCCCATTTCATTCTAACATGGACTATTTTAACACTTCTGATAGGCTCCAAGAATCTCCAAGAGCACAAAAAAGAAATCTGTCCCAACAATCTGTAACAGTCCGACTAGAAATACTAAAACAAGAATATCTCGCAATTCCCACGTGAAATTGAGTTGCAATTTGGAGGGTATTAAATTAACATCTGTAGATAACTTGTGTCAAAATTGCGTTGCAAAATCCACTCTAGATCTCCACTTGTGGTCGCAATAACAGAACCCCAAAACTAGGGTTTCACCCGAGCAGCATTAACATACAGGATTAAAATAGGGATCTCTTGAGTTGCATACATCCAATGAACTCCAAATTTGGAAGGCAGCAACTCAACATAATATAGATCAAATCTCCAGAAGGAATGAACTTTAAAAGGATAGCGTACGGACCTCAAAACAGAGCCTCAACAGAGTGTTTCCAGCAGTTCAAATAAAAACAGATTCAGTGGCAAGAAATAAAATTCATAGAAATTCAACTTCCACTTGGTTATCACGAACAACCCTTCAAGAGCTCATAGACATTCAACCAAGAGAACAAATAGATACCAAGAGAACCAGATGTAACATAAAAACCATCAAGGAAATAGATGAAATCCGAGGAGTCCGTGAACCTCCTAATGAGAGGGACGACTTGAGGTTTGCCGAGAAACAAACACTCTCCAATGGGTGGAAACCTACTTCTATCTCCACTCCACAATCCACACCTTGAAGATGAGGTATTGGAAGAGATAGTATCTCGAAAATGCAAGGCCAAGAGGCTTCAAGAATGCCTTGCAAGGGTGATGGAGGAATCGGCGCTAAGGAGAGGGAGGCCGCGGGTTTCTTCTTTCACAAGAGAACCTAATTTTCTATTTCAAACAAAATTACTTCTTCCTTTCAAAAGAGGGTATATAAAACCCTAGTGTTTACAAAATAGGTCAAAAGACCAAATTACCCTTACAAAGAAATTTCGGCATGAGGGCGAGGTTTACATGCAAACTGCGCACCTCTCTAACTCTTAAACAAAACCAAACAACAAAATGGAAAAACCAAATAAAAGTTTCCAGAACAAGTCTACTACTAATTCATCAATAAGAAAATCAAATGATAGTAATAATCTTCGGGCGATCACCCTTTCATAGGCTCTTTGGAAACGGACTTGATGTATTATAAGTTTGATTGTGCATGCTCCCATGTAATCATGTGGAACGGAACTCCTTTGTCTTCATTAGATATCTCTTTGAAAGAATCCCAAATTCTGACATTTCCTGCAAAATAAAAACGAGTTAGAAAAGCCATGAGTTTCTTGGCCCAACTCCGAGTGATAGGACCCAGGGGCATATCAATTTCATTCATTCCAATGTACTCAAATAGTAGACACAACCAGAGACTATCACAATCGGTAGAGAGAGAAACCTCATCCAAAGAATCTCTGCACCTAAACAGAGTACTAACCCATAATAGAACAGAGAGAAACATCCCAAATTCCATAACACAAAGGAGGAATGTGCATTACCTAAGGGATCACAAGGACACGAGAAGAAACTGCTAGCCATCTTCTCTCGGTTCTAGCCCTCCACTTCATCACAACCCTCGGTTCAACCCTATCATGAACAAACAACCTTCTCGGCTTCAAGCAAAAGCACGAGAGCTCCACCTCCCTCCCCCTTCTTCACTCCTACACTCGGCTTTAGTAGGAAGGAAGAAAATCAATAGACATCAGTTTATATCTCCACACCCACTGCTCCTCTACACCACCTAGAGTAGAGCATTCCATAATCTACTCCCTGCCACAACCACCTCTACGAACTCTACAACGTCTCTTCTGTCGACTACCAGTAGAGCAATGACTAGAAGAAGAATTCGGTTTAGCATGAACCGGCAAGCTGGAACATGGCCTTGGGCCAGTCCAGCACACATCACCGAACCGAGGCCAC